>JASDQU010101435.1:317307-331494 GCA_032191745.1 Picea mariana | reverse complement strand
CTTTCCCTTTGCATTCATATAGTTCATCTTGCATGCTTATAGAGGATTCACTAGAAATAGCCAACTCCTCATTCACTATTTCAACTTATTAAATCAATAATTATTCAATATTCTCCTTTTTTTGAATGCAATTGTGTTGGCTCACTAATCATCAATGACTATTTCTCCTTCTAGGCGTGACCTTCCTAGTAAGGCATCACATGTTCTTAATTTTCCATGTCATGTTTTAATTGCTATGAAATATATCATAAATACCTTTCCATATATGCGTACTCACATTGTTAATATTCCAAAGGGTCTATTCTAGTATGATATATCATCCTTAATCAAAACTATGGTGGTCACAATTTTGGTTTCTCTAATTATTTTTGTCTCCATCATAATGATTATTCTATAATCACCATCTAATATTATTAAATTGGGTAGAGTGAGATCTTCTATTTCCATATGGAATTGAAATAATTAATAGTCCAACTGATAATGTTGCAGTGATCCTTGGAGTCTATTGAATGAATTCAATATGAATTGTTCATTGATCACCTTGTCGAAGCGATTGATGGATTTTATTGTCAACCAACAACTCTAGTGGCCTCAATTTTGATTACTCTGACTTTCCCCATGTATCCTTCATCATATTGTTTACTATGGAACCATCATCCAATAACATATTGGTTAGAGAGAGATATCCTATTTCCATATGTATTTTTGTGCTCCATCCTTGTCTAAGATCATAATGTTTGTAACATATACTCCTTGTTTCATCGTATCAATAAATTTTTGGTATTGATGTCATTAATAGTCTAATTGATTGTCATGATAGCCCTCTGAATATGCAGAATTAATTCTTCCCAAGTTTCTCATTGATAACCTTGTTGAAGCCCTACTTATAGCTTTTAGCATCTATCAACTCATTGTTCAATTATGTGTAGGTCAACATGAATTATAGAGTTTTCTTATTTGTATCATGCCTTCCATGTTCTATGGAAATCAACACAAATTCTCTCTCTTGTGCTAGTTTCAACATTCTTTGCATTTGGTTCCTCATTTCTTTAGTGTGTGTTGGTTGACATAGATTCTTTTGTATTTGTGTCAACAAACACATTCTACTTAATTGTTTTCTTAATACAATGAATTTACAATTCTCTACTAATGATTCTCTTGTTATTTTTGTGTCACTAGACACATCTTCCTTTTCACCTATGTCAATTGACATAGCCATGACCTTTGTATTCTCGAGATTGTAGGGCCATGTTATGGTAGGCTTTGATGTTGTTTCAGTGCTCTTCATGTCGAGATGTTGTATTAGGGGTTATGGTAGTTAAGCTCATTGGGATTTACAAGTCAAATAAAGGTTACATTGGTTTAGAATTATGCTTTATAGGGATTAGGGGTTAATGTTTATAGGGGTTAGGTAGGGAGAGAATTAAGGGTTAGGTGTTAGGGATGATAAGGGTTACAATGTTATGGAGTAAAGTGGTTATATAGTTTGAGTATTATAAGGATTAATGTTTGTGAGATATAGGTATTAGGTGCTCAGGGTTAATAAGTTAGGCTTTAGCTATTTGGGGTTCATAAGTTAGAAATTATAGAGGTTATAAGTGATTAGGGTTAACATAGGTGATAAGACTAGTACTAATAATGGATATATGTAATAGTTAATGTACATGTTTGGGATTATAAGGGTTAAAGATTAGGGTTAAATTTTCAATGGTTTAGGGGTTTGGGAGTCTAAAAATTGTAGTGGTTATGAGTCAAATGCGTTTGGGGAAATAAATTATAGTGATTATAAGGGTTAATGGCCACAGGTTCTTAAGGGTTAGATGGTTACTCGGTAATAGTGGTTGTACGTAATAATATTAAAAATTATAGTTACAGGGGTTACAGATTATAAGGGATACGGGTTAAATATTAGGGATGAAAAGGGTTAAGGGTTATAGAGGTTATGGGTTTAGGGTTCCATATATTAGTGTATATAGTTATTAGTTGATAATCCTTATAATTTTTATGGAATGTAAGGGTTAGGGATTATTTTTTATAGAGGTGAAGGATGAAACATGTGACACAACTTATAATGGTTATGGATCATATCAATTACATCTGTTAGGGATAAGGGGTTATAAGAGTTCGAGGTTAGAGATTACAAGGGTTAGCAGTTATATAATTTAGGGATTAAGGGTTATTGGGGACAAGGGTTAGGGTACCTGCTTGATAGCGAATGACAATTAAATTTGTTATGATACAATGTTCAAGGGTTATAAATATTATGCGATTAGGCTATAGGAATTAGGTGTGAAAGATATTAGAGGGGTTAGTGGTTTTCCATTCCCCTATGGATAATATGAGGATGAATATTGGTGTTGGAATTTAGGGGTTTTAGTTGACTAAGGGTTTGGGTGATGGAAGTTAGGGGTTTTAATGACTCTGCATGCACCCCATAGGATATTTAGTGAATTGAAGATGCATGTAGAGAAATTCCTTGCTATGACCTATTGTGGGTGGGCCTAGATGTTATTGATGGTGCTAAAGCACCAAATCACCTCCTATCACAATTAATAATGGTGGAATTGTGCCTTTGGGATAGTACTATGTGTTTTCTTTCAAGAACATACCCATGCTTCAACCACGTGTCGGTATCTGAGATGGAAGTCCTAAGGTGCTAAGTATGTAACGGTGGGGTCAATTGTTAAGATGATGGGGTGGTAGGTTTTAAGGGAATGTGTTTCACCTTGATTTTTTCACACATTGGATCAGCTCATGATACATATAAAGGAATATCCATATGACGGGATGAACTACCAGGGCAAATTACAACTAACCCAACTACCAATTGGATGAACATGGGGCTCAGACAATATGTATAGATGCATTGAACAAAATTAATATTTGTATAGTTTGACTCCCATGTTCCACTTGAAGGCCAAAGATATCATTTAGAGGCATTGTCTCATGGTTTCATGCCTTGTTCATGACCCATGAGCCAAATAAGTTTCATTTATGGTCTAAATCTTTAAATTTCCTCCCTTGAACATTCATTGCCTTAAGACCCACCCTTGTTTTGCAATTAATGGCTATAATATCTTACTCAAAGGTAAAATATTCCTCGTAGATGCCCTTTGTGGTGGTTTAAGGACTTTCTCACTACCCTCAAACCCTATAATATTCATTTAGGACTAAGTCACTTATTTTTCTCCCATGAACATGGCCAAATCCATGAGACCCATCCTTAGTGCACACGATCTCATAATGGTGTACTCCATATGCCACTTTGACGCCAAATATCACCTCTAAAGGGCCCTTTAATGGAAATGTTCCTATAATAATGCATGCCATTAGATTGGTGAAGGCGGGATCTAGAAGATATTTGGTGAAGATATCTACTTGTTGATCAACTAAAGGAACAAATATTGGCACAAGCTGTCCTTGAGCATGAGGTTGCCAAATTTAGTGCATCCAAATATCCATGTGTTTTGTATTCTAATGATTCATTGGATTATGAATAAGATCAATGGTACTTTGAATGTCACAAAGGTGGAATGAGTTTATGGAGGAAGACCATGTTGATCAAGCATCATCTATATCCAGGGAAGATGCTTCCCGAAATGAACTTCACTAGAATAGTTGGCGTTAGTGGAGAAGAAAATAACAACTTGTTTCTTCTTAGAACAATAACAAATTGGTACAGAGCCAAGAGAAAATAAGTATCCCAAGGTATATATTCTCTCATCAAGATCGCTAACCTAGTGGGCATTGAAAAATCCAAGGAGGCAGATATGAGTATGATCGGGCATCAATGGTACTCGGTTCTCCATATTTTCAATGGCCGTTGAGGGGGCACCAAACACCGCAAGACATGTGGTTCTCTTCCAGATGTTGGACCCTATCTCTAGTTGAACTGATTTCAGGGTGGGGAAGTCGTTAAAAAAAAAGATAACTCTTCCCAGGCCCCTGATGATATCTCCATATTTCCTAACATTGCCATCCACCATCATGTCTCGGTTCGGGAATATTAACCCAATTCTCTTTCGATGTTCATGCAGAGTGCACCCATGATACAAGGATTACCCATCTCTTAGGATTGACTAACCCATGTCCAAGTGATGTTCACATGGAACATTTCCCCAATTCACTCTTCAAAGTTCTCATTTGAATATTTTCTACTACCACCAAGATCTATACCAGGGGCACTTATTGATATCATGAACAAAAACTATATATTATATAATATATTCATATAACTGTTATTGGATAAATCGGTAAATGCAGACATAAAATAATCTCCCTAGATCCACCTAGATCTAGAACAAAACATGACAGGACATGGCACTTTCTATAGGCTCTAATCATCAAATTTACTACCGAACAAAAGACGATAGACATACCTTTAAATGTTGCTTCCTTGTGTCTTTGTTGTTCCTGTTTTTCTTCGGTGCTCTTGTGATACTGATCCTGCAGTGAGACACAAACCAACCAAAGTGAAAGCAGTAGAAGTATATTCAATGAGAACCTATGCATATGATCAAGGAATTATGTAATACAATAAAGATAATTCTATGGGAAAGAAGCATGCCACTGTATTATATTAAATAATAGGAAGAGAGATAACAACCAGATGCCTTGATGTTGTAAGGTTCCTCCCAACAATTCCTTGCTTCCCACACACTTCTTTCTCCAATGGATTCTGAGACTGTGAATCTAATAGCTACTCACAATATATCTTGACAAAGTAAAGCTCAAAGCCAATCTAACCAAGCTAACAATCCCAAGGCAAAAACAACTAACTTTCTCCATGAGAGCTCCTCTCCTTTTATAAGTTGAAGAGGAAAAGGTGAGGAGGTTAGGATGATCTCACTAAATCATGAAAGCGAGTAAGATCCAAACCATTCAGAGGCCACCTCACTATATAAGCTTCTCCTTCTAGAAGCATCGAGAAAATGCTCATTTTTTCCACGTACGAAGGTCGGCGTGACCTGGCTATAGTGCAGTCTGCGGAAATTCTGCACCCTAGCTATAGTGCAGCCTGCGGAAATCAGGAATTTCCACACCCTAGCTATGGTGCAACCCATGAAAATCCTCCAAAATAGGGTTTTTACATAGGAAAACACAACTTCTTCTCTCAAGGAAAGTTATTCTCCCTTCTTTCTTCAGTAATTCAAGCCACTGACCTCTTTGAAGGCAACATATAGGTTTACATCATTAACGATCATGAGGGTGACGAAAATAATGTGTAACAGAGAGCCCCCCAAAGTATGAAGTTAGAAAAAAGTGATAGCTGAAATACTTTGTCGAGTGTGTGTAGGGAACAAGGAACATGTCGGTCGGAAACCTGTCAACAAATAAGGAAACATAGTACACTAATATATCATCACTGAGGTAGGCATTCCCATACTCAGAATACAAATGACTCAAAGCATAAATGCCGACATGTGAAGATCCATGTCAAGTAAGACATGTCATGACCACCAAACATACACTGTGGATCCATGCCATTATGACTCAAATCTGAACATAGCCACCAAAAATACACTGTGGATATATGTGTTAAAGACTCAAATTTTAACATATCTACGAGACATACAATGTGGATCTATGCAACAGTACAAACTGAATATACTCCAACGCAACCTGAATCTGTGAGAAAATATTCAGGGGCTTCATCTCCACCACTCTATAGTACGAATCTAACCATGTGAATACATGTGCTGAAGTCGAACATGGTAGAAACCACTTGATTACTGGTCAATGATGAGAACCGTTAACAAGTGCGAGAGAAATCACCATTAATGTTAATGACTCCAAAGGTACTCTAGTAAAATCCAATGAATGCGAATTAATGAGATGGAGTCGAACACTCGGCAGAATCTCCCAATCAAGGGTCAATAATGAAAACCCATTGTCGAAAGTGAGGAAACCTGCCATTGAGGCATGCAGGTTCCAAGGTACCAATTGGTTTCTAAGTCTAATTCCTGGATAATGAGTCGAAGTTGACAGGAAAAGACTCGTCAAAGGAGAGCCTTAATGTATCCCACATCAATGACACGAAACAGGTAACAAGATTTGATGTAGATCAAAGTAACAAGTGATTTAGGACTGACTCAGGGATGGCCAACGCAATAGAAGGCTTAAGGACTACAAAAGTGGCCGACGCAATAGAAGGCTTCCTGGTTTAGACTTCTCTTCGAACATATTGACGACACGAAAAATGTCTCGGAAAAACTGACTCAACAACAGGGATCACAGACCAATTTGTAATCTTAAAGGAGTATGATCAAGAGACAACTAGATTTACAACCTAGACACAAAGCGAGTGAAAGGGTGTCATGTTCAAAAGTGACTCTTCCATGGAATACAAGTTTAGACACATTTCTTTCCCAATTTTTCCCCCACCATGTCTGGCGAGTACCTCTTTATTTTTATGCAATCTTGAGGAGGATAACATATGCTTGTAATGTAAGCTCATCCTTCAGATGAGTCCCTCAGAGTATGTTTAACGAACCCTAGGAAAGAGTGGTTCGGTCCCATGTGGGTCTTTCGATGCTTATTTAACGAGTCCAAAGATAGAAAACTCGTGGGTTTTTCATTTTCATAAAATAGTTCGACATGATCAAAAAAGTGATAAACTATTGCCCATTGAACATTTTATTCAAATAATTTTATGAGCGTGAACAAAACAAGGTCGCTTGGCAATCTTTTCATGTTTAGAGAGTCTGAAAAGAGCTTAAAGGGAACTCCAGGGGGTTCCTTTTTTGTATAACCTTTACGAGCCTGAAAAAGTGATAAAAGTATACTCAGTTACATTCTCACGTATTTACGAGCACGAGAAAGAACAAAGAATAAGATCGGTAAATTATTCTCATGTATTTACGAGCATGAGAAAGAACAAAGACTAAGCTCAAGATTGTTTTCATTTTTACGCAAGCTTTAAAACAAAATAAAACTATGACTGGACCTGGTTTCATTTTTACACAAGCTTGAACCAGAGGAAACTATGCTTGGGGTAGGTGGTTTCATTTTTACACAAGATTGAACCATAGAAAACTATGCTTGTGACTTCCCAACACATGGTTGGTACTTAGCCCCCAGCTTAAGAAGCTAGTGGCTCAAATTCAGCGTAGGTGGTTTCATTTTTACACAAGCTTGAACCATAGAAAACTATGCTTGTGACTTCCCAACGCATGGTTGGTACTTAGCCCCCAACTTAAGAAGCTAGTGGCTCAACTTCAACATGAAGTCCAGAGGCTGGAAGCATTGCCCCTCAAGATTCATCTCGTCCAACTGCAAAGGAGAATGAAGTGAAGCTTCAAATACTATACGAAGGACTTGACTCAAACATAGAAGGGGAAGTTATTTCATTTTTTAACGAGCTTGACACAGGAGAAGAAAAACTGTGCTTGAGAATCCATGTTCAATCCCTAGACCTCTGTTTCATTTTTTAACGAGCTTGACACAGAAACATGAACTATGCTCGCAACCTCTGTTTCATTTTTTAACGAGGTTTCCGCAGAGATGTAAAACTATCCTCACAGCTGGTTTCATTTTTTAACGAGCTTGAAAGTAGAAAACCATGCTCAACTCTTCTTGATCATGGATTCCAAAAGAACAATGCTCTGGAAGGACACCATGTCACGGGACAAAACTTGGTCATGGCTTCCAAGAGATATTCATTTGACGGAAGAAACACACTCTGGAAGGAACACATGTCAAGGGTCGTGACAGGGGTAAGGATATTAGGCTCCAATAACTCTATTGAAGAGGTCACTGTTAGGCTCCAATCTACTCAAGTAAATTAGAGTGCAAATGATTGTCAATCCGGTGTTTGTAAGACTTAGAGGCACGTCCAAAGTATATGGATTTAGAGATAGTTTGTATCTTTAATGGAGATAAACCAAAACCTATTCTAAGGCTGAATGTGAAAGAGATGCTAAGCTTCTATTCAGAAGTCATATTCATAGATCTCATAACAGTAATCAGCAATTGTTTTTCTAAAGAGTATAAACAGTAAGCATTCAAGAGATGTTCGAACTAGTTCTAGGACCTATCAAATGCTAGAAGAAAAAAACTCTTATTCAAGAGATACATTCATTGTCTTCTTTCATTCATTCATTAACAACTATCATCAAATCAAAACAAAGTACTGAAAGCATAAATAACTCAAAAAGCATTCATGACTATCTTAATGCTTGAAGGCAAACTACACATTGAATTCTTATTCAATAAATCATTCACAATATGAGTAAGGCTTGAAAACATTAAGCATGTGACTTAGCTATGAAATTCATCTAACTACAGCAAGATAAAACTCATCTACAGCAAGATCTGATCTAAAACATGTACTTGAAAAAGAACACAAAGAAAGAGTGTACTAGTTTGGCAAAGGGGGCCCTCCAATGCTTCACTGGTACACTTGAGTTGACTCAGCTAAGAAAGAGCTCCAGCAGCATTCAAATCATCATATCATAAGCATTCACAGGAACAAAACACAAATCTGATCTTCAAGAGTGCAAATTCCAAAGTTTCTTCATTCACATCAAGATTGTCCTACTAGTCTAGGCTTAAGAGTATTTATACAAGAGTCTCAAAACTAAAAATGCTAACAAGTCTCCTAAATATCATGATCAGATCCATAATATCCTAGGAGGGTCGAATGCCTCCTTCAGATCCACAATATATGGTCAAATCCCATGAAAATCCAAAACTGTCCAAGATTTAAGGCTGAAACAGGTTATTTTTTGCTGAAGTGGCCCTGTTTGACCAACGTTGACCGAACATCTGGAAGGCTTAGATTTTGATTCTGATAGCTCATTATCAATCCTTTTACATCAGGGAACATGACCCAAGTCTTATATTTCACTCAGGTGTCCTGCAAGTATACAAACCACAGAGCTTTTACGAGATTTGGTCAAATCCTGTAATTTCTGATAAATTTTCAATTTTAATGCTAAAATTTAGAAAACTCAATTCTTAAGCTAAAGAATGACAAATATACCCTGCATAGGCTGTTTCATGGAAAATATGGAATGAAATGAAGGAAAAATGGATGGATATAGAGGCAAAAGTATGGTTTATAGAGCAAAATGGAAGCATAAAAATGTACTCAACAGTCACCATGTCAACTACCGGATCTAAGTCATTATCATTGGCAGTGGAAGGCATGGGAGACAATGCCACATAATTTACCCATGGCAGGGATGATACCGTCTGCATATACGAACCGTGTAGGGAGTTCATTGAGTTGATAGCCAAGTCAGGGCCAACAAACGAAAGTTGATCAATAGTCACCATTCTTCCATCGTGAGGGAAATATATCACACGAAAAAGAGTGGACACAATAGATTTCATGGCATAGACATAATCTCTCCCAAGGAGTAAAGAAAAATCCAAGGGTTCTTGGACTACCATGACATCAATAAAGACAGTTTTCCCTCCCAAAGTTACAGGAAACTGAGGAAGGGTCCCTAAAGGTTGACTGATTCTTCTGTTAAAAGCTAGCAGATTTTGCGTAATTGGGGCAATCTGAGGACAACCCAAAGCTTTCCAAGCAAAAGAGGACAAAATACTAACAGACGCGCCTTCATCTATCAATGTCTGAGGAACATCCCAACCAAAAACTTTCACTGTAATCTGGAAAGGAATGTGATAGGGAAAACGAGGTCCAGTTAGCACACCCCAATCAAAATGGATGGCCTCATTACTTGGAGGGGGTTCCATGGGAGAAGGAGGAATACCCCCTGACATGGTAGAGTCTGTATCAATGAGAAAAACATGGGAATTATCAGGTTTACTCTCGAGTGGGAGAGTAGGATCGACTGATGGCGAGATCGGATCAACCACTTGGGTTTCATTCTCCAAGGAGAGAATGGGGTCGACTGGTGGAAACAGATCGACCCCTTGGGTTTCACTCTCTGGAGGGAGAGTCAGATCGACCGAGGATGGGATCAGATCAATCACTTTGTTAACTAGCTCAACTAATGATGTGACCAGATTGATGACATGATCAACCAGACTGACCGACGAAGGGATTGGATTGATCATTCCATCAACTATAGGTGGGTTCAGAGTAAGCTTGTGATAAGTAGCTGGAAGTTGAGGCTGTGAAACAGTCATGTCTTCCAGTAATTTTGAGGCTTCATCCATACGAGGGCAAAGGTGAGTTTGATGACTCCCTCCGCATAACCTGCAAGGAAACTTGACTCTACTTTTCTGCTTCCCTTGGGTATTTTGACTAGTTGACGGGAGGTCATCAACATGTTGTTCATAGGTTGATGATAGGGGTTGGCGAGGTTGTGTAGACCATGCTTCTATAACCTTGGATAGACCAGGACAATCCTTAAGAAGATGGCTACCCTTACAAAGCCTGCAAGGGTACTTGGGCTTATGGGTTGTTTGGGTGATCTTGACATCATCAACACTCCCAACACGATCAACAATAATTGGTTTCTTTCCAACACGTCCGACACTCGGCGAAGAAGATGAAATGGAAGAAGACCTTGCAAGTGAAGAAGGAGAAGAAGATCTTACTGGGGAAGACGGTGAAGGATCAACATGAGGTTGATGTTCTTGGGGGGAAGTGCTTACGACCGGAGCACTTACTGCATTCAGTATTACCTGAGTAGAAAACAACCACACGGGCAATCCAATAGTGAGACCTGGAAGGCTCAAAGTAGCGATGTGAGGAGGACCAATGTTTCCATAAGAAGGAAAAACAAAAGGTTTCCCTGAAGAAGGGGTTTCTTCATCGGTCATTTTGGGAACTGATGCCATATAAAAAATATCCAACCTAGAGTCTGCTAGGGAAAACAAACACACATGCTAAAAATCTAGGAAGCAAGCAAATAAACAAAACCTTCTCACAATGAGCACACTAGTTGGTGATGAAATCCAACGTCGGGGGAACAAAGTGAGAAGGGGCTGAGATAGAGCAGGTGGAAAATTTACATTGACGACCTGCTTAACAGACTTACACCTTGGTGCAAGGTCTCACACATAAATGTGGGCATACCCTCCAAGGAGCCCGAGTGATTTTGGCCAACGTCGATTCCAGGTACCGTGAAGACTTGCCCCTCCACAATCACCTTATGTAAATACCCTAAAGAGATAGGCCACTAAGATTACCAATCACTACATTGATTCCTAGGGAAACAGTCGACAGTCTGATCCACATGCAAGGGCAGTGTATCTAGCCCAAAATCAACTTGAAAGGCTTCCACTTATCATTGTGAGTATACCTCTCAAGCGACCCCCATAATATGCACAACCTATACACAAAGACCAACAAAGCAGGGTGAGTAACTCTACCAGTCTCAATGCGACCTCATGATTGACCCTTGTGTTAGAAGGGCTTCCCAGGACAAAATGTAATAAGTGGATTTAACTGCTCCCTAACTCAAGATTCTATGTTTGTTTGCAACTTTGGAAAGTTATCTTTCACACCTATTCCAAAGCCCTACAACTAATCTAATGTAGGTTTGCTACCAAAAAGTATAAAAAATGTCTAATCAATTGTTTTATAAGCGCTTTATTTTATGGCTTTTGTTACTCAAGAGGAAAATGGCGTGAACAATATGGTGTTTTGACCGACTCGAAAGTTATGCAAAGAGATGAAGATGCGATCTTTTCATTTCGATGAAAGATATGCTACGAGAAGGAGAAAACATTTATCATTCCCAGATGCACAATGTCCCAAAATTTACTAAACTCACCAATATCAAGATTTTCAAGAAACGAGACAAATAGAATGTACACCAATACACGATTCACGACCATGAGGGGGAATTTTTTTAAGAATTTAAGACCAAAAATCATGCAATTTCACTACTTCAAATGCAAATATTCCCCCAATCTAATGCAAATAAATAAATAAGATTTTTGTTTCAAAGATAGCTAAAAGCAATAGCAAATCACTTCAAAACAAAAAACAACCCAAACAAAGTTTCTCTGTTACCGCGAGTTATTCAAAAAAAAGAAGTGTTATTTTCACTAAACAATTCTAAAGAAAAACAAGGCTTTGTAACTGAAAGACACTCAAAGGAAGAGATCAAATCTTTCAAAAGAGAACAAAGCAAATATGGCTAAAAGCAACTCAAAAAATATCAAGTAGACTGTAAACAAATCATAATCAAACCCAAAAATTCACCCCAAAACCAAATCTAAGGTCTGGGTAAGGAAAACCATAAAAAATCAAGAATTTCACAATTTCTGCAGGCTGGAAGACTAGCACAGTGCAGAAATCACTGATTTTCGTGGGCTAGATATGGGTAGGGCACGATGTTTCCACACTGGTCAAAATAGGTAGGGTGCGGAAATCCTAAGTCGCCACACTGTCCCTCAAAGCAGGGTGCAGAAATCAAACAAAAATGGGAAAAAATTAAAAATTGAGAAGGTTTTCTAATGAAGTTTAACAGTCAGAGAGTCAAGCTGGATCTTCCAGTGACTCAGAAAACATAAACCAAGCAATCAAAGCAAGAAAACAAGGAAAACTAGGAAAACATTCGTTTCCCCAGTGGAGTCGCCAATTTTGTTATTGGATAAATCAGTAAATGTGGAAATAAACTAATATCCCTAGATCCACCTAGATCTAGAACAAAACACGACAGGACATGGCGCTTTATCTAGGATCTAATCATCAAATTTACTACCGAACAAAAGACGATAGACATACCTTTAAATGTCGCTTCCTTATGTCTTTGTTGTTGTTGTTTCACTCCGGTGCTCTTGTGATACCAATCCTACAGTGAGACACAAACCAACCAAAGTGAAAGCAGTAGAAGTATATTCAATGACAACCTATGCATATGATCAAGGAATTATGAAATACAATAAAGATAATTCTATGGGAAAGAAGCATGCCACTGTATTATATTCAATAATAGGAAGAGAGATAACAACTAGATGCCTTGATGTCGTAAGGTTCCTCCCAACAGTTCCTTTCTTCCCACACACTTGTTGCTCCAATGGATTATGAGACTATGAATCTGATAGCTACTCACAATATATCTTGACAAAGTAAAGCTCAAAGCCACTCTAACCAAGCTAACAATCCCAAGACAAAAACAACTAACTTTCTCCATGAGATTTCCTCTCCTTTTATAAGTTGAAGAGGATAAGGTGAGGAGGTTAGGATGATCCCACTAAATCATAAAAGTGAGTAAGATCCAAACCATTCGGAGGCCACCTCACCATAGAAGCTTCTCATTCTAGAAGCATCGAGAAAATGCTCATTTTTCCGACGTACGAAGGTCGTCGCAACCTGGCTATAGTGCAGCCTACGAAAATTCTGCGCCCTAGCTATAGTGCATCCTGCAGAAATAAGGAATTTCCGCACCCCAGCTATGATGCAACCCACGAAAATCCTCCAAAATAGGGTTTTTACAGAGGAAAACACAACTTCTTCTCTCAAGGAAAGTTCTTCTCTCTTCTTTCTTCAGGAATTTAGGCCACTGACCTCTCTGAAGGCAACAAATAAGTTTACATCATTAACGATCATGAGGGTGACGAAAATAATGTGTAACAATAACATATAACATATTATATAAAATATGACATATAATATAAAAAATATTTATAAAATGAAAATATTTTATATATTGTAAACATATATATGTTATATGTATGTTACATATATAACATATATATGTTATATATGTAACATATATATAACATATATATGTTATATATTTGTAACATATATATGTTATATATGTTACATATATAACACATATATTCTCCATTTGAATAGAACCCCATGACCCCTAACCCCATTCGCATTTGAAGTCGAACTCAACCCCATTCCATTCGAACAGAACCCCGCAACCCCTAACCCTATTTGCATTGGAATTCGAACTCGACCCCATTCTAATTCATCCCGACCCCATTCGGCTAAACCCATCCCATTCAAAATCAACCCCATCCCATTTGAACTCGACCCCATCCCATTCACATTCATCTCGACCCCATTCACATTCATCCCGACCCTTACATCCATTGTCAAACAAAACCCTCGACCCTGCATCCCCTGCCAAATGATCCACAAAGGGAGACATAGACCCCACCTAGCTGCCAAATGACAAAGAGATAGATGTGGCCTACCACAGAGACGCAACCTGCCATAGAGACGTGGCCTGTACAGACGTGGTGACCACACCAAGGAGCCACATAGACAAAGAGCGACAAAGAAGCGAACTAGATCAACAA
>JASDQU010101435.1:306932-317287 GCA_032191745.1 Picea mariana | reverse complement strand
GACCCCATTCACATTCATCCCGACCCTTACATCCATTGTCAAACAAAACCCTCGACCCTGCATCCCCTGCCAAATGATCCACAAAGGGAGACATAGACCCCACCTAGCTGCCAAATGACAAAGAGATAGATGTGTCCTACCACAGAGACGCAGCCTGCCATAGAGACGTGGCCTGTACAGACGTGGTGACCACACCAAGGAGCCACATAGACAAAGAGCGACAAAGAAGCGAACTAGATCAACAATGACTTCCATTCCGATAAATTTTTCTCACTCTGTCCTTTTCAAAATTTTCATTCTGAAAACTCTAGGGCACACATGCATCATCATTTGAATGATATATTCAATCTAGGGCACCATGTTTGAATTAGATATTCTACAGATTTGAGTTATGGCATATTCGAATTTGAACTTTTGTTCCTAGGGTTTTCCTGGTTACAATGTTATCAGAGGGATACCATGAAATCTATGAAAACCATCTAAAACACTTCAAGAATCCATCTAAAATACCATAACTACAAATTGGGCAGTCAAACAATGTCAAATATCCTACAATCCAAGTGTTTGTCAAAATTCCACACTCAAGAATTTATATAAAATTGCTACAAAAATGAGTAAATTTATAACAACCTCTATAAACATTTCAATGGAAAATTGTTTGACGAAAGGCCAACACAGTAAAACCAAGAAAAAGACCAAAAATAATTGAGTGGGAATTTTACAGTTTTAAATGCACACAAAGCTCTTCATTAATACATTGCTCATTTAGGAAATAAGGATCGGTATCCAGATTGGCCATTCCTCATAGCTTTATTCTCATCTAGTATAATCTTTGAACACCCCTACACTCATAATTGAATTTTTCTGACATGGACTATTCTTTTACTAGAATCCTAATATTATCATATTTTTAACAAGCTAGGTGAAAACAACAATAAGGCAGAGAGATTGCTACATGAACCTAGATGTGAAGGATTTCTACATAGCATTTGTGTTGGGTTGAGATAGTTTAGGTGCTGGTTGGAGGATTTTTTCCATTTCATTATTTGGATAATGACATGGCAATTTCTGAGCCTGCCACATATCTTTTTTATTTTCCCTTTATTATCCAAACCAACTCCTTTCTTTGTCTCCCTTGCATATGTGGCATATTTTAATTGGTCCCAAAGTTGTTGATGTGGAGGTTCCCTACATCGTGGATATT
The DNA here is from genome assembly GCA_032191745.1 of Picea mariana. Lineage (NCBI taxonomy): Eukaryota > Viridiplantae > Streptophyta > Pinopsida > Pinales > Pinaceae > Picea > Picea mariana. The sequence goes on along the minus strand of JASDQU010101435.1, from coordinate 316,083 downwards.
TGATGGTATACATAGACATCTATATCCCTTTGTCTATATTCTATGCAAAAGAGTCATGAGTCACTTAGGGAATCAAAATATTGTAATGCTGTGAGGTTTAATTTCCAAAACCCTTACAAACTTGAAATATTTATAGAACTCAATGAAACCCATATTTATAGAACTCAATGAAACATATACACTCTTCCTTTAAAGCATTGATTTTCCTCTTATGTTGTAATAGAGACTCCATGATAAAAACAAACCCTGCATTATGATTTTATTCCTGAACATGGATTCTACTAATAGATGAGAAGATAGAGGCCTAGTTCTTAGCAATTAGGTCCTCCTGTTTATGAAGAAATTGATAGATTTATATTATTTTACAATAGGGGTAGTGTCCAAGTTGTCTATGGATCTCCATTCTACCTATAAAATAGAGATATTACAACCAATTTGGGTGAATAAAATAAAATTCCCCTTCAATATACCCCTCCAAGAACTCCTCAAATGACCAAACTAAATATCCCCAAACTGCCTATGCCATTCTGACCAATGCCTTGAGAGTTGTAAGATTGCATCGAGAGTTGTGAAGATACCTTGGGAGATGTGAAAATTACAAATGTCATAATGAATCCCATGCAATGTCCACTTAGCCACAATGTCCATTCACCATTAATCCGACCAATATGTAATTGTGGACTTTGAATAATGGCTTGTCCCATTTGTCCTTTTTGGATGGAGTGAGTCAAGGTAATTAAAAAATTTGTCATTTTTTGGATGGAGTGAGTCAAGGTAATGAACAACAACAATAATGGACAACAACGACAACATCACTTATCCCATTGTCAATAACTCGCACCCATGCCTTAGCCTTTACAATTTTGTATCCATCGATGAAATACAAATCAATAACAACTCTCGTATTTGTTACTTAACAATGTACTTTACTCTCAATTGCTCGCTCCATTTTGACATCTATAAGCCACCTTTACCTTTATATTGTTTCTTCTCCTTGGGTCGAGGAATAACATCCTCCACCTTAGCCACCTCGGTTCCCTCTTCCCTAGTCGTGACCTCCATTTGTATTGTCAATATCTGAGATGGAGGTCCTAAGGTGATAAGTATGTAATGGTGGGGTCAATTGTTAAGATGATGGGGAGGTAGGGTTTAAGGGAAGTGTTTCACCTTATTTTTTATACTAAATGCAAAAATAATTCATCATAACATCTTCATGAATGATGCCCATGCAGCCAAATGCAAGCAGTGAGCCAATGAAACCATATTAGCTCCTCAAAGGTACATTGTCCCTTTCCCATGTGCTTAGTTATTGTGAAAAATAGGGAAACATAAAAGTCTGAATGCTTGTATGTTGGAATCTCTATCATTGTTGGCATGAATAGTAAACTGAGTATCTATGAATGAAATATTCCATCAGGTGGATGCAGCAATGGAAATGATATGCTACAACATGTCTATCCACTCTTGAAGAGGGTTTTTGTAAGCTCTATCATACCACATAATTTCCTCTTGCCTTCCGAGAATTTATGTCTTGTTACTATCATATTGTTGTTCATATACATGTAGCTTCAATTTTGTCTTTAATCTCAGAGTAAAAGGTTGAAAATTTAGCACACAAATGATGTAATTTGTAATCTTTCTTTGGTCACATGGGTTGTAAGCAAATGTCACATTTTCAACTTCAAATCTTGCCAGAATCCTTGTGATTTTTCCTGTAGCATAAAGAACACATTCGGACCATTCATCCTCAAAGGATAACCCTACATTTTCCAACATTTCATCAATCTGATGTCTCCTAAGAATGCCAGATAGTACTTCATCTAATATTAATTTGACACTAAAGTTCCTGGCAGCCAAATCTTGGTGTTGTGTTAAAGCATTAGAAAATGGTGAACATTTTCTAAGTTCAGGGTGGCATAATCAAAATTTCCAGGAAAAAAATCCAACCACAATATCTCTAAGATGTCTCAATGCATGAAGTGTTTCCCACGAGAGGATTTGCAACTATTTAGTATATTGTTCCTAGACATCTCCTAAGTTTTTATATCCTTATATGACCTATGCATCTTCTTTGTTTGTTGACCCTCCAAGTCTTGTTTTCCAAACTTTGAAACAATGATGGGAATATAGGGTATACCTGCTAGAATACATCATGAACAAAAGATAAGGAATCCTTCTAAATGAATTGAATTGAAGCCATATGAGGTTCAAGTGTCCAAGGTAAGTTCTTACCAAGGCATTTAAAGGTATAAACTTGATGGCGTGCCTCCTTGTTAAAAACCTTGAATCTTTGAAGATTGAGACACAATAGTGCAATGTTGCCTTCTCCTTGTTTAACCTTGACTACCATGTCATCACCTACCATTTCTACTTGTGCATACACATTGTAGCTATCCAACATTATGCCATTATGCCATGCCTACAATATTGTTCACTACCATGTTGGAGATGCATATTTACCATTCAAGACTTCTCATAGCCCAATTTTGCATGTAGAGGACCATCATTTGAATAGGGAATTAGAAGTTCAAATTTGACATCCCTCGCTTCTTCATTCTCGTGTGCGATGATAAATGGTTTGATCTAGCCTCATGCGTCCTTCTTGCGATGGAGTTGATCCAGCTCTAGGATAGACATTTCGTGATATGCCATACTTACCTTGTTAATGTGCTCCTAAAGGATCGGATTGCATATACAAGGAGAAACATGATCATTTACACCATCGTGTACCTCACTAACCTGCTGGTAAAATTTACTCCATGGTAGGCAACACACATAGGTTTGATGACCATTGCACTGTAGGCTTGATGACCATTGCATTGCATTGATCATCATCTAGCATAATCACAAAAATATTCTTCAACATCAGGAAAGTGTTCCAGCTCCATGATATCAACCCTAGGGAGTTAGGAATCTAGAAATAATGGGTTGTAGTCATGAGGATTTGTTTGGATCATATTACCACCATAAAATTCAAAGGGGCATCAAACCATAGCTATTCAATATCAAGCATGTGCTCAAACTTTGATTTGATTAGATCACCAGAAACATGTCCACCCTCTTCCTCATACTTGTCATGCATTTTTCCTTCTAGTGAAACAATGGCATATTCATATGACAGGGGCCTAAATCCTTTGGTATAAGTGGGGCTTATTGCAGGGATGGAGGTGACTAGGGGTTTTTCCCCTACTACATGATGCTATGACAACTCTTTAGATAAGACGATGGGTTGATCATCACTCTGAAGGTGTTTCTTTTCTACAACATCGACCAATAATTTATTGCCTTATACCTTTCAACCAACTTATTGAAAAGCATATCCATGGGATTATTTGATAGGCTTTCAAAGTGTTGTTGAAGAAAAAAATCCTCGTCGTAGAATTCTTCAAGAGCCTACTCACAATCACAAAATACTGCAAAAGGATTTGATGAAACTTGAAATTGAAGACACAACCCTTGGACAATCTTTACGAAACCATTAATGTGTTGCAATTCCTCTCAACGTACAAATGAACAATTTCATCATAATATCCTTAGGAATATCGTTTAGGTCTACCATAAAATCCCTAGTTGTGACCTCCATTTGTATTGTCAGTATCTGAGATGGAGGTCCTATGGTGCTAAGTATGTAATGGTGGGGTCATTTGTTAAGATGATGGGGAGGTATGGTTTAAGGGAATGTGTTTCACCTTATTTTTTATACTAAAAGCAAAAAAAATCATCATAACATCTTCATGAATGATGCCCATGCAACCAAATGCACGTGAACTATGTGTCACTTATCATGCAACATGGATTAGGTAGATACCCTATCTTACCACCACTTCCTTTGCCACCCTTAAGTCCTTATTTAATTCCATAGGTTTATCATGCAATATGGTTTAGCATGTGTTTTTGTTGTTGTCAAGATTTGGTGGTCTGTGCTTGTCATGGTGTAGCCTAGAATTTGGTGGGTGGTGTGTTCTTGTCATGGGTTTTTTAGATGTATTATCAACTATGATATATGGTTGTGGTTATCTTGGTTGTTGTGGTGCACTATGGAGTTTCCTATATCTGGTCTCTAATATGGTGATTGGTCGTGGTTTTCTTAGAGATCGTGGTGTACTGTAGAATTTAGTGGGCCATGAATTGTGCTCATTGTGGCATAGTCTAAAATTTTGTGGGTGCTCTATGTTTCCCATGGGTTTCATGCTTATGGTTTCGATTATGGTTTTGATCATGACAATGCAACACATGGGGGTTTGCAAAAATTAGAGGCGTTTTGTGTCGTGTGGTTCCTCTTCCTTGAGTATAGGGTGTCTAGTTGGGTTATCCTAGTCTAGTATTTATATTTTTCCATACCATTTCTAGAAGTTATGGCATTGCTCATGTTCAAGTGAGAATTTTTTGTTTAGGTTGATTTTGCACAAATCCAACAAACAACAACCTTAATACTATTTTTTTCTTAGATCCATATGATAAATTTATCATGTCCTTAGTGTTTTCACATTTTTAATATGTCCTTAATATGTCCAAAATCAAGAGGGATATCACATTAAATTAGGTGGTTGACCACTAATATTGGTAATTTCACCCTAGTCTAGTTGTGCATCCAAAACTAAAGATATAAAATTTTTATTTAGAATTGTGAATATGATGATGGACTACTAACTAACAACACGTGCACATGCAACTGAAGGTACAATCAAATAAGTACCTGTCAGATATTTCTTCGTCGAGTGAGGAAATATTAGGACAAATAGAGGCCAGAAATGCGACTGCATCTAGTAGATATGATAAGCAAATAAGGACCAGAGGTGAAAAAGTCAGAATAAAATTTTGTAGACGCATGAAATTTTTTCTTGCCAAAGGAGGATCATGCTCTTATGATGTTGAGAGCATAGGAGACATAGATGTTCCACTCAAGTATAAGCATCTGGTGAAGCAATGGGTACCTAAGGAACTACCTCCTATAGATGTTGACTTCATTGTCAACAATAGGACATATCACATTGCACCATCCTCCCTGCATGGATTGGGGCTATTTTCCATGGATGGAATAATTGTAAAATACAATACAGTAACTGAATTGATGGACTATGTCGGACCGTGTTACAATTATAATGATTGGATGCGGCTGGTCCAATACATGCGAAGTGTGTGGAGATATGCACTTGCCACAAATTATATACAACTAATAAACAAGGATAAAAATAGGGGAGCGACTGTCTATATTGATGGAAGGCCTAAAGCTTCCGGTAATATCATAGGGTTTATAAACAACACACGACCCATGACAACAAACAAACAACCGAATTTCATATATGAGGGACGTAAAGAGAATCGGGTAGTCCTATGCGCAATAAAAAAGATAGCTCCCGGGGAAGAGTTCTTAGTGGATTACCATTTGAATCGAATAGAAACATTGACTAATAGTGTGTAGGTTCTTATGCAACACCTCTTTAAGAAACATCTACTTATTGCATTATATTTTTTAATTATCTTTAACATTGTTGTAAATATTATCTTTAACATTGTTTTTTTGTTATCATTAACAATTTTTTAAATATTTGGAGGTTCTAATTATATTTTAATGTGGCAGGATGATCGTGGAAAAGGGTCAGCCGCAAAACATGTAAATGCTTATCAATTTCCACTTTCATTTTACATTGTTTTTATTATTTGCTTATATAATTTTATTGAAATAACACTGTTTTTGCTGAAATTATATGTAGTCAGCAGGCCATGTGGATCATGATTCCGCCGATGAGGAGGGGTTTTATTCTTGTGCTGATCCGATCCTCTTATTAAAAAAAATATCATTAAAGCTAACAAGGAACTTGTTAGCTTGTTAGATCGTCCAGTACAAACTCCGGACGTCAAAGAAAGGATCAAGCTCCTTATGTCACAACTTAACACATATAAGGTAATAACCATAATTTAATTTTTATTTTTTTAATGCACTCATATGTTCAATTATGATACTTTTCTCTTTAACTTTTACATTATCTCACGAAAAAACATTTTCTTTTTTATAAAGGAATATTTGGAGCCTGTTCAGCCCAGGGTTGGTAGTAGTGGCGCTACAGAGACGCTACAGAGTCGTGATGTGGGCGATCATACAACTGCTAGAGCATTATTTACTTCTCCATCTTCCACACCTCATTTAGATAGGATCCATGACACACACCGACATGCATCCACACCTCGATCAGAGTCTAGAGATGGTGGCAGAGATGAGGATCATAGTGATGTGGTTGATATGGTTCCATTTCCTGGAGCTAGATGTGTGACAAGCACAGGGACCCTTCCATGCACATTTTTGGTCAACGATAATGGACTTCCATTAAAACAATCAAGACTCCCAGGTAGTTTTAATTCATATTGTAATCATTTAATGTTGTCCTCATACATAAATCATCTAGATTATTAATTTTAAATTAATGATCATATATTTTTGTGTGTAGGAAATGACCTTTTGTATAAGCACGCAGAGAGCAAGGCCTTGTCTATTTTTGGGGCAACCTTACCATGAGGTGGAATTGCCAGAATTCCAACCTCAAAAAGGAACTTATGGATTATCTTGAAGGCCTCTTTGGTGTAGACATGTTCAATACAAAAGTGGTCACATCTACAGCAGGTGAATATTTAAACTATACCCGGGATGTTTATAGACAAAGCTTGGCAAGAAATCCTAGGTATGAACGTCCTCCCTCAATTCCAGAGAGGGAGTGGAAGGCGATCATTGATGATGCCAAAAAGAATATTTTGAAAAAATCAGGAGAACAAATAACTGGTACACCAAGGTAAATTACAATTTTTTGAATTCAATACTAGATTTATTTTTCTTTAGATCTAAATAAAAGTGTGGTTATATATAACATAGTTGAAAATTTTGATCATAGGTTGCCTGACACTTTGAAGGAAACCAAAGCAAGGATTGCCAAACATGGCCAACACAAGCTAGGCTAGGGAGGCTATTCGAGGTTACAGTCATGAATCGTAAGTACCCAAACATCTTAAGAATATTATTTGTATCACCTTACAACTTTAAGGTAATTGCAGCCAAAAAAATTAAAAAACCATACCCTTATGCAATGCAGGGTGTTGACTTCGGAACTGAAACCACAGAGGAATACCTCCAACTTGGTTACAAGTACGGTTATAAAGTCATGGTTGATCGTAGGAAAAGCATGGGGTAGACCCCAAGATCCAATTTGTGGGATAAGGTAAATAAAAATCAGTCCACATTAACTTTTCGTTACTTATAAAATACGCAAATGTTTGATATCGTCCATAATTTAATGTCTTACTTTGTTTTAATCAGGGGAGCAACACTATCAACAAAACCATTATTACTGAACACCATAGCGTTGATAATGAAACACAGCCAGAGGATCATGGTGCTCCCCATCAGCCCCATCCCAATGATGTGCAGCCCTAAGATGTTCCTGTGACTGAGGCCCACGACGGTAAAATGTCTATATATTAATCATATACTTAATAATTTTGTACTTATAAATTTTGATGTTTCAATGGCAGAGAATGTCATAGATGATAATCCTCGACCTGAAGATCAGGTGAACAAGCCGACAACCATTCCAATGGTGCCGACTAGACGACCAGGTAAATAATTACATTGCAGAGTTTCTTTTTAATATTAATGAACTACTTCAATGATATTTAAAAATTGGCCATATAAATTTAATTTTTTTATTTTTTTAGGTGATGGCCCCTCACAGCAGCATCCACGCCGTGGGTATGAGACCAGATGTACTCGGTGTGAAAGGACTGAAACAACAACATTTGCTGAAGAGCACCCAGTAAACAAAGACATGGACATGGATGATTTGCTTAAGAACTGGAAAGCAAAATAGAAGACTAAAGGAAATTCATGATGTCATGTAAAATAATTTTATAAGACAGATAGATGTACATTATATAGCTGATAATATACACAAGGCTATTTCTATGGCTTGTATACATCTGCGAATGTAATTTTGTTATACACTTAATGATAATTTCAACTTCTCTTAATGATGCAACTTCCAAAATCTCGTGACATGATATATGAAACTTTGAAAGTCTTGTGACATGTTTCATTGTGTCTCACATGACAAAGAGAATTACCATTCTTTTCATTGTGTCATGGACATGGTGTTGCTACTCAACATTGCCTCAAAGCCTACTTATTCATTCCTCTATGACATGTAAAATGATGAACCTTCCACAAATCATTGCGAGTAGAAAAATAAGCCAAGGACATGAACCCAATGATTTCAATGTTAAGGTCTTGTGATTCCAAAAGGTGGGATACAAAGAGAAATTGTTTCCATGCATAAGCATGCTAAATACCTTGATTGAGAATGTGGATGTAACAAGTTGAACATTGAAATCATAGAGTGATGACATAATCGAGCAATATGGGTGGTCATAGATGTTTAACTATTATTCAGTCATTTAACCTTTTAATGTCTTTGAAAAATGCAGGTTTGAAGGGTGGTCACCTCCACGATCCAAAACACATTTATGAAAAGGTGTAAATTATTTTCTTCTCTTGCGTCATGAAATTTTCTTTCATTTCCTTGTATAGTTAAATTCAAAATCGAAAAAAAAAATGACACATAGCATGCATAAACATAATTTTTTAATGACTGGGAGTAATAGTAATGTTGCATATTCATAAACAAAAAAATGAGACTTATCTTTTAACAAAAATTGGTCCAAGAGATTGGTCATGTAAGAGAAAATTTCCATTGAACCACAACCATATAGTTTAGATACCACCACCAACCTAGGCTATGAGGCCACCATGGTGAAAAAACCAAGCAATAAGATTCTATATTTCTCATCCCAACCTTTCTACTCACATTCTTACCTAACCTTCTCAACACAAAGCATTACAAGAATCTGATTCATCCTGTGATAGATAAGGACCTCTCTTCCACTACAACATGCAACATAAGAAATATATTCACTTTATGTACTTCATGGTCCCTTAGATATATTATAATCTCTAGTTCTCTTTAGTGTGGATAGAAAGAGCTTGATCTATTGTATTCTTTCTAATAATTTCCTAAAAGAACTATATTTGTCTCTCAAGGATATAAAGAGTATATAATGGATAGTGAATGATGAATTGTTATCTTCCCTATCCTATATGCTCACCTAC
>JASDQU010101435.1:279727-297709 GCA_032191745.1 Picea mariana | reverse complement strand
AGTAAAGACCATCAATCACACATAAAGTACACACAGAGACAGATTTTCACGAGGAAACCCATAAAGGGAGAAAACCTCTTCTTCTTCGAAATGATAGGCAGTCTTTTTTCAGTTCTGTACATCATTTACAATTGAGCACCAACTCAATATGAGGCTGCTACCTCTGTTTTACAAGCTGCAAGTTGTTTGAGAGCACCAACTCTCTGGTTTCTCTACTACCCACTAGAAGGAAGCACCAACTCCCTGAATATTCCAGCACCAACTGGATGGAAGCACCAACTTCTTGAATGTTCCAGCACCAACTGGATGGAAGCCCCAACTTCCAGTTACACAGGCTCCAACCTGTATAACAGAGAACACTTGTTCTCCCTAGCACCACCCTGCCACCCTGGTTTCTCTGGCTGCAACCAAATGGAAGCTACAAATCCCTGTGTTCAAGCACCCACTTGAACCTCTGAGGACAACAGTCCTCCCGAGCACCTCCCTACCTCCCTAAATATATCAAATAATGAATACACAACCAACTACACAGATAAATCAATTCTTACCAATTTTTCTCTGTATCTGATCTTCAACAAACTATTCTGCAATTCTTCTCTTCTTCTATTTGTTTAGCAGGTCTACTCTACATCAACTTTTTCTGTCATTCTGCTCTGGTTCTGCTATGTGTGTCATTCTTCTCTACTTCTGCTCTGCGTTTCATCTCCCTCTACACATTTGCTCAATTTCATGCTATGCCTGTGCTCCTTTTCTTTTTCTTCCTATTTTATGCATTTTCACTTCAGAACAGCCAACTCGACACAGTCTGTTTCAACTTCTTTTATACACTCGAACAGCCGATTCAACTTCCCATCTCCTTTGGAAAGAACCATGACAATTGTCCCTGTAACTGAAACGTTAACACCTTTACAATCACGAGTCTGTTTCACTTAACATATTCGTAACAGAGGAGTTAACTGCAAGAAAGAACGGTAACCCTCCGATCACAATCAAGGTTTATCCGCACCGTTGGATGACCTTTATTATTCTTGCCTTTTTTAAATTGGGTTTCGACATTCCTCATGTTCAATGTTCTTTTCACTTATAAATCCCGATACACAAAATTCCATAAAGTGGTCAGATCAACAATCCATATCATAATCAGATCTGACGATTCAGATTAAATCGGGAATTCACTCATCGCGAAATCGAAATTCCTGACGTTCATTGTTTTTGTCACTTACAAATCCCGATCCCCGAAACTCCATGAGAGGTCAGATCAACGGTCTAGATCGTTTCTTGATCTGACGGCCCAGATTCAATCGCGATTTCTCATATCGCGAAATCGGCATTCTTGATGCATTGAACTCTTTGCCTCTTGAATTCGCGATCTCCGAAACTCCGATAAGAAGTTAAATCAACGGTCCGGATCTTGTTCTCGATTCAATGGCTCCGATTGAATCGCGATATCGCATATCGTGAAATCGGGGTTCTTAATGTATTGAGTTCTTTGTCTCTTGAATTCGCGATCCCCGAAACTCTGATAAGAAGTTAAATCAATGGTCCAGATCTTGTTCTCGATTCAATGGCTCCGATTGAATCGCGATATCGCATATCGCGAAATCGGGATTCTTGATGTCAAGTGTTCTTTGCCTCCTCACGTCGCGATCCCCGAAAATCCGATATGGAGTTACATCAACGGTCCAGATCACTTCTAAATTTACGACTGCGATTAAATCGCGAAATCGCATATCGCGATTTCGAGGTTCTTGATGACAAGTGATTTTGGAATTTCAAAGTCCCGATCCCCGATTCTCCGGTGAAGAAAATCAACGGTCCAGATCTCATTCTTTCTTTAACGGCTGGGATTAGATCGCGAAATCGCATATCGCGATTTCGGGGTTCTTGTTCTCAAGTGAATTGGACATGTCAAAGTCCCGATCCCTGATTCTCCGATGAAGCCTCCTGTCGAGCTTCTCCTGGTGGCGCCCGATCGCTGTCACATGTCCTTCCAAATGGATGGTCTTGATTATGTCAGGATCTCGAGACTTTCAATGTCCTGGTTCTCACAGCCTTGAGAACTCCGATCTCCCGATGGCTGATATCCCGATGACAACTCCTCGTGTCGGGACTTCTCTTCTTGATCCTGAGGCTTATCTCCCTCGCAGCTTCTGCAGATCTGACGGCTGTCGGCGACCCTACACCAAATCTAACGGCTCTCGCTGCATTCAATCATTCACTGCTTTCGATCATTCACCTTTCTGAACTTGTCTTCTGTTTGCCTGTCATCTTCACTGTTGCCATCAATGACAAGCATTCATTGTCTGTTCACTGAATTTGCCAACAATACAGATTAGTCGTCATACCCCCCATCACTCCCTATTTACTGTTACACATTTTTGCAGTCAAAAAATCCAAGGCATAGAATTTGACCATCAGGTCCTCATGTTTCCTGAGTATCCCTTGACACCCTATTTCGTATTCCATCTCCCTCGACCCTGTATGTGACATTCAGAATAATTTTGGACAATATACAATGCATATGCTTATTTAGTCCTTCTGATGTTCATCTACACATGCTTGCATCAGAAAAAGTTGGACTAGTGACATGGCCATCAGCAGTCAATCATCGCAAACATCAACAGACCGACAAGGCCAAAGGTAAATATGCATACATGTTGTTCCTCATATGTTTACCAAACAAGTATCCTCAACTATTTATTCATCTATGCCATGGTGAATATGTTGATGGCATCTGCAGCACATACTTTTCAGTTCACAAGAAGTATCAACGAGCTCAAGTGAGACGTCGAACATAGCGTAAGTTCCACAGACTAAGAGGTCTGGTTGAAAAACTTTGGCTCCATACTTCATCCAAGTTGTGCATCTACTTATATATTTAGGCCAGGAAAAAAGAAAACAAAAAAATAATACAGACTACCATTCACATTACTTTTCCTATTCAAAAAATGTCACCAAGTCTAAACTTGTAACACCCAAAATACTATCAATAGAGGGTTTGAACAGCTGACAAACTGGACAAGTGTTCGTCATGGACATAATGATCGTCTATAGCACCTACTTGGACAAGGAAAACAAAACTATATCCATTATGTATGCTGACATGACAGACAACGAGGCCCTGATGACAATCACACTGACTATTCCCACTCAACTTGTCCAGAAACATGCAAAAAATATATTGCCAGGTAATGGGATATACATTACAAATTTTAATATATTTCCCAAAATAGTATATGACCATGGTTATTGTGATTGGATTATATTGTTCAATGAAACAAGTATTGTGGAAGAAATTCCCACTATTTGTTCATAATATCGTTTCGTCCTAGACACAACTATCATCCAACTTACACAAAGAAACGATACTTACCCAATCGGAACCATTCGTGCATTTGTCACACTCGCGAGAAAACTTGGCTCGCAACACATTCTCCATATAAAAGATGGAGAGTCAGACAACGACAAGGCAATGATATCATTCTCCATATCCAGTTTTGTCCTTTACTTTCACATGTCCATGTATCTCGGTTATGTTACACAACTATTGCAATGTCCCATGTTGCATCTGCAATTGTTCGACACCTATTCAAATTTTTTTTCCTCAATGGAACAACAATTGCATAAAGGGAAATTTCCATTTATGCTCTTCAAAAATATAACAAATAAAAGAGATGCTAAAGAAAGGATCTTTCGCACAACCCAAACAACATTTGTAACAGAATTGTGAATAGACATAGTACAGGATCTCAAGAAACTAACTAGCTCTACAATTGTTGTGCGTATACATCTACAATTTCGTCCTTACTTTTCTCATACAAATTGCCTTCACCAATTTTCTGCAATTTTTTTTTTTGTGCAGTTGTATATTATATTGTTCAATATATTAATTACTATGCTCATGTGCCCAGGTTGAGGGTGTTTTGGTTGAAGCAAATGCATACTCGACCCCCTTCAAGCCTATATGTGCCAAATGCAACTCTCCTACTTCTGCTTCTGCTTTCATAAGTGATGATACAATTGATTGTATGCGATGCAGTAAAAAAATTCCTTACATATATAGACATTGCCTCAATGCTGACATCCAAACCATGGGAAATACAATCGTACATTGTACAATTAGACAACCTCTGTTACAAGATGTGCTTCCTGGGTTAGCAGAATTTTCATATGCAGCATACCTACAGAAAAAGGAAAACAATGTCTACATGTTGCGCGACTTTCGGATACATAGCAAATTTACCTTAAATGAGGACAATGCAATATTGCATATCTGCTGAAAAAAATAAATAGATAAACAAATAAAATCATATCAAGCTTTGGCAGGACACGAAAAAATCTCATGTGTGTCTGTAATTTTTCTTCAACACCCAGATGAATGTTTGTCGGACTCGAGTTCTTCAGAGTTTACATCTATGGCTATAAAATTTTATTTCTAGAGATTTTGTCTCTTTTTGTGCACTTGAAACAACAAGGAGAATATAACTACAAATGCAATCGATGTTGTTATTTTCATGTTTTTTTGCATCTCCCAGTAAGAATTTTGCATATTTGTTGGGGTGTCCAAATGAAAAAAAAATGGTGGTTGGTTGTGGCTTTGTTGGAGGAGTCTGCACCTTTTTGAGTGCCCAAATTGGAAAAATGTTTTCCAACTATATAGCCATGGAAGAATTTCTGCATTTTTTTGGATACCCAAATAAAAAAAAATGATCTCCACCTATACATTTATGGTATGGTATCTGCATGTTCTCTATGCCCTAATTGAAAAAAAAAGGGGCTCAACATGGATTGAAACATGAGCTTGAGATATTCAGAACTCGCTATAGATATTGGGGAGTTTGGGCATTGGAATTCATACAGGCAGGTGCAGTTATTGGTGATGTACAAGGACATAAGATTGTTCAGTCCAGAAATGGGAAGCATGAGGAAAAACCCCATACAAAGTATCGAACTGTAAATAACTCAGACCCATCCTTTGAACCATCAAAATAGCTTGCTCCTCTAGGCAGAACCATCAGGCATTTCCAATAATATTGGAAATTTGTCATTGTTAAAACTAGTGATGATAGAACATGGCCCTATCAGAAGAAAATGTCCATAGTGATCTTGCTTCATGGTAAAATAGTAATCAACAAGTTTCTTGTTCCCCATTTTGGGGTTTGGATATATCTAGGGTACAATGGAGAAGCTTTGTTGGTTTTGTGTTGTCTTGTGTTTGGCAGACTTTTGTTAAAATTTAAGCTATTATTAGGTTACTTTTCAATTTACTAGATAACCATAGCATAGATAGGATCACTGAGAGAAACATAATCACAAGATACACAACATTTATCCTGGGAAACCATCAATGGGAAGAAAACCCAACAAAACTTCTTTAATATAGATTCAATAACCAAGTACATCTCCATAATAAATCTCTCTCTACAAGAGACAAACTACCATGATGCTAGACCAGAAAATAGCCAAGACAATGAACCAAACACTAGAGAATATCCTCTCCCAAGAAATGTGCCTCTCTCTCTTCCTTCTTCCAACAACTACAGCTTCCTTCAATACTTGCGCACTAGATGAGTGAGGTAAGTGAGTGAACAAATCAGTGGTTGGATTCCTTTATTTATACAAACTGGAAAGCGCTAAAAGAAGGTGTCTCTTCACTAGCAAGGACGACTTGTCCTTCTGGGTGGTTAGAACCACTTTAATTTTTCTGGGGGGTGACTTCTTAATTTGCATATTACAATTAGGGTTTGACCAATCCGCAAAAGGATATTTGGACAATTACAATGCCCAACATGATCAATCCACAAAAGTGGATTGATCTAATCAATAATATATTTTTTATCTTTTACTTTATCCACAAAAGGGATAAGAATATTCTTTGCAGCTACACAATATTTTAACACTCCCTCTTAACAAGAAGGATATTCTTTATCTTTTGACAGGTCACTAGATGTCATCATCAACTGAATAATATCATCTGGGCAATATCATCAACTGGATAATTATCCTCAACTGGACAACAACATCAACTGGATAACATCATCAACTAGGCAACATCATCAACTAGGTAACAACATAAACTGGATAACATGAGGCATCGATATAATCTACTTGGTCATCTGGCATCACGATCATTGACTGGTTTTCCATGAATCCATATTAAAGAATTTTTGTTCCCTTTATCTTCATGTAGAAGATACTCTTTCTTTATGTCATCTTCATGCAGAAGATACTCTTTCTTATCCTCGCACATAAGATATCTTATCTTCACACAGAAGATATCTTATATTCACATAGAAGATATTCTATGAGTTTTTTCATTATTTTTATGTTCTCCCTTCTCTTGTAGTCATCTATCTCACCCATCCACTAGGGAGGACTACTACCATAGCTTCACTCCTAGTCATTCCACATGAATTAGAGAAGCTAAGATGCTATCCTGGGCAAGACTAGACTCCCTTTCAATGATCCACACAAGATCATGACACAAACCTCAAGAGCCAACTAACCATTCCACATGGTCAAGGTCTGTGTTCCAGGATACTCAATCCTTGGCCAGAGGAGAGTATATGCTCGTTGTCCCTTGGAGAAATATCCACACTCTTGTATACGAGGGTGGTCACACCCCTCTCTACGAGGGTATTCTAGCATGTCCCTAGAGTATCGAAAACTCAACACTTGGACAGAGGTCATTCTTGGAAAATTTCTCATTCCCCTTCTCTACAAAGGTCTCTTCTCTTTCTCCTTCTCTATGAAGGTCTACCTATGAAATTTCCCATTCCTTCTCTACGAAGGTCTCTTCTCTTTTCTATGAAGGTCTAGCTATGGGATCTGAAAAAATCTCTCTTGTGGTCCAAAATCTTTTTCCATGGTATAATACCATGCTACACATTTGTTGGGCACCATCCATCTACTGGATAACTTTCATCTTGATCAAAATATCTAGGCACCATCCATCTGCTTTCCTAACTGCACCAAATCACGATCCTCCATTTGGAACTCGAAGACATAGCTCCCTCTTGCACCAAACTACACGCTTCTTTAACTGTGTAACATCTGATAATAATCATCCTTGAAGTTCTCTTCTACAATATCTTGGGTGCCTACTTGAGTTCGAACATTTCTTTCTTTCTAACTTCATACTGGATCAACATGCTCCATCTGCATCTATAAGAACGGTATTGGAGAAACCTATAGTTACATGTGTCTCATCAACTATATCTGAGTATCCATATTTCTCTTCATATTGGACATTTTTGTTCTGCATCTTTAGGAGCCTCTTGCTCCTATATAAATATTGGATATTGTCTGGTCTTTATTGACTGTCACCATATCATAAGTCCTTCTCATGTTGTCTAACTTCTGCAAGTCAAGGCATAAGTTCTTTCTTCTAAGACCTGTAAACTTACTTACAGTATGCTTTCTGAGATATGTCACTTATCCAATCAGTCAGTAACAATAAGCAGTAATCAAATAAAACTATATCACGATTTCCATCAGAGTAGTACACATCTTTTCTTAAGCAAAAACTCGTTCAACCATGTACACATCTGAAACCCTAATCATGAATAAGACTTTTGAACTCTTTTTCACTCTAGCTATGAAATTACCAAATTTTCCCTTACTGTCATAGCTAAACACATACCTTTGTCACTCTCATGAGTGATCATACCTGAAATAAATATTTTATCTCTTTCTTTATCCTCTTCTTTGATACTTCCTTAATAAGTTTGCATAGACACTAAGATAAAGCGAGGTTAATTAACATTCTCACAACAATATAACTTGTAATGCTAAACTATTAAAGTAAACAAGATACTAAAATAACATGAATACTTATCTTTTTTTTTGTGTGGGGAGGCTCCACGGACTCCACCATTTAGTATCTTTCTTCAAATCAACTATCTTCAACTTAAAGTACATAATCCTCAATTTCTACTAAAGCTTTCTTTGAGGGAGGAGATTCCTCTTCCTCTGCCACATGTGCTTGATGCTTTCTTTTCCTTCATATAATCAGGTTAGGGCATCAAACATTTATTTTGGAGTCTTATTTGAGGCCACTTGAGGAATCAAGTGATCTTTGATAGAATCTGCAATGATTCTATTGGCCCTAACTATGTCTTTTTGGTGTTTTACTTTAGTTGCAAAATTGGTGGGTTTTGGTACATTCTCTTAATGAATATTGCTAGGTCATTATGTTCAAGAATGAGTGCGATCTTATACTTCTAAGCGTGGACGTTTTCCACACCTTCTGGCTTGTCAACAATCTTAGTGCTTGCAGACATCTTTTACCTGGAGCTAAGAAAATGACCAAAAAATGAAAATGCTTAGAATTGAGTTTTGAGCTTGCCAGGAGATGCGCTTGGCTAAGGCGAGTAGCCTGGTGTAGTTAGTTTCTGAAAATTCCAATTTATGACCCTTGAAACTGGACCACCGGATTTCTGGACTAGTGCTTCTGGTTTTCTGGTACTTCTTGTTTTCTGGTACTTCTTGTTTTCTGGTACTTATGGTTTTCTGGTACTTCTGGTTTCCTAGTACTTTTGGTTTTCTAGTACTTCTGGTACTGGTGAAAACTAAGGTTTCACTTTCCAGGAGTTTTATCCACTGAAAAGGTGCGTTAAAGGTGCCAATGAGTTCCTTAGGCTAGGTCTCACTTTTCTAGATGATCTTTGGGCTGAAATTCCTCTTTAATAAAAAGCCCTAATTTTCTTGTATGGCAACAGTGACATTTTTCTTTTTCCTCTGAAATATTATCTCTTCAACTTAGCTCTGATGCCATGTTAAAGTTTCAGCTATTATTAGGTTAATTTCCAATTTACTAGATAACCATAGCATAGATAGGATCACTGAGAGAAACACAATCACAAGATACACAACATTTATCTTGGGAAACTCTCAAGGGGAAGAAAACCCAGCAAAACTTCTTTAATATAGATTCAATAACCAAGTACAGCTCCAGAATAACTCTTTCTCTACGAGAGACAAACTACCATGATGCTAGACTAGAAAATATCCAAGACAGTGAACCAAACACTAGAGAATATCCTCTCCCAAGCAATGTGCCTCTCTCTCTTCCTTCTTCTGGCAACTGCAACTTCTTTCAATACTTGCGCACTAGATGAGTGAGCTAAGTAAGTGAACAAATGAGTGGTTGGCTTCCTTTATTTATACAAACTGGTAAGCGTTGAAAGGTGGTGTCTTTTCACTGGCAGGGCCGACTTGTCCTTCTGGGTGGTTAGAACCACTTTAATTTTCCTGGGGGTCGACTTCTTAATTTGCATATTACAATTAGGGTTTGACCAATCCGCAAAAGGGGATTTGGACAATTACAATGCCCGCCATGATCAATCCACAAAAGAGGAATGATCTAATCAATAATATATATTTTATCTTTTACTTTATACACAAAAGGGGATAACAATATTCTTTGTAGTTACACAATATTTTAACAACTTTTGTTCATATCCCATGGCCCCGATTATTTTCTCATGGGAAACTATACCAGATGTAAGAGAAAACCAATGCCATGTATGTTTTTTTATATATATCAAATTGTTTGATGCAAAGGTTGAGGCGTATTTCTCTATGGAACCTTGTGGGATCTCACTTGGCGCCTTCTGTGTTCATCTGTTGCCTTGTGCCTCAACTCTCAATACATTTGGTGTTTACTTGGTTCTTGGTTGTATGCTTCATTCTTGAAAATTAAAATACATTCAGGATATTGGTAGTTTTTCTATGATCTTAAAGAATATATAGGACATGCTTTGCCTTTTAATATAAGCTCTCTAATGCAAATGTAGTAAGTGGCTCGTTTTAGCACTTTTCCTTGATGGAATATTTTGAAATAAAAGGATATATAGTATGTGAAGTCCATTGGAACTATCATATCAATGACAGGACATTAAAATTCAAATTCATCATTGTTATACTTGCAGTGAAGTTGACAGTACAATAACTTTACTTAAACATCCCAAAATTGATTTTCTTGTGGATTTTCGATGCTTCTTTTATACAAACACATCTTGGAAGCTATAAGCATGGCTCGCTTTATCTATTCCTTGATTGAAGAACCTGTTCACATATTTAATGCGCTTCATAGTTACTATTAAGACCATCAATGGGACTTTCTTACACTAATTCTCACTTCCGAAAATTTCCATCCCCTTTCTTTTTCCCCTCTGCTTTCCCTTTCTGGTTACTTTGTCATTTTTCGGAAAATGTCTAGGTGCATAAGTTGGCGGATTCACGTCTTCATATTTCCACTGATACTTTTATATCACGAGTCCGACCGACTGCTTCCCCGTCTCATATTCAACAAACTTTTTGGATCGTGGGTTCCCGGATAGGTGGGTTCAACATTGCGTTTCCATTGTTCCACCGCCTGCAAACAACACCTGTACTTCCCCGATCTACAAATTAGCAACCAAATTCCCCTTTTTTCTCATTTGTTTTCCCTTTTTGTTTACTTGGTCCTTTTTCCGAATGTGTCATTTTTATGAATGTCTCATGCTTTTATATAGAACACCCAAAGTTCCACAATATACAAATTGACCATCGAAATCTGTCATTGTCTCATGTTCCATG
Organism: Picea mariana; assembly: GCA_032191745.1. Taxonomy (NCBI): domain Eukaryota; kingdom Viridiplantae; phylum Streptophyta; class Pinopsida; order Pinales; family Pinaceae; genus Picea; species Picea mariana. The sequence goes on along the minus strand of JASDQU010101435.1, from coordinate 287,128 downwards.
TTATGCATTTTGCAATCAAAATTTGGGATCGATACAATTTGACCATCAGGCCCTCGCGTCTCCTGAGTAGAACTTGTGGCCCTATTTTCAAGCTCGTTAATATTCCCCATTCCAAGTATGTCTCATGCTTTTATATCACAAGTCCGACCAATCGCTTACCCATTGCATACTTGGCCACTATTACCATCGTCAGTTCCTAGCCAGGCTTTCTCAACATTGCACTTCCATTGTTCCGCTACCTACAAACAACACCCGAAATTATGCGATATACAAATTGACCACGAAATCCGTCATTGTGCCATGTTTGGTGTTACACACTCTGCAGTCAAAAGTTTGGAGACATACAATTTGACCATCGGCCCCTCACGTCTCCTAAGTATATCTTGTGACCCTATTTTGAAGCCCGCCTGACCGCTTTCCATACTTGGCCATTTCTTGGAATCTCTTTCGCGGGTTGGCGGGTGGATGAAATGTACAATGTGTAATCGCTCTTTGCCATCCCCGCCACCTTCACACTTCTTTCTAGATATGCAATTATTAAGCTTTAATGCTAATAGATCATCGTGCAGGAACCGTTAAGATTGTCATTAATGTCCGAAAGTTCGGAGAAGATTTGTCATTAATACGAATTAAACCAAGATTTGCGGAGAAGAGTGTTATCCTTTCCAAGTATTCATTTCAATAATGATGCAATCTCTTTCGTGTGTCGTCCGGTTGGTGCCTTTGCGAAATCTCTAATCCTTAATCGCTCTTCATCGTCACCGTCACCTTCACACTTTTTTCTAAATATGCAATTAGTAAGCTTTAACGGTAACAACTCATTATGCACGAACCATGGAGATTGTCATTGATCAGTGAAAGGCTGGAGGAGATCTTCCATTGATACACATTAAATCAATATTTGTGGAGGGTTATATTATCCCTTTTGAATTTTCATTTCAAACATCATCTGGAACAAACACAAATTCTCATTAACTTATGGCAGCAGTTCCACATCAGTTCTGTCTAGATACAATAAACACATGTGGGCATGTTGGCTAGAGGTTCTAGTATTCCAGGGCATATTATTACTACTCATATCCCTCCTCCTAGGAGCAAAAAAGGAGATTGTCCCTTGGTGCACCGAGAGATATATTTCAAGCCAAAGAATTCCAAGGCAACCCCGCCTGCTCAGACAACCTTCCCGCCTGCATTGATGGATGGCGCAGAGGTTGATGTTATCGATTTCGAACCGGGAGAATGTGAACTTATGGATTGTGATATGGCAATGGATGATGGCAATGCAGAAATTGTTCCCACTCCTACGCCCAAATTGAAATAAACCATAATGGGGGACACTTCCCAGCTCGACGATGGTGGCCCTGACAAGACCAAAAGAAGGGGTTTAAGAAAATAAATGGACGTTGAACGCAATAGCCTCTTTGCAGCTCGAAAGTAGGAATTCTAAATGTCAAAATTAGTCTGTTCTGGGCAGAATTCTTTCACTGTAAGGAAGTGTTCTATTGATGCTCCCAGAGATATATTTCAAGCCAAAAAATTATTCAATTGCGGGACCACTCTCCTGTTATCTGGATATACAATTAACATCTTAGGATATGAGGACCAGAACTCCCACTGGTGCAAGGCATATTGCTACTACTCATCTCCTTCTGCCTATAATGGACTAATTTGGGCCTCTAGAATTTCTCGTGCAACCTGTGTCCCTGAAGTCTTCGACTGTGCAGAGGTGGTTTATTGGTGTGTCCTAACTTTCAGTTTTGGGCTCTTTCGTTTTCCCTGCAACTTTTTTCGTCTTCTTCCTCACAAGAGGCTTGTGAGAACTATCAATTTTACAGCGAAGATGGGTTCTTATGTTCTCCTACGTTTGAAAAATTTTACATTTCTTTCTTGTTGGGGTGAAACGTTGGAGCGATGCCAGCGTCAGGAGCAGGAGTGTTGTTCATCTTCTTTAAGCCAAGGATTTATTTTTCTGCCAAACCACTCTCATGTTTCTTTTCCACCTCAGGTCTTCCACAGGATATTGAGATTGGGGCAGCGAACATTGATCTCCCGAGGAAAAGACTGCAAGGATTTCCTAAAAAATAGCATGGTAATCAGTTTTGTATGCATGTTGAAGAGCATATCGATGGCTCCTGCATGTTGCAGGTCATGTGCTTGTGTTTATGGAAAATATGTTCAATGTTTTGGTGCAAAGAACTCGGTCCAATTTCTATGGATAGATATACACTGCCCAGTATTCTTTTTTTTAATGGATTTACTATTAAAAAAATTTCCTTGGATTCTTGGTTGATGCTTCTTTGTTGAATTTAACACCTCTTCTCATCAGCATGGTTCGATAGTCTCGTAGTTCTTCAATATTGTATTGGCTCAAGTAATTTGATCTAATATGGAGCATGTCAGTCCCTAAAGTTGCACTTGACTGTGAAAGGGCTAGCTAGGGCATCATCAAGTTATTGAAAAGTATTTTGAGGGTGTTTATAGTTTGGTTTTTTTTAATAAGGTGGTTGAAAACTGCCTCAAGGTTTTAAAATAAACAAGAAATTCAGAATAAGAACAGAAGATATCCCATTGACTGGTTAAAGTGCAGTCATATAGATGAATTAGATAAATAAGGAAAAGAGAAAATGAATTTTCCAATTTTTCAACCTCATATAAACTTCTTATCTCAAAATATCATTAAGAAACAAGAACATCAGCCTGAAATCAAAACTTGAAAATAATCACCACAGCAAATTCTTTGTTGTTTCAATTGATAATCAAGAGAACAAATGCATTGCAATTTGAATAACGAGTTCAAGCATGCAGAAAGAAGAAAAGAGTAGAAAAGAGAGTCTAACCATCCATATGCCTTTGTTATTAAGTTTCAAATAGAACAGGAATGTCTTACAAGAAGTTTCAAAACAGGTCTCCTGGATCTCTAATTTTTCGACCTGAACAGAGTCTTTCTTCTGCCTACTTAAACTATCCAAAATATCTCAGATCCTAATTTCTAGTATGCTATTAATGATAAGACCTGATTAGCATCTATCTACTAGGTAGGTTAGCTCAAAAATAGCATTTACATTACAAAAATAGATATCAGCTCAACAACTTAATCTCGAATGATCCTTTCAACAACACATTCGATCCTACAAAATAGGAATTGGTTTGATCTAGTCATGCATTTCGAGGTATTTTCCTTTTATCATCCAAAATAAGTAAATCTTTCCTTGTTCCCTGATAAACATCCAACTTGAAAGTGTACCAAATTCTTCATAAAGCTTTTAGGGTATGATAACAGCAGTAGCCTTGGCAGTCTTCTGTTTGAGCTTTGTGGTGAGTACGATGTTATGCCAATAGATTTTGAAATGTATTTCTTTGAGTTCTTTGAGCAATGCTCTTTCCTCTTTTTTCTTCTTCTTAAAACCATGTATCCTTTCTTGCTACCTGGCATACCATTTTTCTACATGAGCCTTCTCTTTCTTCAATTGTTTTACCATATTTTGGAGTTCTCTGATCCTTTCTTTGTCAGTTCTGACCTTAACCTTGAATTTAGGGAACTCCTCTGCAGGTGGAGGCTCATTTAGATCTATGGTAACCTTAGGCTTTCTCAATTTAATTTGGTATCTAGAGGCCAATCCTGAGTTGTGCTCTTCATCTGAACTAGTTGAATCCATGGCTTCAGGCATATCTGTTATGTGGTCTGAATCTACAAGGTTGATTTCTTTATTTTCAGGAACCCTATTGATACCTTTAGTAGATGCTTTAGCTCTTGACAACCTGGTAGTAGCTCTCGTTAAAGGTCTTATAGGGAATGGAACAGCCTGCTTTCTTTTTTTTGTTGGTTCTTTATGTAAAGGAGGTTTTCTTGCCTTTTCTTTGATACCTTCTTTAGTGTTCTCACAATGATCCTCTATAACTATGACATATTCTTTTTAGATCGAGGGATCGAACATAGCTTTAGACCTTAGCCTGTATTTGTTGGTAACTCTAGTAGAATTTCTCCTAGGGTTTTGAGACACAGGCACATATCTATTCTTTTTCCTTTTGAATGCAGCACCTTTCTTACTAGTTTCTGGTGATTTATGTTTGACTGTGGTTTTAACATCAGAATCTTCTTCTATTTCTTCATCTTCTTCAGAAAAATTTTCAATTTCTGCATCCAATTTGGGTCTCTTACCTCTGTTGGTTCTTTTCACCCTGATGTCGGACATTTCCTCTTTAACAAGAGCTTCATCAGCTGGAATACTCTGTTTCTGTGTAACATTCCACTACTACATATTGAAAAAATTGCGACAACCACTTGCAATGAAAGTACTCTTTCGTCACAACATGCAAGAGAAAAAGTTCATTTTTTCTAAATCCATCCTGTATTCATCGTTATCTTGACGACTCTAGGTTGACTGAATTATTATGGTCAATATTCATCGCAAGCGCGATGAATATAGGTTGCCCATCGCAAGAGCGACGACTTACCTAACCTTAAAAATAACCGTTGAAAATAACCTAAGAATTTTAAGAGCAACAACTACAAAACATTGTAAGAAATATGGTCACATTGATGGTAGATCAAATGAATATCGTCCCATGGTAATTAGCTATATATTCATTATCTTTTTTTATTTTGTCAATTTTGTACAAAATTATATATATATATATATATATATATATATATTGTTTGAATGTTTGTTATAGTATACACTAATTTTGCATCATTGTTTGTAATTTTATAAAGTTAGAGTTGCCCCCTAACTTTCCGCAGAATATTGCACCACCAAGTATTGGTAGAAATGATGTTGTACAAGTTGAGGAACATCATCATGACCAAACAAATGAGGATCTCATGGAAGAAGATGATGGGACAAATCAAGTTAATGATCTCATGGAAGAAGATGATGGGACAAATCAAATGATCCAATATTTGTTTTTGCAGTTGAATGAGGATGGGGAAAATGCCGGTATTTATGATGAACCTCTATTAGAAAAGGAAAATAAACAACTTTATGAAGGATCAAGAGCAAATCTTCTCTCCGCTACATTGCTGCTAGTGAACTTAAAGGTTATGAATAATTTGTCGAACACTTGTATGACACAGATACTAAGGTATGTAATATGTTTCATCTCATATTATACATAAATGTTATTTTTTTTCTATTTGTTTTTAGTGTTAATTAATGTGTAAAATAAGAATGCAATTTTTATGATTAATATTCTTACATTAACTAGTTGTTTGTTATGTTGTAGATTGTTAAGTGAATTTTTTTTACCATCGTCAAATATTTTACCTCGCACATATCGAGGTTTGCATGCCATTATTAAAGACATTGGAATGGATTATCAAACTATAGATGCATGTCCTAATGACCATATATATATTATGGACAACATGCTTCGAAAACTGAATGTCTGCAATGTCTTATCAGTAGATATCGAACCGATCAAGTAACAAAAAGGGTGCCTCGAAAGGTTCTTCGTCATATTCCCATAATTCCATGTTTGCAGCGATTGTTTAGGTGTGAAAGCATAGCACAATTTATGGATTACCATGCACATAACAGAAGTGGAGATGGTGTTCTTCGAATGCCTGCCGATGGTTCTTCATTTAGGGAAATTGAGGGAAAATGGGAAGATTTCAAAGATGAACCTCATAATGTTAGGCTTTCATTGGCAGCTGATGGTGTTAATCCATTCTGAGAGCTTAGGTCTATTTACTCAGTGTGGCCTATTTTTTTTATCAACAATAGCATTCCTCCTTGGATGTCAATAAAGAGGGAGCACATAATGGTGACAATGATTGTTCCAGGTATTTGTTTACATTAATTTTTTAATTTAACATTTTCATTTGTTTCAATTTTTGCATAATATCTTTTGTTTATTTATTTAATTATATATATTACATGGTATCACTCCTTTAGTAATTATGTGTAATTTCAAACAATTAGGTAAGTACCAGGTTAAAGATATGAATCTATATATCGATCCTCTTATCGATGAGCTACTAAAGTTATGGGTTGGCATCACAATGTATGACATATGTAAACCAATCGGGGAGAAGAAATTTAAATTCCGTGGAATACTTTTAGGGACAATTCATGATGCCCCTGGACTAACACATTTTTGTGGTATGTATAAGCATTCTAATATTGCTCTGTAATACTATATAATATTTTAATGTTATCATGGTGCATGTTTACTTTTTAAATAATCTAGTCATCGTATAATTGACACTAATCCATTTGTTGCAGGTCTTCAAACAAAGGGTAAATTTGCATGTCCATTTTGTGGCCCTAAGATGAAGTATCGTCATTCAAAAAGTTTAGGAAAGATGGTGTTTCATGAGTATAGGCACCTTCTTCCTAAGAACCATAGGTATCGTACTACTGAAAAACATCTTTTCAATAGGAAAGAAGAGACTGGTTTAAAACCATGAAGAATGACACCTCACCTATGCAGGTTGGAATATAATAGAAATCGTCAAGGTACTCAATTTCATAATGTATCGTAGATCATGTAATGTTTTGAATGTTTATTTTAATCATTGAATTTATTTTACCATATTTGATAGTTATTTTTGTGATTTCTTTTATGCTTCATGAAGGCCGCAATCAATCATCATGAAGGTATTAATAATGGGCTTCCATGAGGAATGAAATCTTATCCCACTCAATTCATGAGGTTTCCCTACTATTAGGAGCTAAAAATATCTCATTTGTTTGATACAATGCATATCGGGAAGAATGTGACTGAAATATTATGGCGAATCATAGATGGTAGGAGGGACAAAAAAAAAATTGTCAAAATTTGTACTGACATTCAGGAAGCCAATCATGCAATGCGAAGTGTGATCTGATATTCAAATAGATCAGATGGAGTACTAGACCAAAATAACCTTCCATGGTTATTAACAAAGCAACAAAGCAATGATGTAAAAGAGGTCATTCAAANAAGGTAATAATTTTGGTATACATATTTATATATATTGTCCTTACAGATATTTTAAACTTTTTATTTTTTCTTGTCTACTTTGGTCAAAACAAATAATGATTCATTTTGTTGTTACATTATGTTATACCACTATCTCTCCCAAACGACTTTGACAACAACGTCAAACAAGTTATATATGATCTTGGAAAATACATGAGGTAAGACGTAGTTGTGATTTATATGCAATGTTCTTTCAAATTATTGTTGTACTTAATGACACGTGCTTTACTTGTAATGTAATGTAATATATTATATTATGTTATGTTGAAACATGTTAATTTCTTGTGTCACGATCTCATGTAGATGGTTGTAATTGAAAGAAATCCATGAAGATGATATAAAGTATTGGAAGAGAGAAATTCCTCGTCTAATGTGTGAAATGCAAAAGTATATACCTCCTACATTTTTCAATGCACAAGAACACTACCTCATACACCA
>JASDQU010101435.1:216996-257181 GCA_032191745.1 Picea mariana | reverse complement strand
CTAATTCTTCTTTGATGTGGCACTTATACTCTTTTTTTCATTGGGTTAGGGTGAACCTGTACAAACTTAAAACAATGTTTAATTGTGACTTTAGGTTAGGACCAACCTAAAAATAACTTAAAGTTGTTTCTATTAATTAAATTTTCTTTCATTTGGATCCCCTCCTACTAGGGATCACCTCATCATCATCAAATATAACATCAAAATCTGTCCTTCCAAGTGAATTTGACCTTCTTTTTGCTTAATTAGTCATCCATTAAGGTCATTTATTTTCTTATTTTGTAGCCACAATGTCAGTGAAGCATGTGTTATGCATCCAGTGGACCTTGTTTAACCATAGAGATACTTTCTAATGCCACATGGTACAATTTCAAGAAATATGTTCCTCCATTGGCTCTTTTTTTTTCACATGCCTTACTCTGAACTTTTTCCACTGTAGGAATGTTTTTTGTATTTTTGGTTTTTTCTTACCGTGTGTCATGCTTTAGCCACCTATTGAAGTGTGGCATTCATCTTCTACATAGTGCTTCATTTAGCAATCGGTTTCGGGCCTTGGTTTCAATCTTTGGAACAAGGCTCTTCATCAATAATGCAACAAAAATGTAATGAAATCCATGTATCCATGCCTCAAATGTGTCAAGTCTAACAAAATGGAATCTCTTGGTGAAATTTTCCTCTAGAACATCCTCCAACAAGCCAACCATATTTCCCCACACCTTGGACGATGAATGGTGCTATGGAAAGATGGAATAAAGTGCATAGCCTCCACAGCTTGTAACTACCATTGAAGTCTAAGGATGTTTTGTTGTGCTCGGATGAAACCCACATTTTTAGGGGGTAGCAACTAGCTCCACCTAGGCATTGCACTCCCTTGTGGGGTGTGAGAGAACTCTAGAATCTCTATTGTACCTGGAAGGTGAATCAACAGGTTGGCTACCCATTGGGTTAGGGTGAACCTGTACAAACTTAAAACAATGTTTAATTGTGACTTTAGGTTAGGACCAACCTAAAAATAACTTAAATTTGTTTCTATTAATTAAATTTTCTTTCATTTGGGTCCCCTCCTACTAGGTATCACCTCATCATCATCAAATATAACATCAAAATTTGTCCTTCCAAGTGAATTTGACCTTCTTTTTTCTTAATTAGTCAACCATTAAGGTCATTTATTTCCTTCTTTTGTAGCCACAATGTCAATGAAGCATGTGTTATGCCTCCAGTCGACCTTGTTTGACCATAGAGATACTTTCTAATGCCCAAATAATTTGGTAGAAGTGGGGCTTGTTGTAGGGATGGAGGTGACTAGGGGTTGTTCCCCTACTACATGATGCTCTGACAACTCTTTAGATAAGATGATGGGTTGATCATCACTCTGAAGGTATTTCTTTTCTACAACATTGACCAATAATATATTGCCTTATACCTTTCAACCAACTTATTGAAAAGCATATCCATGGGATTATTTGATAGGCTTGCAAAGTGTCATCAAGTTTCTTCCTTCTTTCCATGCAATGTTGAAGCAAAAAATCCTCGTCGTAGAATTCTTCAAGAGCCTACTCACAATCTCAAAATCTTTTAAATTGATTTGATGAAACTTGAAATTGAAGACACAACCCTTGGACAATCTTTACGAAACGATTAATGTGTTGCAATTCCTCTCAACATACAAACCAACAATTTCATCATAATATCCTTATGAATAACGTTTAGGTCTGCCATAAAATCCCTAGTCGTGACCTCCATTTGTATTGTCAGTATCTGAGATGGAGGTCATAAGGTGCTAAGTATGTAATGGTGGGGTCAGTTGTTAAGATGATGGGGAGTTAGGGTTTAAGGGAATGTGTTTCACCTTATTTTTTATACTAAATGCAAAAAAAAATCATCATAACATATTCATGAATGATGCCCATGCAGCCAAAGGCACATAGAATATGTGTCACTTATCATGCAACATGGATTAGGTAGATACCCTATATTACCACCACTTCCCTTGCCACCTTTAAGTCCTTATTTAATTCCATAGGTTTATCATGCAATATGGTTTAGCATGTGTTTTTGTTGTTGTCGGGATTTGGTGGTATGTGCTTGTCATGCAACATGGATTAGGTAGATACCCATGTTCAACCCTAGGTTTCTTTGATTTCTACAAAACTATTATTGTTTCCCTATAGTATTGGGGTTTAGGATGGCCTTGTGGGAGTTGACAATGCAACACATGGGGGTTAGCAAAAATTAGAGGCGTTTTGTGTCGTGTGGTTCCTCTTCCTTTAGTAGAGGGTGCCTAGTTGAGTTATCCTAGTCTAGTATTTATATTTTTCTATACCATTTCTAGAAGTTATGGCATTGCTCAAGTTCAAGTGAGAATTTTTTGTTTAGGTTCATTACGCACAAATCCAACAAACAACAACCTTAATACTATTTTTTCTTAGATCCATATGATAAATTTATCATGTCCTTAGTGTTTTCACATTTTTAATATGTCCTTAATATCATGTCCAAAATCAAGAGGGATATCAAATTAAATTAGGTGGTTGACCACTAATATTGGTAATTGCACCCAAGTCTAATTGTGCATCCAAAACTAAAGATATAAAATTTTTATTTAGAATTGTGAATATGATGATGGACTACTAACTAACAACAAGTGCACATGCAACTGAAGGTACAACCAAACAGGTACCTGTCAGATATTTCTTCGTCGAGTGAGGAAAGCTTAGGACAAATAGAGGTCGAAAATGCGACTACATCTAGTAGATATGATAAGAAAATAAGGACCAGAGGTGAAAAAGTCATAATAAAATTGTGTAGACGCATGAAATTTTTTCTTTCTGAAGGAGGATCATGCTCTTATGATGATGAGAGCATAGGAGACATAGATGTTCCACTCAGGTATAAGCATCTGGTGAAGCAATGGGTACCAAAGGAACTACCTCCTATAGATGTTGACTTTGTTGTCAACAATAGGACATATCCCATTGCACCATCCTCCCTGCATGGCTTGGGGCTATTTTCCATGGATGGAATAATTGTAAAATACAATACAGTAACTGAATTGATGGACTATGTCAGACCGTGTTACAATTATAACGATTGGATGCGGCTGGTCTGGTACATGCGAAGTATGCAGAGATATGCACTCGTCGCAAATTATATACAGCTAATAAACAAGGATAAAAATAAAGGAGCGACTATCTATATTGATGGAAGGCCTAAAGCTTCTGACAATATCACAGGGTTTATAAACAGCACATGACCCGGGACAACAAATAAACAATTGAATTGCATATTTGAGGGATGTGAAGAGAATCAGGTAGTCCTATGCGCAATAAAAAAGATAGCTCCCAGGGAAGAGTTATTAGTGGATTACCATTTGAATCGAATAGAAACATTGAATAATAGTGTGCAGGTTCTTATGCAACACTTCTTTAAGAAACCTCTACTTATTGCATTATATTGTTTTATTATCTTTAACATAGTTGTAAATATTATCTTTAACATTGTTTTTTTGTTATCATTAACAATTTTTTAAATATTTGGGGGTTATAATTATATTTTAATGTGGCAGGATGATCGTGGAAAAGGGCCAGCCACAGAAGATGTAAATGATTATCAATTTCCACATTCATTTTACGTTGTTTTTATTATTTGTTTATATAATTTTATTGAAATAACATTGTTTTTGTTGAAATTATATGTGGTCAGCAGGCCATGTGGATCATGATTCCACTGATGAGGAGGGGTTTTATTCTTGTGTTGATCCGATACTCTTATTAAAAAAAAAAGATCATTAAAGCTAACAAGGAACTTGTTATCTTATTAGATCGTCCAGAACAAACTCTGGACGTCAAAGAAAGGATCAAGCTCCTTATGTCACAACTTAACACATATAAGGTAATAACCATAATTTTAATTTTTTTTTAATGCACTCATATGTTCAATTATGATACTTTGTTCTTTAACTTTTACATTATCTCACGAAAAAACATTTTATTTTTTATAAAGGAATATTTGGAGCTTGTTCAACTCGGGGTTGGTAGTAGTGGCGCTACAGAGATGCTACAGAGTCTTGATGTGGGTGGTCATACAGCTGCTAGAGCACTATTTACTTCTCCATCTTCCACACCTCATTTAGATAGGAGCCATGACACGCATCGACAGGCATCCACACCTCGATCAAAGTCTAGAGATGGTGGCAGAGATGAGGATCATAGTGATGTGGTTGAGATGGTTGCATTTCCTGGAGCTAGACGTGTGACAAGCACGGGGACCCTTCCGTGCACATTTTTGGTCAACGATAATGGACTTCCATTAAAACAATCAAGACTCCCAGGTAGTTTTAATTCACATTTTAATCGTTTAATGTTGTCCTCATACATAAATAATCTAGATTATTAATTTTAAATTAATGATTGTATCTTTTTGTGTGTAGGAAATGACATTTTTTATAGGCACGTAGAGAGAAAGGCCTTGTCTATTTTGGGGAAACCTTACGCATGAGGTGGAATTGCCAGAATTCCAACCTCAAAAAGTAACTTATAGATTATCTTGAATGCCTCTTTGGTGTAGACACGTTCAATACAAAAGTGGTCACATCTGCAATGGGTGAATATTTAAAATATACCCAGGATGTTTATAGACGAAGCTTGGTAGGAAATCCTAGGTATGAGCATCCTCCCTCAATTCCAAAGAGGGAGTGGAAGGCAATCATTGATGATGCAAAAGAGAAGATTTTGAAAAAATCAGGAGAACAAATAACTGGTACACCAAGGTAAATTACAAATTTTTGAATTCAATACTAGCTTTATTTTTCTTTAGATCTAAATAAAAGTGTGGTTATATATAACATACTTGAAAATTTTGATGATAGGTTGCCTGACACTTCGAAGGCAACCAAAGCAAGGATTTCCAAACATGGCCAACACAAGCTAGGCCAGGGAAGCTACTCGAGGTTACAGTCATGAATCGTAAGTACCCGAACATCTTAAGAATATTATTTGTATCACCTTACAACTTTAAGGTAATTGCAGCGAAAAACATTAAAAACCCATACCCTTATGCAATGCAAGGTGACGACTTTGGAACTGAAACCACAGAGGAAGACCTCCAACTTGGTTACAAGTACGGTTATAAAGTTGTGGTTGATCATAGGAAAAGCATGGGGCAGACCCCAAGACCCAATTTGCGAGATAAGGTAAATAAAAATCAGTCCACATTAACCTTTCGTTGCCTATAAAATATGTAAATGTTTGCTATCGTCCATAATTTAATGTCTTACTTTGTTTTAATCAGGGGAGCAACACTATCAACGAAACCATTAGTACTGAACAACATAATGTTGATAGTGAAACGCCGCTAGAAGATCATGGTGCTCCCCAGTAGCCCCATCCCATTGAGGTATAGCCCCAAGATTTTCTTGTGACTGAGGCCCACGACGATAAAATGTCTATATATTAATCATATACTTAATAATTTTGTACTTATAAATTTTGACGTTTCAATGGAAGAGAATGTCATAGATGATCATCCTCGACCTGAAGATCAGGTGAACATGTCGGCAGCCATTCCAACAGTGCCGACTAGAGGACCAGGTAAATAATTACATTGCAAAGTTTTTTTTTAATATTAATGAACTACTTCAATGATATTTAAAAATTGGCCATATAAATTTAATATTTTTTATTTTTTTAGGTGATGGCCCCTCACAACAACATCCACGCCATGGGTACGAGACCAGACGTATTCGGCGTGAAAGGACTGAAACAACATCATATATTGAAGAGCACCCAGTAAACGAAGACATGGACGTGGATGATTTGCTTAAGAACTGGAAAGCAAAAAAGAAGAATAAAAGAAATTCATGGTGTCATGTAATAATTTTATAAGATAGTTAGATGTACATTATATAGCTGATAATATACACAAGGCTATTTATATGGCTTGTATATATCTGTGAATATAATTTTGTTATACACTTAATGATAATTTCAGCTTCTCTTAATGATGCAACTTCCAAATTCTTGTGACATGACATATGCAACTTTGAAAGTCTTGTGACATGTTTCATTGTGTATCACATGACAAAGAGCATTACCATTCTTTTCATTGTGTATTTTCATTGTGTCATGGACATGGTGTTGCTACTCAACATTGCCTCAAATCCTACTTATTCATTCCTCTATGATATGTACAATGATGTTGAACCTTCCACAAATCATTGTGAGCAGAAAAATAAGCCAAAGACATGAACCCAAGGATTTCAATGTCAAGGTATTGTGATTCCACAAGGTGGGATACAAAGAGGACATGCATAAACATGGTAAATACCTTGATTGAGAATGCAGATGTAACAAGTTGAACATTGAAATCATAGAGCGATGACATAATCGAGCAATATGGGTGGTCATAGATGTTTAGCTATTATTCAGTCATTTAACCTTTTAATGTCTTTGAAAAATGCAGGTTTGAAGGGTGGTCACCTCCACGATACAAAACACAATTCCGAAAATATGTAAATCATTGTCTTCTCTTGCGTCATGAAATTTTCCTTCATTTCCTTGTATACTTAAATTCAAAATCGGATAAAAAAAAATGACACATAGCATGCATAACACATAATTTTTTTATGACTGGGAGTAATAGTAATGTTGCATATTCATAAGCAAAAAAATGAGACTTATCTTTTAACAAAAATTGGTCCAAGAGATTGGTCATGTAAGAGAAAATTTCCATTGAACCACAACCATCTACTGTAGATACCACCACCAACCTAGGCTATGAGGCCACCATGGTGGAAAAAGGAAGCAATAAGATTATATATTTCTCATCCCAACCTTTCTACTCACATTGTTACCTAACCTTCTCAACAGAAATCATTACAAGAATTTGATTCATCCTGTGATAGATAAGGAACTCTCTTCCACTACAACATGCAACATAAGGATTATATTAACTTTATGTACTTCATGGTCCCTTAGATATATTATTCTCTCTAGTTCTCTTTAGTGTGGATAGAAAGAGCTTGATCTATTGTATTCTTTCTAAGAATTTCCTAAAAGAACTATATTTGTCTCTCAAGGATATAAAGAGTATATAATGGATAGTGAATGATGAACTATATTTGCTTCCCACAATGTTAGAGTCAATGACAATGATATCATTGGTGGAAATGATGGATGACATTACCTATAACTAGTGTAATGTATGACTCTTACATTTCCCATGGCATGAAGATTGTACTCAACCCATGCTACCATTATTATGTGAAAAGACTTTCCCCACCAACCTCTTACATAGATTCAAGGATTGGTTGATAAGTCAAAGATGGTATATGGCTTCATTTAAGGCACATTGTAGAAAAATATGAGTTCTTAGAATGACCTTGGAGATAGAGGATTTATTTTCCCATACATCCCCTTTCATCTTCAACTATAGTGGAATCATAGTGCCTCTCATGCCTTCATGTGTTTTATATGGTGGGTTGCATCACCATACATTGAATCACTTTGAAGTCCTAATTACTATTTAACTATTTGAGTGAAAGTCAATTGAGTTGTGTTAGAGTATTAGGATTGTGTTTTGTATTTGTAAAATACACCATGTGAAACTCTTACATCAAAGCCATACATTGTCATTGACCTATTGAAATAAGTATTATCAAATATTTGTTGTACCACCCGAGCACATATTTCAGTTTAGACACATTTTCTTTCAGTATTTCATCTTCTATATTGCATTATTTATTTTATATGTAACCTTGTAGGTTAGAAATATTTAAGAAATTTTAAACTATAGTGAACTCCATATCCTCTATCCATTTCCTTAGGCTTCATGGCCTCCCTCCATTCTTATGAGAACTTCAAGCCTTAGCAATTCTCTTGAACCTCTTGTATGGTAGACGATGCACTAGATACATATGGTTAAGATGGATTTTGATTATGCATGGGGTGCTCAAGAATGGGATGATATTTTATGTAGACTTCATATCTAATCTTCTTGCACAATGTATTCCAAAGGCTAAAACTCCCTTAGATAGTGGTGCACTTGAGTTTTACATGGCGTCTTATCTTATGTATTGTGTATGTGTGAGCTAAGAGTTCTCTTGTTTCAAGCCCACCTAGTAGCCTTCCTTTGCACTTGTACATGGTTATTTCCTCATAGATGTTTATCTATTATTCAGTCATTTAACCTTTTAATGTCTTTGAAAAATGCAGGTTTGAAGGGTGGTCACCTATACGATCCAAAACACATTTCTGAAAATGTGTAAATCATTTTCTTCTCTTGTGTCATGAAATTTTTCTTCATTTCCTTGTATACTTAAATTCAAAATTGGAAAACAAAAATGACACATAGCATGCATAACACATAATTCTTTTATGATTGGGAGTAATGGTAATTTTGCATATTCATAAACAAAAAAATGAGACTTATCTTTTAACAAAAATTGTTCCAAGAGATTGGTCGTGTACGAGAAAATTTCCATTGAACCACAACCATCTAGTGTAGATACCACCACCAACCTAGGCTATGAGGCCACCATGGTCAAAAAACCAAGCAATAAGATTATATATTTCTCATCCCAACCTTTCTACTCACATTGTTACCTAACCTTCTCAACACACAGCATTACAAGAATCTGATTCACCCTGTGATATATAAGGAACTCTCTTCCACTACAACATGCAACATTAGGAATATATTCACTTTATGTACTTCATGGTCCCTTAGATATATTATTCTCTCTAGTTCTCTTTAGTATGGATAGAAAGAGCTTGATCTATTGTATTATTTCTAATAATTTCCTAAAAGAACTATATTTTTCTCTCAAGGATATAAAGAGTATATAATGGATAGTGAATGATGAACTACATTTGCTTCCCATAATGTTAGAGTCAATGAAAATGATATCATTGGTGGAAATGATGGATGACATTATCTATAACTAGTGGAATGTATGACTCTTACACTTCCCATGGCATGAAGATTGTACTCAACCCATGCTACCATTATTATGTGAAAAGACTTTCCCCACCAACCTCTTACATAGATTCAAGGATTGGTTGACAAGTCAAAGAAGGTATATGGCTTCATTTAAGGCACATTGTATAAAAATATGAGTTCTTAGAATGACCTTGGAGATAGAGGATTTGTTTTCCCATACGTCCCCTTTCATCTTCAACTATAGTGGAATCATAGTGCCTCTCATGCCTTCATGTGTTTTCTATGGTGGGTTGCATCACCATACATTGAATCACTTTGAAGGTCTAATTACTATTTAACTATTTGAGTGAAGGTCAATTGAGTTGTGTTAGAGTCTTAGGATTGAGTTTTGTATTTGTAAAATACACCATGTCAAACTCTTACATCAAAGCCATACATTGTCATTGACCTATTGAAATAAGTATTATCAAATAGTTGTTGTACCACCCAAGCACATATTTCAATTTAGACACATTTTCTTTCAGTATTTCATCTTCTATATTGCATTATTTATTTTATATGTAACCTTGTAGGTTAGAAATATTTAAGCAATTTTAAACTATAGTGAACTCCATATCCTGCAACCATTTCCTTAGGCTTCATGGCCTCCCTCCATTCTTATGAGAACTTCAAGCCTTAGCAATTCTCTTGAACCTCTTGTATGGTAGACGATGCACTAGATACATATGGTTAAGATGGATTTTGATTATGCATGGGGTGCTCAAGAATGGGATGATATTTTATTAGGTAGACTTCATATCTAATATTCTTGCACAATGTATTCCAAAGGCTAAAACTCCCTTAGATAGTGGTGCACTTGAGTTTTACATGGCGTCTTATCTTATGTATTGTGCATGTGTGAGCTAAGAGTTCTCTTGTTTCAAGCCCACCTAGTATCCTTCCTTTGCACTTGTACATGGTTATTTCCTCATAGATGTTTAGCTATTATTCAATCATTTAACCTTTTAATGTCTTTGAAAAATGCAGGTTTGAAGGGTGGTCACCTCCACAATCCAAAACACATTTTCGGAAAGGTGTAAATCATTTTCTTCTATTGTGTCATGAAATTTTCCTTCATTTCCTTGTATACTTAAATTCAAAATCGAAAAAAAAAATGACACATAGCATGCATAACACATAATTATTTTATGACTGGGAGTAATAGTAATTTTGCATATATCATAAACAAAAAAATGAGACTTATCTTTTTACAAAAATTGTTCCAAGAGATTGGTCATGTACGAGAAAATTTCCATTGAACCACAACCATCTACTGTAGATACCACCACCAACCTAGGCTATGAGGCCACCATGGTGAAAAAACCAAGCAATAAGATTCTATATTTCTGATCCCAACCTTTCTACTCGCATTGTTACCTAACCTTCTCAACACAAAGCATTACAAGAATCTGATTCATCCCGTGATAGATAAGGAACTCTATTCCACTACAACATGCAACATAAGGAATATATTAACTTTATGTACTTCATGGTCCCTTAAATATATTATTCTCTCTAGTTCTCTTTAGTGTGGATAGAAAGAGCTTGATCTATTGTATTCTTTCTAAGAATCTCCTAGAAGAACTATATTGTCTCTCAAGGATATAAAGAGTATATAATGGATAGTGAATGATGAACTGTATTTGCTTCCCACAATGTTAGAGTCAATGACAATGATATCATTGGTGGAAATGATGGATGACATTACCAATAACTAGCGGAATGTAGGACTCTTACACTTCCCATGGCATGAAGTTTGTACTCAACCCATGCTCCCATTATTATGTGAAAAGACTTTCCCCACCAACCTCTTACATAGATTCAAGGATTGGTTGATAAGTCAAAGAAGGTATATGGCTTCATTTAAGGCACATTGTAGAAAAATATGAGTTCTGAGAATGACCTTGGAGATAGAGTTCTATTGATAGTTATTAATATGGTAATATTAATATTAAAATTGCAGCCTAAAATATTTTTTTTATTTTTTATATAAATTAATACAAAATCCCATCCTTGGTCAAAAATTTATCCTAATTGCATATGTATCCCACTTGGTGGCTAAATATCCCCTTTGAAGGATGCATGTAATGGTTTAAGACCCCATTTTATCCCATGAGCCCTCAAATATTCATTTAGTTGATATGTCTCTTATTTTCACTACTTTACCATGGTTAAGACACCAAGATCCATCATTGGTATGAAAAAACTACTATAGGCACCCATATCCCATTTTGAGATCAAAGATCCTTTTTAGAGGTCCTATGTGGTGATTTGAGTCCATGTTCATGGACAATATCCTTAAAATATTTATATATGACTTAAGTCCCTTTATTTTCTCTCCTTGTCATGGTTATGACCCCTAGACCTATCCTTGGTGCATGAAACCACATGGCGTCACACATATCCCAATTGGAGGCCAAATATCCCCTTGAAAGAAACTTTGTAGTGGTTCAAGGACATGTGCATGTTTCATGAGCATTAAAAGTTTCATTTACATCTTAAGACCCTTTATTTTCTCGCATGACCATGGTCACAGTCTCCAAATCCATCCAATGCATCTAAAGTTTTCTAATATTTCCCAAATCTCATTCATATTTTAAATATTATAATCCCTAAAATACTAATTTAGATCATACAACCCTTGTTTTCCTTCATTGACCATGGTCAAATCCTTGAGACCCATGCATGGTATGCAAATTCTCTTAATGATGCCTATATCCCACCAAGAGGCCAATGATTTGAGTTTGTATGGTGGTTTGAGTCCTTTTTCATGCACTAGGGATGATGTTGTAGTTAAAGGCCTTGATCATAATTTATGTATTAAACACCCTATTTTCATCACCTAATCATAGTCAAGGCCCCAACATAAATCCCTACTACACAAAAAATCCTAATGGAAACTTCATCCAGCCCGTATGCAAAAGATCCCCTTTAAATGTCTCATGTTGTAGTTCATGGATTTAATCATGGCCTATTAACCCAATAATATTTTTTCAAGGCCTAATTCCTTGGATTTATCCCCCAACCATGGTTAAATCCTTCATAGCCATCTTTGATACACAATATATTATAACAATACCCATATCTCACTCAAAGGTTCATGATTCCCTATAGACAACATGTTATGTGGTTTAGGGCATTGATTATGTCCCTTAATACTTAAAGGATTCATAAATGACCCAAGGGCCTTATTTTCCTTGCTTGACCATGGCTAATTACTTAATGCACATGTCCCTAGTGAAAAATATTTCATAATGGTACACATATTCAACTTCGAGGCCAAATATTTCCTCTAAATGGATTATGTTGAAGGTGATGTTCAAGGATATTGAGCCTTACAAATCCATTTATGGAATAAGGCCCTTATTTTCCTCCCTCCCCTTGTTATGGTAAAGTCCTTGAGACCCATTTCTACTATGAAAAAACTCATTATTATACCCATATCCTACTTATATGACAAAGATTCACTTTAAAGGAACTATGTTGTGGTTTGTGGCCTTGTCCATGGCCCTTGTAGGTCCTCGAAAGATTCATTTAGAGCCTAAGGGATGTATTGTCCTCTCATGCACATTATCAAGGCATTGAGACCTATCCCCATTATCCAAGGAATTATAGGAGAAACCATGTTCCACTTGGAGGATATGGCAATATTAATATTAAAATTGCAGCCTAAAATAATTTTTATTTTTATTTTTAAATAAATATACTCGTCGCACTTGCGATGAGAATCATACACCTATGACGGATTTGATTTATAAACAGTGAAAGTGGTCTTCGCAAGTGCAACGACAACTTAAGTTGTTGCGACGAAATTGCTATATAAACAACAAAAGTTGGCGTCGCACATGTGATGACAACTTAAGTTGTTGCGATGCACTTGCTACATAACCAATGAAATCTGTTGTGGTAGTGGGCATCGCAAGTGCGACAACAACTTAAGTTGTTGCGACAAATTTGCTATATAAACAATGATTCTTCGAAGTTGTCATCGCAAGTGCAACTACAACTTAAGTTGTTGCAGCGAATTTGTTATATAAACAATGAAAGTTGTCGTCGAAGTCATCGTCGCAATTGCGATGACAACTTAAGTTGTTGCGACAAATTTGTTATATAAACAATGAAATTTGTCGTCGCAACAGTAGTCACAAGTGCGACGACAACTTAAATTGTTGTGACATAGTTGCTACATAAACAATGAAAGTTGTCGTCGCAACGATCGTCTCAATTGCGACGAAATGATGGTTTTAGTTATTTTGCCTATATTGTCGTATTGGCGACGATATGTCTTTTTTGTCGCAATTGTGAGAAGTTCCTTATGGTCGTCACTCTTGCGAAAATAATTCAAGTTCGTTGCAATTTCCACGTGACATAAAACGACGTTTCAAAGACTCAAGATTCGTCGCAATATCCACTACAGAACGTCGAAATAGCCATCGCAAAATGAGTCAAATTTGCTAGTGAGCCCTTTTTCCTTTGCCTCTTGTCTATTTGTTGGGTTGTGGATCAGGATTTAGGGATTGGATCAACCAGCTCCAGGGTTTCTGTACTTCCCTCAAAGCAGAAATGACCAAAGTCTTAAATAGGACTTGATGAAACAGGCTACCCTTTGCAGTGGTGGGGTGTGACTGTACCCCTTTTGACATCTTTGCCAGGATTTTGAGTAGAAATTAAGGCAGACTTAAAGGATAGTCTCCATTGAGATACATTAACAACCTAATATAATAAATGTAAATCAGTGAGAATTTGCCTTCGTAGGTGATATACCTATGGATAAAGATTAAAGCAGTGTGTCATTCTTTTCTAATCCAACTGTGAGGGACCCCCTTTCTCCAATCCAGGTTTTGCTTATCTAGTAGCAAAAATTGATTGACAAATTCTATGACTAAATGCTCCTTTTTCCACCATCGCTATCCTCCAACTACCAATCTGCAAGCTTTGGCAATTGATTGTTCTATCACCGGCATCAGCAACTTTTCGATCTCCACTTTGAAACCATCAAAGTTCTTTGCAAACACCATAGATACATGTTTGTCATGACCTTGGAAGGTGGTGAAGAATTTGAACCAGCTAGCATCTTTAAACCTTTGTGCCATCTATGGATATGCTTCGAGAAGCTTAGCACCCTCAATTTCCAATCTGACAATTTGCCCACTTCTCTTAGGTGCCATATTGATAATACGATGCTGCAACTCGGCACTGTCGAAAGTTGAATATACAATCTGTAATTGTTATCAATTTCTTCTGAAAGATACCTGTGCTTATAATTCAACAAAATTAGAACAACAAGTGACAGGGTCATATAATGATGTTTGGGAATTGAAATGATTTGAAATGGATCTTTGCAGGTACAGGATGATCCCATCATGTAACGATTTGAACTGCATAATTGATTCAAGTGATATCGTGGGACACATGCAGATTATCGGTCCACGATTTATGTAATCATAACAAAATCGGGGTGGTTGGTGCTTATCATGGCATGATTACATTAGCGCTATGGTAATAATATTATTCCAGTAGCGCTATTAATGACTTAGCAGAAATTTGAATTTGAAGGATTAAAATAGGCATATGATGTGACAAGTCTTGTAAAATCATGTCTTAAATCCCCAAACTTAAAGAAATTATTCAAAAAGCTAAAATGTTAATCAAAACAAACTCAAAACAAAGATTAAATTCAAATGAAAGCACACAATGAAGTGCGGGTAGGGAGGGTTTAGGATTAGAATTTCTCACTAAATCAAAAGCAAAATTAGAGACTAACATTGACTCCTTATAGGGGTGGAGTTTTGATGATAAACTCCAAGAATTGCAAACCAATGCCTTTTCCTTTATTTATGATTCATTGATCTCACTGCATCTATTAGTCTTTATTCACAACATAACTGTAAAAAACAATTCCATTGGGTATATGGAGTCTTTATTGGAAGAAAAACCTATTGTACAAACTGAAAACATGATGAGTCTTTAGAGAAAATAGTGTTTCAAGAACCTCCCATTCACTGGGCCTCCAAAATTTTCTATGTCATCTAGATTATGCAAGAGAAAATTGTTATTATCCATTACTTTGGCTATTCTGAAAGGACAATACCATAGGTTATCGAACTTACCATGTTTTGCTTTATCCTCTCTCCTAGCATCCCACCTTAACACCAAATCTCCTTCCTTAAAAACATCTTTCTTAGCTCCTTTATCAAATGTGGCCTTGACTTTGCTCTTGTGAGCAACAACTTTCTTATTCATTTGTTCTCTCACCTACTGAACCTCAATCATCTGAAAAATTCTCCTTTGGAGATCGTTGGGTTCTTCTAACTCTTCTTGTAAAAACTTTAAAACTAGTAGGCCCAATTGAGTTGGAAAAATGGCTTATGTCCCATATACCATATGGAAAGGAGAAGTCTCAATAGACTTCTTGTTACTAATACGATCATCCCATAGGGAAAGCTTTAACTTGGAATCCCATGATTTTTTATTTTCTGCCAGTAGTTTTTTGATAATCCTTATTAGAATTTTATTGGAGGACTCTTCTAACCCGTTCCCTTGGGGGTAGTAGGGAGTAGAGTGGACCAATTTGATATTATACTTATTGCAGAATTCAATCATGGAATTGGATTTAAAATCTTTTGCATTATCAGTAACCATTTTTTTAGGACAGCCAAACCTGGAAAAGATATATCCATCAAGAAAATCCATGATTACCTTGTATGCTGCATTCTGAGTCGGAATTGCTTCAATCCACTTTGTAAAGTAATTTGTGGTTGTAAGGATACATCTATGTTTCCCCGAAGATGAAGGATTGATCTTCCTGATGAAATCCAAGCCCCACTGCTGGAATAGTCCATGAGTGATAATTGGTTTCAGAGGCAGAGACATAAGTTTCTTCTTTCCAACAAATTTCTGACAGGGTTCACATGCCCTGACCTGAGAAAAAATGTATGAGAATAGAACTGGCTAGTAATAGCCTGCCTTGAGAATCTTGAAGGCAGTATCTTTCCAATGGTGATGGCCTCCGCAAACACCATGATGTAGATCATAAAAAATTTGTTTGGCCTCTTTTCCATCAACACACCTCAACAAAATTCCATGAGGGTCTTTCCAGAATAAGATTTGATCAATAATGCAATACTTTACTGATCTTAATTTTAATGATCTGAACTTTGATTTATCCAATTGTGGAGGAGATTGAAAATTTAGAAGAAAAAATATGATATCTTTGTAGCATGGTGAAGAAACATACTTGATGTTTACCTATAAATGTGTTTCTTCAATTTGGAATGAAGAGTTATGTGTCTTACCTAAAAGATGGTACAACCCAATTGCTTTGGAATTAGACTCTGTCATTAATTTGGCAAGGCCTTGACCTTTTATCAGCTGAGTAGGCTTTATAGTGAGGTTATACTCCAGGATTTTTGTTATCCATTTTTCTCTCTTTCCTTCACAATTAGGCTGAACCAAGATTTCTTTGACTGCACTGCTTGGGACATAAACTATGATCTCAGATTGAAGAACATGTACTCTGAAGGATTTCAGAGCCTTTATCAGGGTATAGGCCTGTTTCTCCATCATATCATACTTCAATTCAGAATCTCTAAGAGTTCTGCTAAAGAAGGAGATGGGTTGTTCAAATCCTTTCTCATTTCTTTGTAGAAGAACAACAACTATGGTATTTTCTGAGGCAAATGAAAAAATCATGAATTCTTTGGAGTAATTTGGACTTATGAGAATAGGGGCCTGAACAAGAGCCCGTTTGATCTTTTCAAAAGATTCTTTAGCTTCTGGTATCCACTTAATTTTTGCATCCCTTTTATACATGTCAGTAATGTACTTGATAATATCTGCGAAGTTAGGTATAAACCTCCTTAAAAAATTATTTTTACCAATGAAGGACTAAATAGACTTCTTGTTTCTCGAAATGTCTATTTGTTGGATAGCCTTTACTCTTTCAGGGTCTATTTTAATACCTTCAGGTGAGACAATATGTCCTAAAATATTTCCTTCCTCCATGGCAAAATGTGATTTTTTAGGATTAAGTGATATATCGTACCTCCTACATTTCTCAAAAGTCTGTTTCAAGTGTTGTAAATGTTCTTCATCAGATGATGAAAATATAGTGATGTCATCAAGATAAATAACTACAAACCTGTCTTTCTCGCCAATAAAATCAATGTCCATATCCCTTTGAAATGTGGCTCTTGCATTCATCAATCCAAAGGGCATATTTTCATCCATAAAGTGCCCCAGGGAGTGGTAAAAGTTGTTTTCTTTCTGTCCTCCTCTACTACTGATATTTGATTGTACTCTGAGTATCCATCAAGCATAGAGATCCTCTTTTCTCCTACAACTCTCTGTAAAATATGATCCATTTTTGGTAATGGATAATTGTCTTTCAAGGAGCACTTGTTCAAATTCCTGAAGTCCACATAGAGCCTTATCTCTCCACTCTTCTTTCTAACAGGTACAAGGTTGGCCACCCACTCTGACTATCTCAGTGGCACTATGATTTTGGCTTCCAATAACCTTTTCAGCTCCTTTTCTATTACAGGTAACAACAAAAGATTAAATTGTCTGGACTTTTGCTTAAAAGGTTTCGATCCAAGTTTCAGGGGAATTTTGTGTTGCATGATATCTGGATCAAACACCTTCAAATATTCATAAGACCAGGCAAATATATCTGAATATTGCTTCATTAATTCAACACATTCTTCTCTATGTTTTTGTGATAGTTTTCTAGATATTTTGACCAACCTGAGATTTGAATCAGGGTTGATGTCACAGTCCACTACATTAGTTTCTGCTGTCTGAATAACAGCCTTCCTGGAAACATCATTGTGATCAAACAACCTCTCTAGTGGGACCAAACCTTTAGGCAAATGGTTAGTCTTTAGTTTGATAATTTTGTTCCTAGAAATATTGTCTTGAAGAATATATGCATGTACCTCTGCTTTACCATCTTCGTCATCTTGATCTATTGAAATGTTAGAAAACTCTTCAATAGTTTTCAAGAATCTTTGAATTTACTCATCATCTTTAAAGACTTGACGATGTTTTTATATTGTCTGGTATTGAGGGTCTGTGTCTAACCTCAACTTCAAATTTCAGATTAGGGAACATTGGAGTTTTAAAGTTGCTAGTTGCAAGTGCCAAAGAGTCAACCTGTTGATTTAAAATTTTGTGCACAAAAGTAATATTGAATGCCAAAAAGAAATTATCCACATAATCCCACACCTCATTTCTATACTGTTTCAACCTTTGTTGTTTGGTTTGATATATGTTCTTGATTTGGTGAATAATAAGTTCCAAATCACCAAAAATAGAAAGCTTATCTATACCCATATCTTTAGCAACTTTCAACCCTAACAAGAAGGCTTCATACTCACTGATGTTATTGGTTGTGTCAAATTCAAGTTTATATGACATAGGAATAACCTCCTTAGTAGGGAAAATGAAGACAATCCCAGCCCCAGAACCTTCTCTAGAACATTCCCCATCAAAATACATTTTCCAAACAAAATTATCTTCTCTGTCCCAAACATCAGTTGTTGTCTTTCTAACTGATACTTATGCCATTTGATCACTCATATGAAAAATAGAGGAACCAAGATCATCTTCTACAACATATATAGGATGATTAGTGGGGTTCTTGTGATCACTTACCAAATAAGCCATTCTTACTTCCCTGTATAATCTCCGTTGTTCCCCACCAAAAATAGGTATGTTTGCATAACTAAGATCCATTTGGAGAGTGCCTCCTACCTTTTTGGCCCAGGATCTTGAAATAAGCATTCCAAATTTTAGTGGTATGTCAACCACAATAACATCTAATACCATGCTTTTCATAAGTAATTGGGAAAGAGTAACAACCACATCCTTCATAACTCCCAGGCATTTGACTTTCTTGAAGTCAAAAGAATATAGATCATGGTAAGGTTTAGTAATGTCTAACCCTAATTATTCCATCACCACCTTAGGCATGACATTATGTGAGGCACCAGAATCCATTAGGCAGCTATGCAATATCTTGTCATGAACATTTAGTGATATGTAGAATGGGGGAGAAGTATCAGTTCTAACTTCAATATGAGCTCCAATTGTTATAGCAGGGTTCTCATCTTCCAGATTGATAATATCTGAAGAGGTAACCTGAGCAGGAGATTGTAGATCCTTGAGAATAGTTTTCCTAAAAGGATTTGTTTTCATGAGTTCTAGCAGTGGCACATAAATCTTGATTTTGTTAATTTCATGTTCTAGACTGAAAGAAGAAACATTCTTTTATGGTTCCTTTATCTCTGTAGTACTAACCTTGGCAGGCTACTACACTGGTTGA
Organism: Picea mariana; assembly: GCA_032191745.1. Taxonomy (NCBI): domain Eukaryota; kingdom Viridiplantae; phylum Streptophyta; class Pinopsida; order Pinales; family Pinaceae; genus Picea; species Picea mariana. The sequence goes on along the minus strand of JASDQU010101435.1, from coordinate 237,881 downwards.
TCAATCTGAATCACATGACTGTCTTTACTGATTTCTGCTTTAACTAGGTTGCTAGCCTTCATTGTGGAAACATGTGTATCTACTTTAGGTGCATTTGAATTAGATATAAGATTATATTTCTTCCTTTTAGGTTCCTTCTGAACAGTCTCATCAGCATCCCCTTCTTCAAACTAGTTAGAAATCAAAGTATCTTCATAGTCATGTTGTGTTACATGCATAAGAGATGTTTCAGAATCATTTAGATGTACTGCGGGGTCATCATCTGTATCATCTTCATCCTCTTCCTCATCTACTGCATTATTCTGGAAAGGAGGCAAAACTTTTTGGTCTTCTTGATTTTTTCTTTCTCTTGGTAAGATTTGGGGTGCATTGTTTGGCCTCCTGAACTGATTTTGATTTCTGTATCCACCCTCCTGTGTAGGTCTACTGGTTTATTTTTGTTCCATCTTAAATCTTTCCATCTTTGATGTCAGAGCTTTCAGCATCTTATCCATTTCATCTATCTTAGAATCAGATGTTGTATTAGAAGAGGAAGGCATCTCTTCTTTTTGCTTTTTTCTGTCACTATCACCTCTAGTCTTCAATTTGTCTGCTGCTAATATGTTTGATTCTACCTCAATAGCAGCTTATTGCATCTGGTTAAGGGTAGCAACCCTTCTTTCTCTTAACAACAAGGAAAATTCATCATTGAAATCATTGGCAAAGGTGATTTTAGCTGATGTCTCTGAAGGTTTAATCTTGTCTGGAATTTTACCATACATTTTGTTGAATCTTTTGGTAAAATTAGGTATTGATTCACCTTGTTTCCTTTTTAAAGCACCAAATTCAGTGATGTAGTATAAAAGTCTTTCTTCTCTCCCCAATGTCTAAGGAAGGTGTCATCCAAGGCTTCAATATCAACAATTGAATTAGGTGGCAAACTCTTAAACCACTTTCTTGCTTCACCATCTAAACTCTGCACAAACAATCTCATCCATACATTTGCATGCTCTACATTGAAATTGTCTGCAAAACTATAAAAGGAATTCAAATGCTCTTCAGCAGTAACTCCTCCTTCTCCATTAAATCTGGGCAAATATTTCATATAATCATTTGGTGGAAAGGCATACATGACTTGTGGAAGGATTAAAGGGGCATACCTTGCTGCAACAATTGCATCCATTCTATTTACAACCATATTTTCTATCTTTGGAGTTGGAGTTTTGGGAGTAAGCAAGATTGGTGATGTGGAAGGTGAAATTGTACCTTGTGTATGACAACTTAACTGTACTGACAATGAATCTTGATCTTTAGCAGACATAGGTTTCTCTTCGGGACTATAATCAAATGATGGGCCAAGAAATAAAGGATTCTCAAAAGAGGAATAATGTGATTTAATTTCTTCAGAGGAGAGAGATCCAAAAGATGAAGAGAGTGTTTTTGGTTCACTCTTAATATATTTGTTGTGAAATTTCAAGGTTTCGGCCATAAGAAAAGTGTTTGAATATTCTTGTTCGATGAGTTATGCAAGTAGCTTCCATTGATCTAGATTTAATTCGGAGATAGTTGAAGGAAATCAAACTATAGCAGGCTCAATGACACGTTTGACTTCACTTTCCAGAATCACCTCCTCATCTGATTGGGTTTTAGTGACTTCAGAGGACTGTCCTTGAAAACTTTCTGAAGATAATTTTCCTTTTGAGAGAGAGGACTGTCAAGAAATAACTTTAGGTTTTCTTAGTAGCTTTTCAGGATCTGAAACTGCTGCAACAGGCTCAGGATCTAGATTTTTTCTGGTTACTGGTCTCTTAGTAGATGATGAAGAAGTTGGAGGAGTTTTAGGTCCTTTTCCTTCTCCTTAAGAGCCATAATTACCATAGAGGAGTCGCTGGGTGAATAATCATAGTCTTATGTAGTGTTCAAAATCTTGTTCACCATCAAAATTTGGATCTAATATTTGTCGTTTCCCCAAGGAAAAAATATTCATTCCTTCATCCTCGGCAACGACGCCAAAATATGTTAGTCCCTAAAGTTGCACTTCACTATGAGAGAGAAAGCTAGGGCATCATCAAGTTATTGCAAAGTATTTTGAGGGTGTTTATGGTTTGGTTTTTTTGAATAAGGTGGTTGAAAACCGGATCAAAATTTTAAAATAAACAAGAAATTCAGAATAAGAATAGAAGATATCCCATTGATTGGTTAAAGGGTAGTCATATAGATGAATTAGATAAATAAGGAAAAGAGAAAATGAAGTTTTCAATTTGTCAACCTCACATAACATTCTTATCTCAAAATATCATTAAGAAACAAGAACATCATCCTGAAATCAAAACTTGAAAATAATCACCACAGCAAATTATTTACTGTTTCAATTGATAATCAAGAGAACAAATGCATTCCAGTTTGAATAATGAGTTCAAGCATGAAGAAGTAAGAGTAGAGTAGAAAAGAGACTCTAACCATCAATATGCCTTTGCTATTAAGTGTCAAATAGAACAGGAATGTCTTACAAGGAGTTTCAAAACAAGTCTCCTGGATCTCCAATTTTTTGACCTGAACAGAGTCTTTCTTCTGCCTACTTAAACTATCAAAAATAGCTCAGATCCTAATTTCTAGTATGCTCTTAATGATAAGATCTAATTAACATCTATCTACTAGGAAGGTTAGCTCAAAAAGAGAATTTACATTACAAAAATAGATATCAGTTCAACAACTTAATCTCGAATGATCCTTTCAACAATACATTCGATCCTACAAAATAGGAATTGGTTTGATCTAGTCATGCATTTTGAGGTATTTGCCTTTTATGAGCCAAAATAAGTAAATCTTTCCTTGTTCCCTGTAAACATCCAAATTGAAAGTGTACCAAATTCTTCATAAAGCTTTTAGGGTATGATAACAGCAGTAGGCTTGACAGTCTTCTGTTTGAGCTTTGTGGTGAGTATGATGTTATGCCAATAGAGTTTGAAATTTGTTTCTCTGAGTTCTTTGAGCAATGCTCTTTGCTCTTTTTTCTTCTTCTTAAAACCATGTATCCTTTCTTGCTGCCTGGCACTCCATTGTTCTACATGAGCCTTCTCTTTCTTCAACTATTTTACCATCTTCTGGAGTTCTTTGATCTTTTCTTTGTCAGTTCTAACCTTAACCTTGAATTCGGGGAACTCCTCTGCAGGTGCAGGCTCATTCAAATCTATGGAAACCTTAGGCTTTCTCAATTTAATTTGGTATCTAGAGGCCAATCCTGAGTTGCGCTCTTCATTTGAACTAGTTGAATCCATGGCTTCAGGCATATCTTATATGTGGTATGAATCTACAAGGTTGCTTTCTTTATTTTCAGGAACCCTATTGATACCTTTAGCAGATGCTTTAGCTCTTGACAATCTGGTAGTAGCTCTTGTTACAGGTCCTGTAGGGAATGGAACAGTCTACTTACTTCTTTTCGTTGGTTCTTTATGTAAAAGAGGTTTTCTTGCCTTTTCGTTGATACCTGCTTTAGTGTCCTCAGAATGATCCTCTATAACTATGACATATTTTTTTTTTATTGAGGGATCGAACATAGCTTTAGACCTTATCCTGTATTATTTGGTAACTCTAGTATAATTTCTCCTAGGGTTTTGAGACACAGACACATATTTCTTCTTTTGCCTTTTGACTGCAGCACCTTTCTTACTGGTTTCTGGTGATTTATGTTTGAATGTGGTTTTAACATCATAATCTTCATCAGAATCTTCTTCTATTTCTTCATCTTCTTCAGAAAACTTTTCATTTTATGCATCCAATTTGTGTCTCTTACCTCTGCTGGTTCTTGTCACCCTAATGTCGAACATTTCCTCTTTAACAGGAGTTTCATCAGCTGGAATACTATGTTTCTATGTAACATCCCTTTTTCATTTGCCTCTTGTCTGTTTGTTGGGTTGTGGATCAGGATTTAGGGATTGGATCAACCAGCTCCAAGGTTTTTGTACTTCCCTCAAAGCAGAAACGACTAGAGTCTTAATTAGGACTTGATGAAACAGGCTACCCTTTGTAGTGGTGGGGTGTGACTGCACTCTTTTTGACATCTTTTCCAGGCTTTTGAGTAGAAAGTAAGGCGGATTTAAAGGATAGTCTCCATTGAGATGCATTAACAACCTAATATGGTAAATGTAAATCAGTGAGAATCTGCCTTCGCAAGTGATATACCTGTGGATAATGATTAAAGCAGTATGCCATTCTTGTCTAATCCAATTGTGAGGGACCCCCTTTCTCCAATCTGGGTTTTGCTTATATGGTAGCAAGAATTGATTGACAAATTTTGTGACTACATGCTCCCTTTTCCACCATCGCTCTCCTCCAACTACCAATCTGCAAGCTTTGGCGATTGATTGTTCTGTCACCAGCATCAGCAAATTTTCGATCTCCACCTCGAAACCATCAAAGTTCTGTGTAAATTCCATAGATACCTGTTCGTCATGACCTTGGAAGGTGGTGAATAATTCGAACCAACCAGCTTCTTTAAACCTTTATGCCATCTGCGGATATGATTCGAGAAGCTCAACGCCCTCAGGTTCCAATCTAACAATTTTCCCACTTCTCTTAGGTGTCATATTGATAATACGATGTTGCAACTCGACATTGTTGGAAGTTGAATATACAATCTGTAACTGTTAGCAATTTCTTCTGAAAGATACTTGTGCTTATAATTCAACAAAATCAGAACAACGAGTGACGGGAACATATAATGATGTTTGGGAATTGAACTGATTTGAAATGGGTCTTTGCAGGTACAGGATGATCCCATCACGTAACGATTTGAACTGCATAATTGATTCAAGTGATATTGTGGGACACATGTGGATTATCAGTCCATGATTTATGTAATCATAACAAAATCAGGGTATCTGGTTCTTATCATGGCATGATTACATTAGCGCTACGGGAATAATGCTATTCCAGTAGCACTATTAATGACTTAGTAGAAATTTGAATTTGAAGGATTCAAATAGGCATATGATGTGACAAGTCTTGTAAAACCATGTCTTAAATCCCCAAACTTAAAGAAATTATTCAAAAAGCTAAAATGTGAATCAAAACAAACTCAAAACAAAGATTAAATTCAAATGAAAGCATACAATGAAGTGCAGGTAGGGAGGGTTTAGGATTAGAATTTCTCACTAAATCAAAAGCAAAATTAGAGACTAACAGAGCATTTAACAATTATATGACAATGCATTGTGTTGATTCCATCAGGATTTTATGGAAACAAAAATGAATTTCAGGTAGTTTCAAACCAACATTCAATTCTATTCGTAATGCAGATAGCACATAGCAAGACCAAATCACAATGCGACAGTCTGGGCCCCGCCATAGAAATTTCGTTTTCATCTCAACCTTGCTAAGCAAACGATTTCTTATTTCCCTTTTGCTTCCTTGATTCTTTTAGTCCGAAAGGGAACATTTTATTAGTTGTCCATCCCCTGACCTCTATTTTAGCATTTTTTACTTTATTAATGAAATTACCAAATTTCTTGTTCGCAAATAAAAAAAATAAAAATTGATATATGGTTGTTGTAGTCAAATGGGACTATGAAATCAACTACAATATTAAAATTCAAGATCGCCATTGTTGTTTCTAGACATGCAATTATTAAGCTTTAATGCTAACAACCCATCATGCAAGAAGTTTAATACTTAAGTTAATATGTTAAAGTCATGGAAGAATGTATCAAGAACACAATTACTCCCACAAGTTGTAATAAAAACTAATCTTCAACAAAGCATTTGCTCACACCCTTTTTAATGGTACAAGCACAATAGAAAACGAATAAGTGGATAAAATATTGGACAAGAAAATGATGGTTTTGCAACAATGGGGCTTGTTTGAAACCAATTCCCGCTTACAAAAATTGCCCTCCACCTTTCTATTTTCCCACTCTTTTATCCCCTGTAGTTTCTCTTTATGGTTACTTAGTCGTTTTTCCGAAAATGTCTTCTTGCACAAGTTGGCGGATTCACGCGTTCCAATTTTCATTCATGATTTTATATCATGATTCTGACCGAGCACTTCCCCTTTCTCTAAATTGCACTTCCATTGTTTTGTGACCTGCAAATAGCACTCCGACTTCTGTGATATGCAAATTTACTTCTGGACTCCCACATCATCCCCTCTTCCATGTTACATATTTTGCACTGAAATGTTCTGATACATACAATTTGACCGTCAGGGCCTTACATCTCCTCGAGAACCCTTGTCACCCTATTTTAAACTCATCTGACCGCTTTCCACACTTGACCATTTCTTGATATCTCTTTCGCAGATCATCAGGTTGGCGGGTTCTGGAAATTTCCAATTTCTAGTCGTTGTTTCTTGTGCCTGCCACCTTCATACTTCTTTCCAAGTATATGCAATAAGTATACAACTTCTCCAGAAACATATAGAAAAGATCTTTCCAGGAAATGGAATATCTATTACAGATTTGAATATATTGGCCCTTCTTTTCCCTCTTCTATACCTAACCAAATTCCAATTTCTTTTTCCCCTCTACTTTCTCTTTTTGGTTACTTAGTTGTTTTTTCAAAAATGTCTCAATGTACGTGTTGGCGGACTCACGGGTTCACATCTGCACTCGTGCTTTTATATCACAACTCTGACCGACCGCTACCCATTCCATGCCTAGCCACTTTTCAGATCGCGGATTCCCGAGCAGGCAGGCTCTATATTGCACTTCCATTGTTCTGTGACCCGCAAACAACACCCGGACCTCTGTGATATACAAATTTCTTGTCGGACTCCCACATCATACCCTCTTCCGTGATACACAGTTTGCACTCAAAAGTTATGAGACCTGCAATTAGACCTTCGGGTCCTCACGTCTCCTGGGGAACTATTGCCACCCCATTTTGAAGCCCGTGCGTCCGCTTTCCATATTTCACCATTTCTTGGAATCTCTTTCGCACCTCCAATTCCATACTTACCAAACTTTTTCTCTTGCGGGTTCTTGGATAGGAGGACTGCACTTCCAGTGTTCCTTGACCTACAAACAACCCTCCTCATCTTCCGCAATATACAAATTGACTTCTGGAGTCCTACATCAACCCCTCTTCTGTGTTACACAGTTTGCACTCAAAAGTTCTGATGCATACAATTTGACCGTAGGGGCCTCACGTCTACTCAGGAACCCTTGTCACCCTATTTTGAAGCCCATCTGACCGCTTTCCACACTTGGCCATTTCTTGCAATCTCTTTTGCGGATTGGCGGGTTGGCGGGTTCAGACAATTTCCAATTCCTAGTCGTTGTTTTTTGTGCCCGCCACCTTCACACTTTTTTCCAAGTATATGTAATAAGTATATAACTTATCCAGAAACATGCAAAAAAGATGTTTCCAGGAAATGGGATATCTATTACAGATGTGAATATATTATCCCTTCTTTTCCCTCTTCTATACTTAACCAAATTCTCGTTTCTCTTTTCCCTGTACTTTATCTTTCTCGTTACTTAGTCTTTTTTCCGAAAATGTCTAGCTACGTGGGTTGGTGGACTCGCGGGTTCACATTTGCATTCGTGATTTTATATCACGACTCCGACCGACTGCTTCCCCATTCCATACCTAGCCACTTCTCCGACTGCGGATTCTCGGGTAGGTGGGCTCTAGATTTCACTCCCATTATTCCATGACCTGCAAACAACACTCTGACTTCCGCAATATACAAATTTACAACCGGACTCTCACATCATACCCTCTTTCGTGTTACACAGTTTGCCCATCATCCCCTCTTCCGTGGTACACATTTTGGACTCAAAAGTTCTGAGACATACAATTTTACCGTCAGGTCCTCACGTCTCCTATGGAACTATTGTCACCCCATTTTGAAGCTCGTCTGTCCACTTTCCATACTTTGCCATTTCTTCGAATTTCTTTCGCAGATCATCGAGTTGGCGGGTTCACGAAATATCCAATTCTTAATCGTTGTTTCATGTGTCCGTGCCCTTTGCACTTATTTCCAAGTATGAAATAACTGAGGTTTAATGCTAACAACTCACCATGCCTCGAGGAGACCATCATAATAATTGTTCCTACACAAATTGTACAAAAACATGTAGAAAATATCCTGCCAGGTAATGGGATATATATTACAAATATCAATATATTAGCAAAAACAAATTCTACCGACCATTTCCCTATTCCATACTTATCGACTTTTTCGCTTACAGGTTCCTAGACAGGCGGGTTCAAGATTTCCCTTGCATTATTACGCGACCTGCAAACAACACCCAAAATTTCACGATATAAATGCAAAAAAGATCTTGCCAGGTAATGGGATATCTATTACAAATTTCAATATATTAGCAAAAATGAGTCTGATCGATTGTTTCCCTATTCCATACTTAGCCACTTTTTCGATTGCGAGTTCCTGGACAGGCGGGCTCAAGATTTCCCTTCCATTGTTCCATGACCTGCAAAAAACACCCGAAATTCTGCAAATATACAAACCGTCCGCTGGACTGCCCCATCATGCACTTTTCCATTTTACGCCTTTTGCAGTCAAAATTTCTGAGACATGCAATTTGACCCTCGGACCCTCACCTCTCCTTAGAATCCCCTGTAACCCTATTTTGAAACCCGTCCAACCGCTTTTCATAATTGGCCATTCCTTACTTGCTCTTCCCCGTCCCCGTCATCTTCGCACTTGTTTATAATAAAAAATTGTTTAGAAAAACATATATATATATATATATATATATGTGTGTGTGTGTGTGTGTGTGTGTGTGTGTGTGTGTGTGTGTGTTTTTCTAAACAATATTTTATTATAATATAATAAATACATATAATTTGACCGTCGGGCGCTCACCTCTCCTCCTTATCACTTGCAACCCTACTTTCAAGCTCGTTCGACCGTTGTTCATACTTATGTATATATAAAAGAGTCTTATTTATAATAAAAAAGATTGTTTATGTGTGTGTGTGTGTGTGTGTGTGTGTAAGGTCTTATTTCTAAGTATGCAATTAGCAAGCTTTAATTCTAAACCAATATTTGAAGATATCTCCCATTAATACGCATTAAACCAAGATTTTTGGAGGGTTGTATTATCCCTTCCGAGTGTTAATTTCAAACATCATGGAATGTTGTTCGCGCGTCATCGGGTTGGCCCGTTCACGAAATATTCAATCCTTAATTCTAAAAATGAGTTTGATCGACCGTTTCCCTATTCCATACTCAGCCACTTTCCCGAAATTCCACAAATATGCAAACCGATCGTTGAACTACCCCATCATGCTCTTTTTTGTTTTACACGTTTTGCAATCAAAAATTCCGAGAGATAAAATTTGACCATCCGACACTCACCTCTCCTGAGTATCCCTTGTAACACTATTTTGAATCACGTCCGACTGCTTTTCATACCTGGCCATTCCTTGCTTGCTCTTCCTTGTCTTCGTCACCTTGTCTATAATAAAAAATTGTTTATATATATATATATAAGGTCTTATTTCTAAATATGCAATTAGTAAGATTTAATGCTAACAACTCATCATGGAGGAACCATATAGATTTTCATTGATGAGCGAAAGGCTTGACGAGATCTCCCATTAATACACATTAAAGAAAGATTTGTGTAGGGTTATATTATCCCTTCCAAGTGTTGATTTCAAAATCATGGAATATTGTTCGCACGTCGTCGGTTTGGCACGTTCACGAAACCTCCAATCCTTAATTGAGCTTCGTCGTACCCGCCACCTTCGCACTTCTAAGTATGGAATAAGTAAGCTTTACTGCTAACAACTCATCATGCAACACCCATAGAGATTATCATTAATGAGCGAAAGGCTCGAAGAGCTTTCCCATTCACAAGCATTGAACCAACATTTGCAGAGGGTTATATTATCCCCTCCAACTGTTCATTTCAACCATCATCTGGAGAAAATGGATGTTCTCGTAAACTTATGGCACCAAATCGACAACAGTTCTGTGGAGATACAGTGAACATCTTCGGGCACGAGGATCAGAACTTCTAGTGGTCTAGGGCATATTCTTACTACTCATCCCCTTCCACCAAGAACAAATTAATTTGGACCTCTAGTATTGCTAGTGCAGGCTATGTCCCTAAAGTTTTTTACTGTAAGGAATTGGTCTCTTGGTGCACCAATAAATATATTTCACGCCAAAGAATTATTCCACTACGGGACCACTCTTATGTTTCTTTGTCACCTTAGGTCTTCCGCCAGATGTTAAGATTGTCGGAGCCAACATTGACATTCAAAGGAGAAGATTCCAAGCAGTTCCTAAGAAAGCATAATAATGGGTTGGACCTCTTTCCTGAGTTCCTAGAAGACCCGATGGCAGTTTCTAAAGATATCGCAAGCTTGCATGTTAGTTCATTTATAAATCCATTATGGGAAATTGCCTGGTTGTTTACAACAATAACGAGACAATAATCCACAACAACTATTTCCCGCATGGTTCTTTATATTTTTTATTTCACAATTAAGGAACAAGCCATTTTTTATTGGGGGAAGCTAATTTCCCATGAAATATGTTCCCAATTGTCAAGCTTCAAAAAAGAGAAGAAATTTTATATGTCATCCTACTTGGTTTTTGCGATAGCGCATTGCTGTCAGTTTCCAAAACTGTCTCTGTCCAAGAAGGTAAACAATGAATTCGACCCAGTGGCGTTCTGGTACCAGGCCTTGTGGAAGCACAAGGCCTCCCACTGTTTTTATGAGGTTTTTAATGACTTTGTGTCTATTTTCAAAGTTTAATTGTTAGGAGAATATGCTCCCCGCATATCTAACCAGGCAACCAGGTTTTTGGACAGGAAGGGGGTACTTGAACAAATGGATAATTATAGTGTGATAAGGATTTTTGGATCCAAGGAAAAACCTTCTCTCCTTCCATGTCACATCATAGACAGAATGTTTGTTACAAAAATAGCAAGGCAATACAACTATTGGTTGCATCTATTCCATGAGAAGAGAAAAAAACAGTTCTTTCCTCTTCCTTGGAAATTCGAGGACTTTGTGTTGAGGAACGTCAACAAAATTGAAAAAATCACAGCCCATTTCAACAACTTGAACCTAAGATATGTTGAAATCCTAAGAGGGTTCGACCCTAATAAATTTTTTCTTAGAACATTTGCTAACACTTGGCCTCGACAATTCTTTTTTCAAGAAACACCTGAGCGAAAACAGAGACATCGGCGACAATGCTCCTGCTTCTTATGCCAATGACCTAGACACACTGCAAAGCACCACTGAATTGTATAAGCAACATGGAAAAGGCCCTGGTGAGAAGAGTGTTCAATCGGTGGATAACACTCCCAAAAGTATGACATCCCGGAGCATCGCTCCAACAACCCACCACAGCAAGAAAGAAACTCAAAATTATTCAAACAAAGGAGGAGATAACGACCCTCCTCACCCTAAAATTGATAGTTCTCACAAGCTTCCCATGGACAAGAAGAGAAAAAAAATTATAGGACAAGCGGAAGAACCTGAAATTGACAGTGAGAACATGGAACTTGAGCCTAATCTGGATAGCATATTCTGCAATTTTGATCAGCCCGGAGACGCGATCCAGTATAGTTGTCCAATGGACATAGTTGATACCAATTTTTTTTACGAAGATGAATCCTTCATGTTTCGGAGCGTTGTTTTTGACAGCGAGTCTAAAAAATTAGTTATTGAAAAGAGAGATGTAAAAAATAATAAAGGAATATCTCGTTCAGAGGTTAACCTTGCAAACATGCGATTGTCCCAAATTTGTCGACTTCACATAGAAACCGGAGATGCTCTTGATGACTCCGTTGGAGGCATTAAGGCCGAGAATGCCAGACTGAAGGACCGAGTCAAGGAATTGGAGGAATCTTTGATTCCTATGCCATTGCTTGCCAATCCTTTAGCAATAGTCATGCCTGCCACCCCTACAACCAAGTTAAAAGGATCCTCCATCCTCCTCACATCGTGTAGAGGGTATGTGGAGAATAATATCAAGAAAATAATGGAACTAATTGTTGAGGCATGGGAAACATCACAAACCATGGCTTCCCTTGGAACGAGGCCACATACTTTGCTCGAACATTTGCAGATGGATTTAAAAAATGAAAAACGTTTATATTTAGACACAGTTGTTCCTTTTGGCACCAATGTCAACAACATGATAGAAATGAGAAGAAGACAACAAGATCTCCCCTCCAAAAACTGGATCACTCAATTAAATGCATGCTGGAAAGAGAAAGTGAAGAACCTACATCTCATTGTCCAGTCAAGTGAACAAGCCATATCAAAGAAAGGAAAATTATTCACAAAGCTGACCAAAATAGACTTAGCCGAAAGGACCAACGAGTTCCAAGACCCCAACTTAATCATCAACTCCTTGCCCTTAACTAAGCAAGCCTTCGATAAACAAGTTGATATTTTTAAGGTGTTGTCTTTGGAAAAGTTTTACAACATCCTTGAATATGGTGAAGATGACGTCGACAACTGGCTAGTCGACTATTCGGTACAGAATGAAGAAATTGATCAGGCTCTACGCAATCTTTCTATCGATCTAATGGAATTAGAAAAATAACTTTTCAACATAAAAATATGGAATGAGATCAATGTCGCCCCCTTGAGAAGCTACATTGAATAATGGGTCGAAAGGGAATTGAAGCAGGTCACCAATGAAAGGCAACATGCAGTTGGCATGATTCCAGTAGTCATCGACGACAACAATAAAAAGGCATCAACAAGAAAATAGAAAAAGGGGTGATATGTACCATCACTGTAAGTCTATACTGATCACATCCTGCTTTGTTTATCAATCCGGTTATTCCACTTTTTTAAATAGAAATGTCTAGCCAAAGACTGATACCTTTCAATTTCTTCTTTTCAGGTATTACACTCTATCATCGCCCACTTATTATTTCCACAATCCTATTTCTTGTACATATTTATCTTATGGTCCAAGAGAGTCCCAATCCCAATCTATATGACAAACTCATTTAAATTTCCAGGAATATGTAACAGACAATATTATTTTTTGATATATTTCAAATAAAATTGTTATAGAGACATACATGCCATATGGTCTAGGAAAGAACAAAAATTTTGAATGTAGTGTTAGCACAAGGAATTTTGATGAATTGATGTTGTTTCCTTAGGAAATAACCCCTTGGTGAAAAAAAAAAAAAAAATAAGAAAAAGGGGTCCTAGCGTGACCCACTTTATGTTTTTATCCTAAGTCTCTAGTGACTTGATAGTTTTTGGCGCATTTTGCTAAGAAGTGCACAGATCTNGTGGGCCCCCCACTATCATGTCGCCTCCACAGCAACTTAGACCCCCCTCATGCTTTATCGCTTATCACCTACCCCCCCTTCGAGCTAACTGCCATATTGCCTCCCAATACCGCCCGTGCTCCCACCAAAACCTGTCCTCCACTCGCCTGCCCGCACGCCTGTCCTTTCCCCGCTGTCATTTCTCCCCCTCTCACCTCCCAACATCTGTCCTCCACTCACACTCCATGTCACCTATGTTATTGTCATGTACCCCTGATGTACCACTCCGCTCTGCCACCGCATTTTCTCCCCTTGCCACATCGCCCTCGTGCCTTTACACCTCATCCCCCGAGTACTTGCGCTCACGCAGTCTTGGTCATCGCTCTCCAGCCATGTCCTTCCACATGGTCGTTTCTCACTCGTTACAGCCTGCGAGTTTGCGCCAAGCACCTTTCCCACTCACCATCATCATCCTCCATGTCCACCTACCATTTCACTCTGTAAAGGTCCAACAATACACCAGTGGAAAATATCAGAGTGAGGCCAACACATTTTCAAGGTGTCGAGTTGACTCTACCCATCCTGATCCCAATGAAGGTAGTTAATGAAAGAGAGGGAGGTGGTTGGAATCTCGTCTCACCACATAAATGAAAATCCATAAAGGATTGGTAGATCTGAGCTCACATCTGACAAAGAACTGCATGCATAGTTTGACAGAGAAGGTTCAGATGAAAGAGCTCGCGTCTGACAGAAGACTGCATGCTCACTCTGCAGAGAAGACGCATAAGTCAAGCCTTGAATGCATGAGTCGGTCGCTCCTCTGGTGGTTGTAGTCAGTCCAAGTATAAGTATGTATTTTTGATATTTTGTTAAGGTCGAATGGTTGAGCAAGGCTCCCGCATTGTAATGTTTTGATGAAGCACACTGGTTCTCTAGTTATGTACAAGATTTGATACTTCTTGTTTAATATAAGTCAACTTTCTTCTTCATCTTATTTGCCTCTGATATTGAAGTGTCCATGATTGAAGGATTCACATGGATTGTTATAGATGTATTGTGATGGATGTTTGATTACAATGTTGTTATGGTGTTCTTCAGTTTCCTGAAACTTTGAATCAAAGAGGATCTTGTGTTTGAAGTTTTTCCTCCTTAGGTTGTTTGAAGACCTGATGTCCATAGAAGACCTCTACACTTTCCTCACCAAAGTCTTCCTTCTATTCACCTTTACTACAACTTACTGACTGAAGTTGATCAAGACCTCAATTGTTTGTGTCTGCTAGTCCAGGTTTCTGAGTTAAAACAATATTGTCTTAAGGCTTATCCATTTGACCTATTTAAACTCAATTTATAGTGACACATAACCTAATGGGTACTGGGCTCACCTTATATGCAATTTGAGGGTCACTCCTAGTGCTAACATTCTTGGAGTCATTGTCGAGGAACAAATTGAAGACATTTCCCTGGGATTGAACGACAAAACTTGTTGATTCTGAAGGTGCATCAGAGCTCAGTACATTGAAGATTGCAAATTGCACCTGGCGACTTCATTGTTTCAATTGTGGCTTCCAGAGGTAGACACACGAGGTCCACTCCACAACTACCTCTAGCAACACCTAGCAACACCTGAAGCTGACCCAGAAAAAATTATCAGAAAAGGAGAGACCTCTCAAGAAGGTACTTCAATTGTTGTACCAGGTGATCCTGATAATTTTCTTAATCCATCTTTACAAACTCCAGTAGCTACTTCTAATTCTCCTGTTATGTTGTCTGCTAGAGTTTCAAGAACTTTAAATTTTGGGTTTTTTCCTATTAATTTCTCCTCTCCTAGTCTCAATTTAGAAGGATAAATCTTTGACACTCTTATTTCCCCTGAAGTTGTACAGTGGTTAAACCTAGGACCTTAGAATATTTTCCTACTCCAGGCTTTACCACTCCTCCTCCTATTAGAGTTGTTACATTTACAGAGGAAGAAACCTTTGTTCCCTCGAGCCCTGTAAATTTTCCCCCCAAGCCTTAGTTGTTTCCCTTTTCACCGAGAAACACAGTTCCAATATCCCCTGTTCAAACTCCATCTCCTCCCGGTTCTCCTCCAGTTCATGTCCCAATGGTAGGTGCTAATCCTCCCAGAAACATAATGGATTCCATAGTAGCTGCTAGATACGCCCCTCTTGTCTTGCCTCAGCCCCTGAACACTCTTCCACCTGGTGGCTACCTTAAGTAGTTGCCTAAGTTCACGAGTGAGGGAGACATGACTGCAGAGGAGCACCTTACAACCTTTTATAGTTATGCAGACAATTATGTCATTGTGAATGAAGATGTATGAATGATAATTTTTGTTCATAGCCTTGATGGAGAGGATAGGAAATGGTTTAGGGCCTTGGATCCTGGATCTATTGATGGGATTGAAGCCATAGGTGATGCATTCTTAAGACATTGAGGGGATAAAAAGGATTTCCTTTACTATATTACAAAGTTTGGATCACTTAAGAAAGGAGAAGGGGAATCCGTTTCTGACTTTTCAAAGAGGTTTAATAAAATGTATAATAAGACTCCTGCTAAGATTAAACCTACATAAACCTCTACCAAAATCACTTATGCTAGTGCTTTCGACCCTGATTGCTACCTCCTATTAAGAGAAAGAAGAGCTACTTCCTTGGCTCATATGCAAGATGCAGCTCTGGAAGTGGAATCCAATATATTGGTAGTTAACAAACTTAGGAGTAAGGCTGATAGAGACAGAGGAAAGGGGAGATCTGAAGCTTCAACCTCTGGTTCCTCAAGTTCCCACCCTCAAGTGGACGAATTGACCAATATGGTAAAGTCACTTTCTACTGAGGTGGAAAGGTTGAAACTGGAAGGAAAGAAGAACTATAGAAATCCCCCTAATGTTGAAAATAGGGGTAACCTCATAAGACCAAATAACACCCCTTAGATTATTCAAAGAGATCAAAGAAGCAGAGATAGGAATGATAAGAGAATCCAAGTCCCTCTCCAAAATAACCTTGTTACTGATGAAGAAGAAGAGGAAGAAGAGGTTGATCCTAAAATCCAATGTCTTGGAGACACCTCCTCATTTCCCCATTTAACCCAATATGCATATGAGGAGTCTCTCATGTGCAACCAACTAAATGAGTTGAGTAAAGGGGAGAATATCGGTAGCAGTCGAAATAAATATAACCTCGGATCCAAAAAGAAAGAAGGGAAGTCTGACATTCCTGACCAGCCTACCAGATCATAAGAGCCTGTTAAAGATGTAGCTGATAGCAGCAAGGAAAAGAGGGCACAAAACCCCTCACCAATGGTCAAAAGTCTTGTCCCAGAAGTGAGGGAAATTCTAAAGCCCCCCACCTCTTTTAACTTTGAGCATGAAATTCAAAAAATTAGAATCCATGTACCCCTTTCAGAGCTAGTCAAGCATGAAGACTTCAAAAGGTGCCTCTCTAAAATGTTGCAACCCAAACCCTCCTCAAATGCCACTGACTTAGTCAATCTCCAAGATGAAAAGCCTGTTGTCATACTCGGACCCTTAGTAGAAGATAGAGGCGACTCCTCCCCTCCTTTTTACACATCACTGAACATACATGATAAGGTACTACATAACTGTTTGATGGACTCAGGGGCATCTCATAATCTCATGCCCAAAACTGTCATGGATGAACTTGGATTAGAAATCACAAATACTTACCATGACTTATATTCCTTTGACTCTAGGAAAGTGAAGTGTCTTGGGGTCATCAAAGATCTGGTTGTGACCCTATTTCAGTTGCCCATGAAAAGTGTGATCATGGATATCATGGTGGCTTATGTTTCCCCCAAGTTTGGCATGCTCTTGTCAGTATCTTGGATAAAAAGAATTGGGGGAACCTTGCAGATGGAACTCACATATGCTACCATTCTTGTGTTTGGGGGGGAGCATAGAAGACTTTACAAGGAAGCTTAGTTGGCCTACATTATTAGTGTCGAAGCAAACCCCACCAACCATCCTATTTTTGCACCTGATACTGATTTGGGATCCAGTTTATTGTAGCTCACTGATGCTCCTGAACCTCCTCTTGAAGTCAGAAAATAGTCCATTACTTTTTGTGAAGATTCTCCTCCAATCACTTCTGTTGGGGAGATGTTCTTTGATGGAGCCTCTTCTAGGGAAGGTGTTGGTGCCGGAGTGGTTTTTGTTTCACCTACTCAAGAGACTATATCTTTCTCCTACAAGTTTATATTTGAAACTTCCAATAATGTGGCAGAGTATGAAGCTCTTGTTTTGGGTTTAAGGGCTGCAAAAGACATGGTGATCGAAGAGATATTAGTGTTTGGGTATGCTAAGTTAATTGTACATCAGATCAAAAATATTTATTAGGGCAAGCACCCTAGGCTAAGAACTTATAGAAATGAAGTGTGGGACCCGATTGACAATTTTTTCTTAGCTTTCAACATTTCATTTATTCCAAGATAAGAGAATACCATGGCTAATTCTTTGGTTGTTTCAACAGGTAATTTCAGAGTCCCTTTGCCACCGAAACTCAAGTATGATAATGTCAAGCATTGTAAAGTGTTTGAGGATGATCATGAGATCAAAATATTCCTTGAGACTTTTGATGAGTTTTATGCATTACATATTGATCAAGATCATGATTCTGAAAGTAAGCATCATACTGATGTTTTTCTAAACAAAATTGCTAATCATCATATTGTTCAGTTGCCTAGTAATCATATTCCAAAGGGACTAGTTCCTTTGGAAAGACTATTTGACAAAAATGATGTGGCAGTGAAGGGTAAAGGTTCAACTGATGAGCCTGATGTAGCTGAGTGCAATATTGGTACAAAAAAGGATCCAAAATTTGTCAAGTTGTCAAGCAGCTTGTCAAGGGAACAAAGGGTTGAATATGCTAAGTTGTTAAAAGAGTTTGTTGATGTGTTTTCCTGGACATATGAAGATCTCATAACATACGACACAAGTATGATTGATCTTAAGATCCTATTGAAGGAAGAGTCCAAACCATTTAGGCAGAAATTGAGACAAATAAATCCTATGTTGTTGCCTATTATGGAGAAGGAGGTAAAGAAGATTTTGGATGCCAAGATTATTGTTCCTTTGAGGTGTTCTGAGTGATCCCGATTTATGTAGGAACACAATGAAATACATAAATAGACATAAACGCGGAGATGCAGTGGAAATAAGACTTCATTTCATTAATAACAAATGACTAAAAAATGCTTACAGACATAATGGAAATAAACTAGCTAGGGCGTTGGTAGCTTATCTCTGAGAAGAGATGTGGCGGCTACTGGCCTCTGAAATGCCTGTTACAATAAGGCTCGAAGGCCTATATATTACTGAGAAACAATGGAAAATCCTAAACATCCAAAAACCTAACCCTAGGAGATGAAACGCCAGAATATGGGCCCCGTTGGGGTAAATTGGTACATCAATTTCCCGGGGTCGTAACTTTGGAATACTATCTCCATTTGACACACATGATACATCATTAGAAAGATCTATCCGAGGACTACATTGCTGAAAATGAATATCAAGTCCAGAATAGACTCATATTCGCCAAAGCATTCATGCCCAAAAAACGTCATTTAGGGCCTCAAAACAGCTCCGGAAGTTCAGGACCCGAAGAACTGCTAAAAATAGTAAATTGTGCTACAATTAAGGAAACTGAAAAACTGGAAGAAACAATGGTGTGGGTTCAAGTGGAATAGGCGGGTGGCCACCAATATCCACTTGGATCAGTCCTCCCCCCTTAGGAAGCAATGGTCCCCATTGCGTTGAGTTCCTTCGTGAGATGAGGAAACTTCTATTGAACTTGGTCCCTGGTGAGCCACTTGCCCTGGTGAAGGAGTTGGCCTGCTTTGATAACTCGATATAGTTTGATCCTCTGTTGGCGGGTGTTCTTGATCTGTGTGTCCATAATTCGATCAATTGTGGCTTGTTCCATGCAATCTGGGTTTAACTCTGTTGGTGTGAGTTGTTCTGCCATGTCGGATGTGTCTAGTAGAGGTGGAAAGTAGGGTCGAAGGTGGTCCACATTGAACACTGGGTGTAGACCAAGGAATGGTGGAATACTAAGTTCAAAGGCATTGTCCCCTACAACCTTGTTGATGGTGTATGGCCCATATCAGAGTGGGTGAATCTTGCGGTAGGGTCCAGCGAGGCGCTCCTTTTGCAAATGTAGCCACACTTTGTCACCCACCTAGAAGTTGTGTGGCACCCGATGTTGATCATGTCATTGCTTGTACTTAGCATTGGCTCTGTCCAAGATGTCATGAACTTGTTAGCGGATGTGCTAAATGCGCTCAATGAAGTTGTTTGCCTTGTTAGCCTCAAACTGGACATGGGCTGAATCTGCCCGAGTAGCTGCAAATGTCATGGCTACATCAATGGGACATAGTGGCTAGAATCCCAAGCCCACTTGAAAGGGGCTGTGGCTGGTTGAGCTATGGAGAGCCCGATTGTAGTTGCGTTGTACATAGGGGAGGCTCTCATCCCATGTGCATGGATGCTTTGAGTTGTACATGCGCAAAATGTGTACAATCATCCGATTGATGACCTCTGTCTGGCCATTAGTTTGCAGATGGAAAGCTATGGACTTGGTGAGCTTGGTGTCCAGCATCGACTAGAGGTTGGACCAAAATGTACTGAGGAACTTGTTGTCCTGATCTGAGATGATAGACTGTGGGATCCCAAAGTGTACCCACACTTGTTCAAAGAAGAGTTTAGCAATGGCTTCTACTATCATATTCTTCTTGCAGGCCATCATAATGGACATCTTCGAGAATCAGTCGACGACCACAAAAACACAGTCATTGCCATGCTTAGTAGAAGGAAGGCCCGACATGTAATCCATAGAGATGGATTCCCAAGGTTGACTGGGGGTAGGAAGTGGAGTATAGAGGCCTTGCTTCTTGATGGTCGGGTTGGCAATGGTGCAAGCAGTGCAGGACTTGATGTACTTCCCGACATCCTGTCGAAGGTTCGGCCAATAGAAATACTTTTGCAGTACTGCCATGGTTTTCTCGACCCCGAAATGCCCAGCGACCCGACTGTAGTGCGCCTCCCAAATCATCTTGGCACGCTCGCTTGAAGGAACACAAAGGTATCCCAGGTGATAAAGCAGGGCATCCTGGAGGTGACAATTGGGAACTTGATTACCCTCCAAGAGTGTATTGTATGTGTGGCTGAATTCTGGATCACTTATGTAGAGAAGCGGCCAATCGGAAGTCTCGTGCACACAAGAATTGAGCACAGTGGTTAGTGCCACGATGGGTGGTCGACTAAGGCAGTCTGCAACATTATTGGTGCTGCCTTTCTTGTACTTAATGTTCAAATGAAACTGTTGCAGGTATGTGGACCACTTCTGATGGCGATCGTTCTGCAACTTCCCTTGTGTCTGTATGAACTACATGGGTCGGTGGTTTGTGTGGATGATCGTTTCCTTTCCCAAAATGTAATGCTTCCATTGCCGACAAGCCTGCACAATGGAATACATTTCTTTGTCATAAGTGGGATACTTCCGGACTGTGTCGGAGAGTGTCTCACCATGATATGCCACTGGATGCCCATGTTGAGTAAGAACTGCCCCAATGGCATAGTCAGAGGCATCTGTCTCGATCTCAAATGGTTGTTGCAAGTCTGGTAATGTGAGCACTGGTGCAGAGCAGAGGCGATGCTTC
>JASDQU010101435.1:171522-207983 GCA_032191745.1 Picea mariana | reverse complement strand
TCTTCCACACATCAGAGGGTTCGATTGGTACCTGGTGATACCCCGACTTCAAGTCGATCTTGATGAAATATTTCGACCCCTTGAATTGGTCCATAAGATCATCAATCCGTGGGATTGGGCACCTATTCCGAACAATGATCTTGTTCAGTGCCCGATAGTCAATGCAAAGTCTCCAAGTCCCATCCTTCTTCTGCACCAACACGATCGGGCTCCCACAGGGTGATGAGCTCAGTCGTATGTGACCTTTCTGCAACAACTCCTGAATTTGCCTCTTGATTTCGTCATTCTCCATAACAGAGCGTCGATAGATGGGTCCATTGGGTAGCGGCGCACCTGGGGTCAGATCGATGGGGTGCTTGACCTGGCAATGTAGAGGCACCCCTACAGGGGAGGTGAAGATGTCCTCGTACTCCTCCACGACCCTATCCATCTGTTGTTTTCGTGCAGCGGGGCCCTGTCTGGAGGTCATGGCCACAGTCTTCCTCTTTCCCTCAGGGTGGATCATCAGGAAAACAAATTTCCTGGTTTTGGAAATGAGCTTACTGCATTGTTTTGCAGTAACTAAAGAGATGGTGGTAGGCGGTGCTATCTTCGGTATCCTGTACAGCTTATTGCCCAAGGTGACAATAACAATACAAGGCCTGGACTCATACACAACATGTCACTTCCACAAGTATGATTGGCCCAATAATACATCAGAAACATCAAGAGGAGCAATGTCACATAATACCTCATCCGTGAAGGGCTTGATGCTGTAGGGAAGGCGAAATTGTTGGCTGACGCGGAGGTCCTGTCCTTGGTGCAACCAGTGTTGTGGTCGGCAAACCTAGCCGCTTCATGACCTTTACCGATATGAGGTTCTTCTTGCTCCCGCTGTCGACAATGAATTGCAACGGGGAACCCTTTACCCACATCTTGGAATGGAAGAGACGCTCTGCCTCCTCTGGATCTTCTGGTTCCTCCTACTGGATCTTCATGGCGGCAACGGTGGCATTGGGCTTCGCATCGATAATCTTCTTCCCCCTGTCATTCCCCTTGTCCGGTTCTGATTCAGAGTCGGAGCATGCATTCGATTCAGAAGCCTTCAACTCGGCTACCAGTGACCGCTTGGCCCGACACTCACTTGTGTTGTGAGTGGAGCTCTTATGGAACTCACACCACTTCCCCGTGTCCTTTTTTGGCTTCGTGGTGTTGTTCTTTGCTTATGGCTTTGGCGGGTTATTCTAGGCCGCTCCGCCTTGGCTTGGTCCTTTGTTCTATGGTTTTGTGGTACCTTTCCCTTGCTTCTGATTCACAGACCCAAAGTCTCGCTTTTTCTGTTTGAACTTCTGCTCAATCTTGGCAGCATATCGGTACGCCACACCAAGCGAGGAGATGTCGAGGAACTCCATTTCCTCCTGAATGTATATGTGCAGACAACTGCGGTACTTTAACACAAAATGTTTCTCTGAATCTTTGATACCCAACTTTGTACGTAGGGTATGAAACAGATTCGTCATCTCATGCACATCTTGGTCCCTTTACTGCCGCAGCGTAGTCCATTGTATGTATTTGTCCTCATAGCTCCCCACGGGATAATATTGTTCCTTGATGGAGTCTTGGAAATAATTCCAAGTGGGTGTGGCCGAGAACAGAGAGGGTTCCCCCTCTCCCTGTTGCTCCGAGTAGGTTTCCCACCAGTCCTTGACATGGGGGGCGGCTTTGAGGAGTGTGAAAATAATCCTTTCTCGGTCAGAAAATTCATGAACCGAGAAATATCCTTCTAACAGATTCAACCATCTATCTACGACATCTGCATCTATTTGGCCCTCAAATATGAGAATGTCAAAGTTTACTTGTACCTTAAAAGGAGTGGCACCTCCAGAGTGGCTGTTGGATGTCGATGCGCCACTAGTGGGAATCCGTTGAAGAATCTGGGCAAAGTTGTCCATCATCGCGTTCCTTTGTTTCTCGAGGGCCTCCTCGAGCAACATTTTGATAGGATCTCTTGCTCCCTCATCTTTCTTTTCTTCCCCTATGGGCAGCCGTCGGGGTTTGCGAGATTGATCTTGCAAAGGTTCAACCAGATCAAGCCCCAACTACTTATACCCCGACCTCATTGGGGACATGCAAAGAAAGATCAAGAACGAGCAGACCGCTCTGATACCACTGATCCTGATTTATGTAGGAACACAATGAAATACATAAATACACATAAACGCAGAGATGCAGCGGAAATAAGACTTCATTTCATTAATAACAAATGATTGAAAAATGCTTATAGACAGAATGGAAATAAACTAGCTAGGGCGTTGGTAGCTTATCTCTGAGAAGAGATGTGGCGGCTACTGGTCTCTGAACTGCCTGTTACAATGAGGCTCGAAGGCCTATATATTACTGAGAAACAATGGAAAACCCTAAACATCCAAAAACCTAACCCTAGGAGATGAAATGCCAGAATATGGGCCCCGTTGGGGTAAATTGGTACAACAATTTCCCGGGGTCGTAACTTTGGCATACTATCTCCGTTTGATGCACATGATACATCATTAGAAAGATCTATCCGAGGACTACATTGTTGATAGCGAATATTGAGTCCGGAACAGACTCATATTCGCCACAACATTCATGCCCAAAAAACACCATTTAGGGCCTCAAAACAGCTCTGAAAGTTCAGGACCCGAAGAACTGCTAAAAATAGTAAATTGTGCTACAATTAAGGAAAATGAAAGAAACAATGGTGTGGGTCCAAGTGGAATAGGCGGGTGGCCACCAATATCCACCTGGATCACTGAGTGGGTGGCCAACTTGGTCCTAGTGAGAAAGAAGAATGGAGAAATCAGACTTTGTGTCAATTTCCAGAACCTGAACATAATCTCTAATAAGGATAATTACCCCTTGCCAAAGATGGATCACATATTACAGAGGGTGACAGGTGCATCTAGGATCTCCATGATTGATGGATTTTCTGGCTACAATCAGATCTCTGTCTTGCCTGAAGACAGAGAGAAAACAACCTTCACTACTATTTGGGGTACATTTATGTATGCTAAGATGCCCTTCGGATTGATGAAAGGAGGGTCGACTTTTCAGCGAGCCATGGACATAGCCTTTATTGGAGAAAAGGACAAGTTTGTAGTCATCTATCTGGATGACATAAAAAAATTCTCACAATCTAATAAAGAACATTGTTATCATCTGAGAAGGGTTTTCTTGAAACGCAGAAGGTTTGGTCTCTCCCTAAATCTCAAGAAGTCTTTATTTGCCACGCAGGAGGGAAAATTGTTGGGGCACATAGTATCAATTGAGGGGGTAAGGATTGATTCAAGCAGGGTAGAAGCTATCCAAACCTTGTCACTCCCTAGATCCAAGAAAGAAGTCCAGTCTTTCTTGGGGAAATTAATTTTTTGAGAAGGTTTGTTTATAATTTTGTTGAATTGATAAAGTATATTACAACCATGATGAGGAAAGGAAATGAAATCAAATGGACTGTTGAATCTCGTAATTATTTTATTCAAATAAAGAAGGCCTTAACTGAAGCACCTGTTCTCATCAGTCTTGACTACTCCAAAGATTTTCTGATTTTTTCCTTCGCTTCATTTGACACAATAGCAATTGTTTTATTACAGAAGAATGTTGAAGGGTTAGAGCATCCCATTGCCTTTTTCAATAGGGCATTAAGAGATGCTGAGCTAAAATATGACATCATGGAAAAACATGCCTATGCTTTGGTTAAAGCCCTCAAGGCCTTCAGGGTCTATGTTCTGCATTCAAGAGTCATTGCATATGTCCCTTCAGCTTCTATGAAGGAGATTTTCATTCAACCTGACCTAGACGGAAGAAGGAGCAAGTGGATTGCCAAAATCCTTGAATTTGATCTTGAAATAAAGCCCACCAAATTGGTTAAAGGCCAAGGTTTAGCTAGGCTGCTGGCTGAATCTAACTGCAAAGCTTTAGGGATTAATTTCATCAACACTTGCTCAGAAAATCAACAAGCTGAGTTGTCTGATAAAGGTCCTCAAGTCAGCCCTACATTGGCAGAATGTGCTTGGTACAAGGACATTATATTTTTTCTACAAAAGTTGTAGCCCCCTGATGATATGGAGAAGAACAAGGTAAGAGCTTTGAAGCTTAAATCAATTAAATATTGACTTATAGATCAAGTCTTGTATTGGAAAGACCCTCTGGGAGTGCTTTTGAGATGTTTAGACCCACAAGAGGCCCAAAAGATTATGTTTGATTTTCATGATAGTTTATGTGGGGGGCATCACGTATGGAGAACCACAGCCTATAAGATTCTTAGGGCTAGATATTTTTGGCCTAGTCTATTCACCGATGTTTGTGCAAAGATTAGGGCTTGTGTTAAGTGTCAGAAATTCTATGGAAAGCAGCAGCTCAAGTCTTTGTCATTGAAGCCTGTGGTAGCTTCATGACCCTTTCAACAATGGGGCCTGGATTTTATTGGGGAAATTCATCCTTCTTCAAGTGGTCAACACAGGTGGATCTTGACTACCACAAGATTACTTTACCAAGTGGATAGAAGCCATCCCCACAAGGAGTGCTTCCCACAAGGTAATCATTGGTTTTCTTGAGGATATTATGGCAAGATTTGGTTGTCCAAACATGATTGTCACTGATAATACTGCATCTTTCAAGGCTGAACCATTGATTCAGTTTTGTGAACAGTTCGAAATTGCATTGATTCACTCTACTCCTTACTACCCCCAAGGGAATGGACTAGAAGAATCCTCTAACAAGAGCCTTATAAATATCATCAAGAGATTGTTAGAGGACAACAAAAAGGCATGGGATTCAAAGCTCAAATTTTCTTTGTGGGCTGATAGAGTGACAATAAAGAGGTCTCTTGGTGTCTCTCCTTTTCAGCTTATGTATGAAGTTGAGGCCATTTTTCCTTCTCATCTTGCCTTGCCTATGGCAAAATTCTTCTAAGACTACCAAGGGGAACCTGATGATATGATCATAAGAATACAACAACCGGTAGAAGTGCAACAAACTAGAGAACAATTACTAGACAAAGCACATGACCATCAACAAAAGATCAAGCAGGCCTTTGACAGGAAGGTAAGTAAAGAAGATTTCCAGCTAGGAGATTTAGCACTCAAATGGGATGCACCCAAGCAGAACAGAGGCAAGCACGGTAATTCGAAGCCCTGTGGATTGGACCCTTCAAAGTTTCTGAGGTGTTTTTAAATAATACTTACAAGTTGCAAAATTTGGAGGATGCTGAAGTTTTTGGTGGACCTGTAAATGGGCATTTTCTAAAAATGTTATTTTCTTGAGCCATGAGTGGCTTTTTCATGCCATTGTAAATATCATTCTTCTTTTTGTTTTAATAGCTGACTCCATAACCCAATGGTAAGGCATTGAAGCTACTAAAGTTCTTAGAGCCTCACAGGAAGTTCTCTATCCCCCATGGAGCCTATGTTAGCACAAGGAATTTTGATGAATTGATGTTGTTTCCTTAGGAAATAACCCCTTGGTGAAAAAAAAAATGAAGAAAAAGGGGTCCTAGCTCGACCCACTTTATGTTTTTATCCTAAGTCTCTAGTGACTTGACAGTTTTTGGCACGTTGTGCTAAGAAGCATGCAGATCTCAGCGGTTGATCGAGGTGCGCTCAGATCTACGGTCCACGTCCAATATCGGACCCCCTTGACCTTTCTACCTTTAACGCGGCCCCGGGGGGGGGTCCGAGTTGGTGGTTTTCTGGCGCGGGCTCCCCACTATCACGTCGCCTCCACAACAAATCAGACCCCCCCATGCCTTACTGCTTACCGCTTACCCCCCCCTCCAAGCTAACCACCAAACCGCCTCCCAATACCGCCCGCGTTCCCGTGGACACCTGTCCTCCACTCGCTCGACCGCATGCCTGTCCCTTCCCCGCTGTCATTTCTCTCCCTCTCACCTCCCAACATCTGTCCTCCACTCACACTCCATGTCACCTCTGCTATTGTCGTGTACCCCCTGACCTACCACTCTGCTCTACCACCACATTCTCTTCCCTTGCCACATCACCCTAACGCCTTTACACCTCATCCCCTGAGTACTTGCGCTCACGCAGTCTCGGTCGCCGCTCGCCAGTCGCGTCCTTCCACATGGTCGTTGCTCACTCGTTACAACCTGCGAGTTTGCGCCAAGCACCTCACCCACTCACCATTGTCCTCCTCCACGCTTGCCTACCAATTCGCTCTACAAAGGTCCATCAATATGCATGCGGCAAATATCAGAGTGAGGCCAACATGTTTTCAAGGTGTCGAGATGACTCTGCCCGTCCTAATCCTGATGAAGGTAGTTAATGAAAGAAAGGGAGGTGGTTGGAACCTCATCTCACCACATAAATGGAAAGCCAGAAAGGACTGGTAGATCTGAGCTCGCGTCCGACAGAGAACTGCATGCGCAGTCTGACAGAGAAGGTTTAGACGAAAGAGCTCGCGTCTGACAGAAGACTGCATGCTCACTCTACAGAGAAGATGTGAAAGTCAATCCTTGAATGCATGACTCGATCGCTCCTTTGGTGGTTGTAGTCAGTCCAAGTATAAGTATGTATTTTTGATATTTTGTTAAGGTCGGATGGTTGAGCAAGGCTCCTGCATTGTAATGTTTTGGTGAACCACACCGGTTCTCTGGTTATGTACAATATTTGAGACTTCTTGTTTAATATAAGTCAACTTTCTTCTTCATCTTATTTGCCTCTGATACTGAAGTGTCCATGATTGAAGGATTCACATGGATTGTTATCGCTGTAATGTGATGGATGTTTGATTACAATGTTGTTATGGTGTTCTTTAGTTTCCTGAAACTTTTAATCAAAGAGGATCTTGTGTTTGAAGTTTTTCCTCCTTAGGTTGTTTAAAGACCTGATGTCCATAGCAGAGCTCTACACTTTCCTCACCAAAGTCTTCCTTCTATTCACCTTTACTACAACTTACTAACTGAAGTTGATCAAGACCTCAATTGCTTGTGTGTGCTAGTCTAGTTTTCTGAGTTAAAACAATATTGTTTTGAGTCTTATCCATTTGACCTCTTTAAACTCAATTTATAGTGACACATAACTTGATGGGTACTGGGCTCACCTTCTATGCAATCTGAGGGTGACTCTCAGTGCTAACACATAGCAAAATAGATTATATATTTTCAAATTATAAATGGGTCTCTAGAGGCCACGTGTCATTTACTGCATGGATACCACTTGTGCTTCATGCCACTTGCCACATCTCCGCTGCAGTTTCCATCCGCCTCTGCTACTTTTTCCCCATCCCTGTGCATTTATTCCTAATTCAACCTGACAGTGACTACGCTGCCATGCAACACTTGTTATTAAATAATAGTTGATTGGTTGCAAGGTAAGTATTATTATTCTTTGATCTTTCACTCCTCTATTATGAATTATGTTGTGTGTGAAACTATATTCAAATACATCTACTTCTCCTCTATTATAAATTGTGTTGTGTGGATAATGTATGTAAAACCATATTCTAATACATCTACTTATAACATCTTGAAATTATTTTTATAATTATAAAAACTTTTTATTATAAATTGTGTTGTGTGGATATGTATGTAAAACCATATTCTAATACATATACTTATAACATCTTAAAATTATTTTTATAATTATAAAATCTTTTTCTCCTTTGTCTAAGTGCAATATAAACAATGTTTATAATGTTGTTGCTGCAAAGTTGTGGGCGCCAAAGGTGAGCGGATGGAGGGGATCTCTATGGAAATGGGATTGCCCATTAAAAGTAAAGTTGTTTTCGTGGCTTGTTGTAGAAGACAAGATCTTGTCATGGAAAAACCTTCCGAAAAGGGGGTGGGCCGGTCCATGTATATGCCACTTGTGTAAGAGCAATTATGACTCAGTTAAGCACTTATTTGTAAAATGCTCTTTTACAATTGAGGTATGGGATAGAGTAACAAGAGAGCTAAATGTCACTAGAGGATGGCTTGGACACACAGTCCATGAGTGTTTTGAAAATTGGAACAAGACAAATCCAATCCTCCCTTTGTTGTTGGCTTTCCTCAGTTGGCACATCTGGAAAGAGAGAAATGCTTCTATCTTTGAAGAAGGCCTCCCCTCCATTCAAAAGGTGGTCTATAAAACTATTGCAGTAGTAAATGCATACGGTATCCATAAAAGAGTATCCTCCTCATGCATTAATAAGATGAGACTTCTGGTAGACAGAGCTATAGTCTGGTTTGATGGCGCAACACAAACCAAGGGTGAAAAATGCAGTGCTGGAGGTAAGATTTCTTTAAACAATGATACTTCTTATACATGGACGTTTAATGTTGGACAAGGAACTAATACAAAGGCTGAAATTCTAGGGGCCTGGGCTTCCCTGACTCTGGCTAGAAGACTATCTATTTCTAAAATGCTTGTTCTTGGGGACTCTAAGATAGTAATCGAGTGGTTAAACAAAAGGGGGACCATTCAGGCAGTGGCTTTAGAAAGTTGGAAGGAAAGAATCCTGGAATTATTGCCACTCTTCATGAATCTCTCTTTTGCCCATGCATATCGCAAAGAAAACAAGGAGGCAGATAGATTATCAAAGCTGGCACTTGAAACTCAACTGGGCAGAATTGCTTATAATCGCTGGGAATCCAGTCATGAGGGCCTCACTCATTTTTTAAAGTTTTTCTAATGCTTTTCGATGCAGATTTTTTGTTTGGTTCTTTCCCGTGGAGCTTTAGAACCTGATTGGATGCACAGATAGCATCATTGCTTTTTGTAATCGATTTTTCCTAGTTGTTTCCTTAGAATCTGTTATGTCTTCGAAGAGACAAGTTTTGTTATCTACACAATACTCTCTCTATGTTTTGATTAGAACAACCCTTTGTCACTTGGAAAGATGTATTTTGAAAACTACTTATTCATAAAATATAAAAGAAGAATTTTATGTGGAAAAAAGTGCAATATAAACAAACTTTTATTTCAACCTAATTTTAATGCTAAATGGCACATAACAAGATGCATGTGACCCAAATATATAAACCTAATTTTGTAAATAAATGGCCTATAAAATGATTGTATAACCCACAAATCCATTCCATAATGTCCGTGATCCAAATTCATTGCCAAAATTGGGTCGCTATCTCATTGTCCAATGTCCATTATTCCACAGATTAAGTATTCCGAGTCTTCCCCTTCCAACCACCAAATGCTCTTACCTTCAGGGTTAGCATTATCGAACTCCTGAAAAATCCTTTGAAAAACATATGCCGCAGCTTGTTCTCGATTTGCCTTACACCCACGCCCATTGCCGATGTCATTGCAATCCAAAGCAATTCTGCTATGTATTAAAATAGCAGTGAGGTAGCTAATATAATGAAAACTGAGTAATAAACTTAGTTCAGCACAGTCATTAAAATGACCCTTCAGCAGGCAATGGCCGCTCTGCCTTCCTCTTCACCATACTTATTCCAGCACGGTTCTTCAGACTCTAGAAGATGTAGCAGCTATAAATCCCTTTGTGCTGGGTTTTTCTCATTCCCCAAATCCTCAACCATCAACTGCGAAAGCAAAAACCGCGGTCACTTGAAGCACGAGAAAGTCAATGGGTCTGTGGAACTGATGTACAGTAAAAGAGCGTGGGCTCAAACAAACTCAGTACCAAACGTACGAGGGCAAAATATCGACCAATTATTCCACAAGCTCTGCAAAACGGGCAGAATAGCAGAAGCTCTCGAACATTTTGAATACATAGTAGCCAAAGGGCAGATTCCCAATGCGGTCTCCTGCACAAACCTCATTAGTGGTCTGTCCAAAGAAGGTAAGATGGACAAAGCCAGTTGGGTTCTTGAAAAAATGCTTTTGTTAGGCTGTAATCCTGATGTTATAACATATAATGTATTAATCGGTGGGCATTGTAAGAAGGGTGAGATGGGTATGGCAGTGAAATTACTGGATGATATGGATTCAAGGGGATGCCCTCCTGATGTTGTGACATATAATACATTGTTGAGGAGTTTATGTAGAAGGAGGGAATTGGGCCGAGCTGTAGAGCTTTTGAATGTCCAGCTGCAGAAGGGTTGTCTTCCAAATGTTTTTACTTACACAATATTGATAGATGGTATTCGGAAGGATGGTGGTGTTGATCAGGCAATGAAGTTGTTTGATGAGATGATGAGTAAGGGGTGTAGTCCTGATGTGGTGACCTATAATGTTTTGATTAATGGGCTTGCCAAAGAAGGCAGATTTGAGAGAGCGGAGAAGTTTCTTGACTGTATGGAGGCTAAAGGGTGCAAGCCCAATGTGCGTACCTATAATAGTTTGCTTCATGGCCTATGTAAGGCTGGGAGGTGGGATAGGGTAGATAAACTTCTAGGCCACATGAGCTGTAAGGGATGTGTTCCGAACGTCTTCACTTACAATATCTTGATCCATTTTCTCTGCGAGAATGGGGATATAGCTCAAGCGATAGAGTTTTTGGATGAGATGGTTCACAAAGGGTGTGCTCCTGATGCTTTGAGTTACAACCCAATAATTCATGGATTCTGTAGAGAAGGGAATATGGACCGGGCAATCGATTGCTTAGAGCAGATGGTTTCCTCTGGTTGTTTTCCTGACGTAGTGACTTATAATACTTTGTTGACAGGCCTCTGCAAGAGTGGAAATGTAGAGCAAGCTGTATATATTCTTCACCAGTTAGCGCAGAAAGGCTGTACTCCTGTGAGGATTACTTACGCTACAGTTATTGATGGGCTCTGCAGAAATAACAAGCCAGAGGAAGCTATGGAGCTTCTAGAGGAGATGATAGAGAAGGGTTTTTTACCCGATGTGATGACTTATTGTTCATTAATTAATAGTTTCTGCAAGGAGGGTATGGTAGACAAAGCCATGAACCTCTATAATCAAATGGGAGATACAGACTGTGAGCCTAATATGTTAATTTTTAACATCCTCATTTCAGCTTTATGTATGGAAGGAATGACAGACCAAGCCATTGATATGTTGGCTAAGATGGTTGAAAAAGGGTGTAAGCCCGGAGAAACAACTTATGCTACTCTGATTACAGGCATAGCCAAAGAAGGAAGGAGAACTGAGGCCATGAAGCTGCGGACTGAGTTAGTGGACAGAGGTGTGGTCACAGAGAATTTCATAAATAACTTAGTTCTTGAAGGTGAAACTACAGGTAGGTGAGTTGTCTTACAGAGATTTTTCACAAGATATTTGTTTTCCTGTTTTTTATGTCATAGAATCTGGACAGTTTTGACGCTCCATGGCTTTGCGGGAAACCTTTGCCACTGAATGCACTTCACAAAGTGAGTTAGTAATGGATGTTCATACGTCTCTGGCACAATTTAAGGGCAGGAAGACAATATTCTTGGATGAACTTGTTTGAAAAAATGTCCTTCAGTATAACTCCAAGGTGGGCCATTGAGGATCTAGCTGGATGATCGATAAATGAGGTCTGATATCCTTACTCCCAGTGAGATATCAAGATATATTTTTCCAATTTTGTAGCCAGATACAGAGCCTTGGATAGATTTACTTCAATAGAACAAGGGTGTCCCTTGATGACTGTATTCCAAGCATGCATCCACACAAACTGTGACGAGGAATGCTAAAACTCACTCATGCAAAAATAAAAGCTTACCAAATTATGAAGCAAATCTTTACATTTTCTACGAAGCAGACTTGTCTCTCAGGGTCAAGATTTTTTTCCATTGGAACTGTTTTGCTGCTCTCTAGTAGCAACCACATCTGCGCCGGCTTTACTTGACAATATTTTCCAGGGCTGGAGCAAACCTTTCCTAAGTAGTGCAATATGGATAAAATTCTAATCAACATTGTCATTTATTTATAGTCTTTCCTATAGGGAAGGAATCTTTTTGAGCAGGTCATCTATTTCTGTGCACATGCTTGCTTCAAATTCACTGTCTTGCCAGGTAGTTCTATATTGAAGGCTGAACATATTGTCTGAGCATGAGCTGAGCGGTAGGATGACGACATAAGAAGAGGCATGTTTTCATGTACCTTTCTCTTAGCATTTTCTATTTACTACGGAGTAACTTGAGTACAGTAAACAAGTTGATGGTTTGAATATATAGAAATTGATTTGGCTTAACTGTGAGAAATTGGGAGTATAAGATCATCCTCCATGCAACACATCTATTCAAAATAAGAGTAACATAATGCACTTTGTAATGCCCACATCTTGAGAATTTTGTTTTTATTCTTTTTTTTGAATTGAAGCTTCCTTTGACTATTAATATGAACCATTTGTACAGCTCTTTAATACCAAACGAGATAGGATGTAATTGCAGCTTCCACAAGCAAAGCAAGAGCTATCCAATAATAAAAAACATGGGCTGGCTTAACCCAAAACACCTTCAACCACACAAATTCCAGCTACTAGTCCAAAGTCCAAATAGACAACAACAATAAACATAGGGCCACAGCCTGAGTATAAACAAACTAAGAAGTAATCATGCCAGCATCAGGAGGGGGACTGGTCATGATCATCAGTGGTGGGACCCCAACCAGTAATTTCAGGATCTGCATCTATCTACTGCTCCAAATCCCATCCATCGGTGGGAGTCTTAGGCCTTTCAGAGATAGCCAATGGCAACCTCGAGAAGTCTTTGGCATGGTGCGGTGGAGCTTGCACCTCTCATGTACCTGTTTTCTGTCCTGATGGTGGGGCCTATTGTCACTTCTGTGAGAACCTGTTGATGTGGGCTGAGAGGGGCCAAGTGGCTTCCTGCTCATGGTACAGAGGGCTGTTAGTTTTGACATGTTGCATCAGTCACTGTGCTCTTGCACAGTGGCGTAGTAGTCTTCTTCAATGACAGCAGTTCAGATTCCTGTGCAGCCATGATGAGGGTGCAACACTCGGTTTTTTGGGTTACTCTGATGCAATTATGTAGGTGAGCCAACCTCACCTACTTCCTGTTTTTTAACTGCTGTTACGGATTTAACATTCCAGTTCTAAAATAGACACCCTTTTTTTTCTCTTGGAGTTTGATTTCCAGATTTAGAAGTAGGGTCCTTTATCTTTAGTTAGATTTTGTTCTAAAGTTAGCTTAAGAGCATGAGCCAGGAAAATTTCTAGTTGTAGATAGGGTGTACTATTCTAGGTAGAAAGCACACGCTTGCATGCATGATTAGCCTCTCCTAGTGGGCACACTTCCCTAGGTAGTTAGCTCATGCAGGGGGCAAGCTTCTCTAGGAAAAAATTAGATTAGAGTTTTTCTTCTCTAATTTTTCCTCCACATGGATGAGCTGTTTTTATCCTCTCCCCTGGCCTTCTTAGTCTATAAAAGAAAGGCATGGGAAGGTGTTATTAATTAAGCTTATTCAGTTTAGTACTTTTTTGAGTTCATTTTTTAAAGATTAAAGTTTCCTTTGATTATTAATATAAATAGTCTGTACAATGCTTTAATACAAAAAGAGGCGGGTTGCAAATGTAGCCTCCACGAGCAAAAGCAAGAGCTTTCTTCAGGGCTGTTTTTGCCAGGTTTGCTGTATTTGAATTTTTCCTCAGTGGGCCATTTTCCCAGTAAGGGAGCCCTTGTAAGCTTGGAGTCATTATTAGTGAAAAGCTGATTTGAAGGGCATAATTTCTACGTGCATGTGTGAAGTTTGGTTTCCATTTTGCTTCCACTGTTTTGTTTTATTTCCAACCAATTTATTTTATTCTGTGTGCTGTAATTTATTTATCAGCAAGAAAAAACAAGGTAGTTATTTATCTAGGTGCTGGGGATAGTGAGATTTTTCAACAAAAATGTGGTTTGGCTTGAGCAAAAACATCCACAACCATACATATACCAACTAAGATTCCAATGTCCAAAGAGACATAGCAACAATAAACATAGGGCTGCAACCCGAGCATAGACAAACTAAGAATTTATCATGTCAGCGCCAAGAGGGGGGCTAGTCATGATCACTGGGGGTGGGACCCCAACCAGTTTTTGAGGTATCCACATCTATTGACTACATCGAATCCCATCCATCAGTGGGAGGCTTAGGAGGCTTAGGCCTTTTAGAGATAGCTGAGGCTAGCGTCGAGAACTCTTTGTCATGATGGGTGGAGCTTGTGCCTCTCGCATACCTATCTGTTGGCCTGATGGCGGGTCCTACTGACACCTTCGTGAGAACTTGTTGATGTGGGCCGAGAGGGGCCAAGTGGTTCCTTGCACATGGTACAGTTGGCTGCCCAAAAATATAGAAGCTGTTGGAGATGCTCCATTTCTTCCCTTAATTTCCATGCTTGAACTGTGTTCTGCTAGACATGCTGACACAAGTTAGTGCACTCTTGTACCAAGAGAAACTTTGTGATGTCACTGCTAAATTAAAAACATCACTATGCTTCTTCCAAATCCAAAATAGAATTTTGACTCTAACAAGCATCCAAGTATATTGGAACTCAATGGCCCAAGGCAAGTTGTTTAACAAGGAAGCACTCCAAGAGATGAACCTAGGGAGTTATTGTTGATAGATATATTTGACCTAGGCCCATGCACACTTGATTGGGGACAAAACCATAAAAGATGCTTCAGAGTCTCTACTCGCCCACACTATGGACGACTTTTGTACACCTAGGTAAGACAACCTCTAATTCACTAGTAGGCCTCCCATAGTTAACCACTAGGAAATTTTTTTTCTTAGTTTCCAATGCTGACATCTAGACATTGTGAAGCCAAAATAACCATAATTGCTTTTTGCATTTCAAGCACCATAACTTGTTGAGCCAACCCTTTGAAAAAGGCTTTGATCAAAGCCATTTATATCCCATATCAAGATTAAGGAGGGGATTACCTTGAACAACCCCGCATCAACTTTTGCACACAACAAGTACCCGAGGGCTTCAATAGCCAAGTCATATAGGGTTAAGGCTAAGGGGTGACCTTGCCTTTTTGATGAAGAGACCCCAACTTCTTTAAATTTGCTTATGTTAATGGAAAGGCAAGCTGAGGCATTTGCAACAAGGGTTTAGAGTCTGGACACTACTAATGAAGGTGGAACCAAAGCCCAGAGCTTTGAGCATCACCATAATAAAAGGCAACTCCACCTACCCATAGGCTTTCTCTATGGATGAATAAGGCATCAAGGCCGGTAGAGTGGGCCCATTCCATGCCTTGCTAGATTGCAATGGCATTGTCCAAAATGTACCACCCATGAATAAACCTAGTTTGTTTTGGGTGATTGATCTTTGGAAAAATATGCTTAATGTGCAAGGTGAGTGCCTTCGTCAAAATCTTGTAGGAGGTGTTAAGTAGAGTTATGGACCACAAATGCATGATTTGTTTTGGGTCTCCTGGCTTTTGGATGAACTTAATATGCCCCAGTTGATATCACTCTCGACCATTGGTCCCTGAGAACTTCTTGATAAACTTGCATAAGGTTCAACTTGACGAACTCCCATGTGGCCTTATAGAACGCTTCTTCCAAATCCAAATTAGAATTTCAACTCTAACACTTTAAAACTTAATGGTCCAAGGCAGTGTGTCACCTAATAAGGCAACTCTCCAAGAGATTGAGGCATGGAGATTTTTTTGATAGATATACTAGACCTAGGCACATGCAGACTTGTTGGGGATAGAACCATAAAAGATGCTTGAGAGTCTCTGCTCGCCCACATTGTGGCCAGGTTTTGCACACCTATGTAAGACAACTTTTAATCCATTGGCAGGCCTCCCATAGTTAAACACTAAATTTTTTTTGCTCAAGTTTCAATTTAGTGCCATAACTTATTGAGATGACCCTCTAAAAAAGGTTTTGATTAGTGCCATTTATATCCCATAGCAATATCAGGAAGGGGAATACCTTGAAACAACCCCGCGTCAACTTTTGCATACAGCAAATACCCTAGGCCTCAACAACAAAGACATATAAGGTTGAGGCCAAGGGGCAACCTTTCCTTATTGACCAAGAGACCCCCACTTCTTTGATACGCTTATGTTGATGGAAAGGCAAGCCGAGGCATACACAAAAGGGGTTTGGACACTGTCGATGAAGGTGGGACCAAAGCCTAGAGCTTTGAGCATCACTAGAATAAAAGGTCACTCCACCTAGCCATAGGTTTTCTCTATTGATGAATAAGGCATTGAGGCCAAGAGACTAGACCCATTCCATGCCTTTCGAAATTGCAATGACATTGTCTAAAATGTATTGTCCATGAATAAACATAGTCTTGTTCTGGGCGATTGATCTTTGGAAAAATATGCTTAATGTGTATGACGAGCACCTTGGCCAAAATCTTGTAGGAGAAGTTAAGCAGAGTTATAGGCCACCAACTTGTGATTAATTATGGGTCTACTACCATTGGAATGAACTTAATGATGCCCTAGTTGATGTTGCTCCCAACAATTGGTTCCTGAGATCTTCTTGATAAAATTGTAGAAGGTTTGGGTTGACAAACTCCCATATGGCCTTGTAGAACTCATAGGGGAACTTGTCAAGGTTAGGGGCTTATCATCGACCATCTTGTGAAGAGATGCAAAGAGTTCATCAAGGGAAAGGGCCTACTCATACGCTCTCCTTTTTTCTCAAGAAACCATGGTTGACACCACAACCAAACACCTTTGAGTGGCCTCATGTCTCCCTTCAACTAGCCCTTGAGTTTGGAATACTATTTTATAATGCTCAACAAACTCCTTTTGGATGATTTTCTAATTGGTCACTCAATCCATCGTTGTTTCTAAGATAGAGATGCTCTTGTTGACCTCTTTACTAGTCCATGCTATGAGAAAGGCCTTGGTGGTTCGTTTTTTCTAGTGTAACCTTGCCCTCAAATGAGCACCTTTAGCTTGGCGAACATCTTCCACTTGGAGATGGTGTAGCTTTGCCATGTGGATTTGTTTCTCCTCATCATATGAGCTCCATTGATGTCTTGCATGGTTTCCTCTAGTTCATCATGGATTGCTTTGTTGTGCCTGCATCCAACTCCACAATTTGCTTGCCATAGCTCGACAAAAAGGCTATAGTTTTGGAAATGGCATCTTCCCTCCAGACTGTCCATCTAGCCTTCCTCGAGGTCTAGGGACCGAGTTCCATATGGTTTTGATGTAGGGAGGCAACTAGGACGTTGAAGGTGAGAGATGTTCTTAATTTGTTTGGTCTTAGTCATATGCATTTTCTAAGCTCCCCATAGTATTGAGAACTAAATTGGTTGGTGGCCTAAGAGAGTTAATGTGCTGACTACATGAAACAAACCTCCATCATAATCGAAGTAGAAGGAACTTTGCTTCAATAGCAAGCCTTTTTCCATGTGTTGGTATAGTCATTTTGGGCCTTTCTTGAAGTTTTTCCAAGTGAACTAGAGCTTTGTAGAGTTTGGCAATGATTCCAGTTGGGATCATAAACCTGTACCAAGCCCTAAGAGCAATTCAAGTTTCCTTTTCCCCTCATGGAAAATACATAAGAATCACACCCTCCTTGTCTTCTTGGTGTTTGACCATATTAAAGTCTCCATAGATCATCCACAAGGTGTCGAGTAACTCATGGACCATCTAGATGTAGAAGGCCACTCATCCCCCATGTCATTCGAAGTATAGATGTTGGCTAGGGCTAAGAGTTGTCTGTCTAGATTTAGTAGAACTTGCACTAGCCTTTTTGTTGGATTTGACCCCCCTTCAACAACAATGTTGGTAAGCTGAGGGGAAATCAATGGGGAAACACCACCTCTCCCATTAGAATGATTGGAAAACACACATTTGGCATCTAGCCAATTCTTAGATAGGGCCATACTTAGCAAGAACCTTGCGATTTTGACTTCTTGCAAACATAGTATATCCACCTCATTAATTGAAGTCAACACTTGGCAGAGGGTATATTTTCTATCGAGGTCACTTAAGCTCCCAACATTCCATGATGTCACTTTCATTACAAACCTCTTGCATTGTGCATCACAGATTTGTTATCCTTGTGGTCATTGAGAGCAACAAAGGGGTTATTCGTTATAGCAAGCTGTCATGGAAGTAGCCATTCGCCAAAAGTAAATTATCGTGACCATTTTGGTTGGCCATCAACATCAACAAACATTTCCTTACCTTGAGAGTGAAACAATGATGGAGTAGAGTGAACTATACAACTTGTGCTCTCTTGTTGCATCAAACCAATAGTGGGCTTGCTAGTCCATCAGTCCTGGGACCTGCTAGGGCTAGTTGCAACCACGACCTTTAGGGCCTATGTCTTAGTCGCCCCAAAGCCTTTGTTCTTTTGCACCACTTGAGACCAACCAACCTCACCATCATTTGTTGTTTGAGATGCATTGGGCATTGGTGGAGTGTGCATGCATTGGGCTGTTGGAGGGTCAGCCTAAGACATTAGAGGACAATCATGGATATGGTGATCCAAGCTGTGGCTCTAAAAGCATGTGTTGGGCAAGTTGATGTAGTGAATTTGCTCCCTGTGAACCCTATCCCTATTAGATGAGCACAAAATCCTTAAGGTCCTTCGACAAGTTAACCTTAATGCAAACTAAATGCTAAGGTCTAGGGTTGAAGAACCTCTCTAGTTCATGGCATATGAAACTCCACAATGGGGTTGAGATGTGCTCAAGGGCTGGCTAGAATTGCATTGGAGATTAGGAAACTCTACCTAGACAGGGTAGGTTAGTTGAGTGGCTTAATCAACCGATAAATCAGCAGACCGAGCATAAAACACAACTAGGGTATTCTTACAGATCCAAGGGGTTCTCTCCCTCAAGATCTGCATTACATGGGCTGGGTTGTCAAATTGGAACAAGAACAAACCCTTGGTCAGGCTACAAGTATGGGTGTAGTGCCAACCTTGTGGCTCCCACATTCCCTAATTCATCCTTGAATGATTGCCTGAAATGGATTACATAAACTATCATATGCAGAATCATAAAATTCTATATTAGTGGGAGAGTCATTACCTTGTGATACACCTTTGTAACAAACTGCCAAGGGGTGTTAGGCACCATCTCCATTCTCCAGGCTGGTCGTAGCTTCTGCTAGAACAATGACATTTTTGGGCTACGATGAGCAGCCCATAATGGCCCCAACCACCTTACAGGGTCAGCAAGGCTGAAATCAATACAAAATACTGGACGATAACTCAGCAAGGGTGCCAAAAGATCGTGATCCTTCAGACCATAACTTCTACATTGGTCTCACATCAAAATTCTTGTGACTATTGTCATATAAAAAGAGGGCTTTGTGGCTGGCTTATCATTTCATTGTTTTTGTTCTTGATCTCATAATCACATGTTTTGTTAGCAAATATGACAAAACCCAGTAAAAGGATAACATTAGAATGTTTCTAAACACCATGCTACCAGAAACGGAAATGGCAATGGAATGCCAAAAGAGAGCCATATGGTCTTGGCCCTTGGGGTAAGAAATGATTGCCCTTGCACTATGCATATTATGCACATAAGCGATAATCTGCTGAATCCAAATCTATTCAAGACTCAAAAATAATCCACCATATGTAGTGTATCAATATTATACATCAAATTTCATTCACATCATTCATGTTTAGGTTTTCTTTGACTTTCTTAATTTTCTTTTGTTGTCCTTTTAGAATTTTGCCCCCCCTTTGCCCAAATGGCTGTCATGGGCAGAGAAATGCCCGAGAAGTGATGTTTCCAAACTGTTACTGTTTCTGGATTGTTGTGGTACCCTGCCATATCGTTTCTGGTAACATAGCTAAAATCATTTACAGTTTGTTGATAAGACTTAAACTTGATAGAGGCCATCTGAGAATCCTTCCAGCAAGCCATGATCAGTCTAGAATCCATTTTAGAGAACCAGTAGTCTGAAGTCTTGAAAGTAAAATTTTAGGCAAATAGCTCACCCTCGTTGACTAAATTTGATTCTGTTCAGTGTGGTCAAACTTCAAAGGATAATGACATGTGGCCTTATGAGAGCTATGATGGCTTGCCACTTGCACAGATGAGGTTAACTAGTTTGGTTCACATGATGTCTCTGTGTGGAATTAGGCATCCAGAATGCATATTAAAGGATGCTTGAATGTCGCATTTTGAGGACCGCAGTTGGAACTTGGAAGAGAA
The DNA here is from genome assembly GCA_032191745.1 of Picea mariana. Lineage (NCBI taxonomy): Eukaryota > Viridiplantae > Streptophyta > Pinopsida > Pinales > Pinaceae > Picea > Picea mariana. The sequence continues at coordinate 187,997 of JASDQU010101435.1, read as the reverse complement.
ATTAATACTGTGTACAACATGCCCACTAATAGTAAATTCATCCCAAAGGGAACAAACATGCTGTGGAAGGGCTAGAGTAAAGATTTTGCACTTCCATTTGAATTAAGAGTTTTGGCCATGGAAGTGGGCTTAGAATGCTTCAATATACAATAGACTTGCTATAGGGAGATATATAGGCTTCTTTTACAACATTACTTGTAGACAGAAGCCACGGACCATTCAGCAGGGTATAAGTCAGTTGTGGCAGAGATCTCAGAAAAATTGTATGGTAGGACTGACTAAGAATGCACGAGTAAAGAGGAAGTGAGATTGAATGTGGAACTATATTGTAGCCCTGAACCTTTTAAAGAGCGAAATCAGTATTTTAGGTGCTTGTTCCTGATTCCAGTTGTGGCAGAGACCTCAGAAAACTTATATGGTAGTATTGACTAAGAAGGCATTAGTAAACAGGAGGTGAGATTGAAGGTGAAACTATATTCTAGCCCTGAACCTTTTTGGCATGAAATCGGTGTTTTAGCTTCTTGTTTCTGATTCCATATTTGATTTTGTATTAAGGTTTCTAGATTCATTGTTCTCTGCCACAGCACTACCATTGATTGTCTGAATTCATAAACACAATGACTTTCTAAGATCTTGAACAAAATTGATATGGTTTAGCAGCTGATTTAACCTTCAACCTTCAATTTCTTTAAAACAATAAGCAGATTAGTTTAAGAGAATATTATGAGGAAATCTAAGCTGTAACCTATGTTGCATGGGTATGTCTAGGTGCTGGTATGGGTACAGGAAGGATGAAAACATTTTAAAAGTATGCGAGTGGTGTTTGGTGGGGGGTGGGGAGTGGATAGATGTACCCATGCAACTGCAGTCTGTAAGGATATTGGAGAGAAGATAAGGAGTTGAAAGGAGCTAAATATCTGTACTAGAAGCTAATTGAAAAATGAGAGGAAGCATAATCAACAATACACCAAGAATAAAACATCTATTAGACAAGAACTAGCTCTATGCTTACAAAATTGGAAACCCCCAAGCCTTACCCTCTCAAAAGAGGAATAAATTGTGCCTTTTATTGGCCATTTACAGGAATATTCTTTTATTTTCACTAACTAGTCTATTGAGTGCTAATGGTGAGGGGGACATGACCCCCTTTGCACCTTGAATTTTAAAACATTATTCTTCTAATATTGTGAGCTAACATCGTCCAAGGGTTGTAGCCCGAGTGGTAAAAGGAGGGAATAATTCCTTCCCTGTCTGGGTTCGATCCCTGCCAGGGACACGTTGGTCCGTTGTGGCTTGGATGGAAGGGTAGGCGTTCCCATTAGGGGATGTCTCAGCTGTAGGTTGTGTCATGAGTTTCATGCTAGGTGCTGGCAGCTAGCCTAGGGTTTATAGTGACAGCCAGCTGGATTTGAACTTGGGCCTTGCCCAGGTAATCCCAATGAGTTACCAATTTCCCTAGATCTTAAAAAAAAATATTGTGAGCTAACATGAGGAATTAGGGCAATATTAGGGCCATGTTATTATTTCTTTTAATATTTCCTTAACTATTTTGATATAAACAATAGATGTACATGTCCTTTTATACCCAAAAAAGCGGGTGGCCTAAGTAGCCACCACAAGCAAATTCAAAATTGGGTCGGTTTAGAACCAATATTTACCAACAACAAAACACAACCACTTGGGCATACGATAGTTCAAACACATGAACATGTTAACACAAATAACAATACAAAGTCGATGACTTTAAATATTTACATTAGAGAATTTTTTTGAATTGATTCATTCCTCCTATAAGATCTTTGGCCCCACAATGTATCTGAGTCTTTGCCAATGGGAGTAACAGGCTTGTCGATTCAATTCGTGCTAGAGAGAAGCTAACTTGTTTGATTTGTTCAATTCCTCTTGCACAAATTAGAGAAACATCTTTGTTCAAGGGATGGATGCTTTGTTGTGAAATTGTGTTAATGACTTGAAGTGAACTCATAACAGATATAAATTGGAGGTATAATAAGTTGATCAATAAAATTTATGTTAGCTGGAATGTGATGAGGAGGCATGGTTGTGTGATGGCTACAAGTGCATTCATAATAGTTCCTTGAAAATAGAAGATCAAATCTAGGTAATTACTTTGGAATAATCAAGACCATGAGGAGACAAGACCTTGGATACAATATAAAGGATGAGGGGATTTCATTTAAATTGGGTGCAGGAAAGTTGTCTTCAAAGGTTACCTTTTTATATCGATCAAGAGTATTTGTGGATTTGGGTGTCTTTAATATCGCTTTTGAGATTGTGTTGTTAAGTTGTCTGCAAAGGTTACCTCTTTGGTAAGCGTCTTCTCTGTCAATTTTGAGGTCATGTTGTTGAAAAGAGATGTCTTCAAAATGTTGATCAAGAGCTTTTGAATAAGAGTTGGGAGCTTGTAAGTGATCATGTGAAATTGTGATGTTTGTGTTGTTGACCAAAAATGAAAGTGGTTGGGGAGGAGTTGAAGTTCCTCAGAGCTGAGCCCTCATCTAAGATATTTATATCATGCTTGTCATAGATTGGTGTGATGCATAGTTACAAGATTTGGCCAGATTACATCCGTACCCAGATCCAATTCATCAAGGAATCAGAGATTCAAATTTGATTCGAGAGGATTAGGCAATTTTTTTTTGGATTTGTTTTCGGTGTTAGGTTATTGATTTGACTATTTAGGAAATGGATCCTTAAATCGGATTCGATTTAATATTGAAGGGAAATGATTCCCATTGGAGGAACTGATTCCTAAACGTCCAGAATCAGTTCCTCCAGTGGGAACCGTTTCCCATCTCCATGCGGAAACTCAGGTAAAAACAAAAATAAAAAATGAAACAAAATGATGGAAAAGCACACGGGAGAGGCTTCTAGAGGGCGCCATGCATTATAAGAGGGGTTTTATGACTATTTTTTTGTCATGATTCAACTCACATGTGAGCTCATTTGCAGTGAGGGGTTTCTTGGTTGCAATGATCGAGCAGTTTATTTGAAGTTTCCACTTTCCATTGTGCAAGCAACAAAGTGATCCCACAGACTCACATGTCGAGGTAAGTACTTCATTCTATACAATTAGAATTCTAAGATTCTTGAATCTTCATTGTTTGTTGATGTGTATGCATGTTGGCATAAACAGCAAAGCTTCTTTGCTGTGTATGCCAACAAGCTTACACAACCATATATGGTTGTGTAAGCTTGTTGGCATACGAGACAAAGAATGTTTGCTGTGTATGCCAACATGCATACACAACAAAGAGTTTGTTGTGTATGCCTATTGGCATACACAACAAATATTCTTTGCCATGTATGCCAATAGGCTTACACAACAAAGTATTGTTCTGTATGCTTGTTGGTATACACAATGATCAAAGCCATGATGATTGTGGCATAGGGCAACCTCAAAGATTTGTGTCAAGACAAGGTTTGACACATCCTTGGTGACATAGACATCGAATTGCAGAGTAAAGAGACTAGTTTCGAATCTGTACAACGAATGTGAAATCAAACTTGTATGACAATGAAGGTGAAATCAACCCTATACGACAATGGCTCAAAAATTGTATGGACCAGTAATTAAAAGAATTTGTACGACGAATCATAAATTGTACAGACAATAAAATACAAATTTCGCACGGACAAAGATTGGAGAAATTGTACGGTCGCTGAACAACCAATTAAAAATCTAATTCCGTATGACAATTGAATTGAAGACATTAATTAAGTTTATGATGACCAAAAATAAATGTAAGAGTCAATCGTACAACAATAATTAAAGGTGGAATTGTACGACGAATGAATACAACGTACAACGGGTCAATAATACAACATACAATGAATATATACAATGTACGATGACTCAATAATACGGCGAGCACTATCGAGCCGGCTGCAGAGTATTTAAGACTCTGTAGCTGGATGCCCATACTCCCATCACGCTGCATGTGTCCATACTCACATCCATTGATCGCCATCGGAATGTGTCAATTTTCACATGCGCTCTATGTGAGCAATTTTCAGATCTGAAAATTGCTACCTAGTGTGTTAACAATAATACCCTAGCTGTTATCACTGCAATTTCACACTGAAAATTATGACAAAAAAAATTATATGCAACAGAAACAAAAAAGTTCAGATATGAATCATCAACACAACTGAGACAAATTTCTGTTAGTAAATTTTATCCAATTCAGAAAATTTGAGGGAAAAACTAGCCCTCCCTGGTCATCACACTTTGACCAAAATTCAGGACAACCTTGTCCTCCTCAAAAATAGTAAAATCAACAAAATCATACTCAACAAAAATACCCGGAAAAAGTCTGACTGCAAATCTGCTCAGCTGCTGCCACTGTACTTTCTGCTGATGACAGCCTTAGACGTACGACCGCTGACATCAACATGTACGACCTGCTGTACCTGCTCAAAATTTCACACGTGCGGCTTGAGTAACCCTCCACACATGCGATTGTCTTTTCTGTTCCCTCGACCTGCTCACACATGGATGTACGGACTGTACAACCTGTCTGTATGGCTTGCAGCTCACATGTGCGAGTTCTCTCACACGTGCGACTCCTCTCTCACACGTGTGAGCTCGCTGCCCCTTCTTCTGTCTGCTGTTCTTCCTCCCTCACACGTGTGCCTCCTTAATTGAGAAAGAAGCCTTCCTTGGCTAAAAAATTGAAACAAAAAATTACCCCAAAACCTAGACCAGATTTGCCTCACAATTTCAGATTTCTCCTTGTTGAAATTTCCAAGCTCCTAGCACAAGTGCACCTCATTTATGCTAATTCCATCATTGCACAATGATCTAATGTCACAATGACTTGACCTTTATTTATACAAGTCCAAAAAGGTGTGTCAAAGAGACCTTTTGCAAGTCAACATTAAATTAGAATATTTTAATCTCCTCTTATGAGTGTGGAACTCCATCACAAGCCCACAAGACCCATCATCTTTCCCATGTGGCCCTAACCTCATTTCTAGGCCAGTTTTGACGAAACAAAAGGCAAAACTGGTGCTAATGAAAATTCCCATATGCTTGGCACCTTGACCTTTACTGGGAATACCTCCCGAAGCGACAAAATCAACACTCTCTCTTAGCGAGGGAGGTATCCCATCTTCCAACATCTGGATGCACCACTGTCACACATAGGAAAAAGAGCTCTGAATCTGCCACCTCATCTGTACTCCAATAGTCCAGACTAGCTACTCATTCTGTCACTATGGAAAATGGGTTTGTGAACTTTGTCACTGGAATAAGCCATGTTGTTAAGTTTGTTTGACTGACTGCATCCACGGTCATTGGAGAAAATCCTTGGTGACTGCATCCATGGTTGCATCCTTGATCATTGAAGTAAATCCTATCTCATGATTGACTTCCTTTTCTGTTACGGTAGAAAAACTTGTTGAAACGGGTGAGTCCTCTCTAGAGGTCTCACATGCCTTAGAGGTCTCCTGCCTTTGAGCCTCCATCTTGGCCTCCTAAACCCATGACACCCTCCTGTCAGTCCTGTGGTCTCTTGCCTTTGAGCCTCCATCTTGGCCTCCTAAACCCATGACACTCTCCTGTCAGTCCTGTAAGATGTTTCTCTCCCATTTGAACCTGAAGGGGAACTCCCTTTAGATGACCATCTCTCCCTCTTAGCCCACTGACTCTCCTGAGATCGGGGTCACTCTGAGACCGCATGTTCCATCTGAAACCTGACTCCCTTTGAGTCTGCACAATCTCTAGGGCCATTTGGTCCTTGTCCACTGCCCTCTGCACAGTCCTGTGACACTGTTCTTCCCTATTGGATCCTGAGGGATGACTCCCTCTGAGCTGATACTACTGGTGAGGCCACTTGCCTCACTACTTGTGAAGCCACCTTCTCCCTCTAAACCTTATGCTACTGGTGGGGTCATCTGCCTCACCACTGGTGGAGCTACGTGCTCCTCCCCCTATGTCTTTTTTCTCTGGATGGCCATAACACCCATAGACTGGCCCCTCATCCTATATAGGTTTCCCTCCCTAACTCGAAGAACCATTGCTGATATGAAGCTAGACCGTCTGGGCACAAGCAATACTTGTCCATCTCGAAATAATACATGATAGCCCTTCCTCTCAATCTCCGAGACTGAGAGGACACTCCTGAGTTATGGCACCCATAACACATTTGACACCCTCAGTATCTCTCGTGGCTCTAATTGAAACAACACTGTACAAGATCCTCGTACTTAATGCTTGGATCTCGTACCAAGCTCCACACACAAGTATGAGCCAGTCTCTATGAGAGTTTCAAAAAACTCTCGTGCACCTGTCATATGGCAAGATGCTTTGTTGTCCACCAACCAATTCTCCCTGCTAGAGACTGCACTTGAAAGGTCAAAGATCAACAAGATCTCCCTCTGGAGCCTGCCTGCAACGTTATCAACCTCTGTTGTCGATGCTTGCTATCTTCTTCCTCTTCCCCTCCGGAGTGGACAGTGTGAAGCATAGTGGCCAAATTGATGGCACTCAAAGCATATGATCTTGCTAAGATCTTTCTTCCGTCTCAACTCTAGGGATGCTTCTCTCTCGGGAGAAGCCCTTCTTTTGCCCGAAGAACCTCCTCTGCCTCTTCTAGTGCAGGCTGCAAGGGCCTGGTTCTCATCACTGCCATTCTTCACTGGATCATCCAAATCATCTCTGGATGCTAACCAAGTCCCTTCTTGGATACAATCAGTGCACGGTCTGTCAAAGCTTGGTAGCTTGTCTCGTGCACAGATCCTCTGCAAAAATGGTTCCTAAGACCCGGGAAGACCTCTTAACGCTACATTCACCAACTCAACATCCTGTACTGTCTCGCCGATAGCTACAAGCCGATCTCGGATCTGAGTGATCTTCATAAGGTAGTTGACCACTGTATCCTCACTGGTCATCTTGACAACTTGAAGCTAGTGCCTCAAGTGTAGCATCCTACTTGTATTCTTGTTTTGGTATAGACTCACCAAAACATCATACATATCCTTGGTAGTTGTCTTCTGAGCAATGTGGGGGATCAAGTGATGCTTCACAGATTCGATCAACACCCGCTTAACCTTCATTTATTTCTTCTTGTGTGCTGCCAACTCCTATGGATCGGTAGGAGCTACAACCACACCCTCAACATACTCCTTGAGGTAATTTTCTTCCAATAAGAGAAGAACCCTTTCCTTCCAAGCTCGGAAGTTGGTCTCTCCTTCCAACCTGTCCTCAAGCTTCAATGTGTTCATCATCTTGACCTTGGAACAAGAACAAAGACCAGAACAAGAAAGACACTCTTCCAGTGTTGTAGCCAAAATTGTGTCTCAAGATGATCCTTTTCTCTTTAGATCCCAAGCTTTGATACCATGTCAATTTTCACATGTGCTCTATGTGACCAATTTTCAGATCTCAAAATTGCTACCTAGTATGCTAACAATAATACCCTAGCTGTTATCACTGAACAATTTCACACTGAAAATTATGAAAGAAAAAATTACATGCAGTGGAAACACAAAAGATCATATATGAATCATCAATAGAAGTGAGGCAAATTTTTGTTATGTAAATTTTATCCAATTTAGAAAATCTAAGGGAAAAACTAGCCCTCCCTGGTCAACACATTTTGACCAAAATTCATGACAACCTTGTCCTCAAAAACAATAAAATCAACAAAATTATACTAAACAAAAATACCCGGAAAAACTTTGACTGCAAATCTGTTTAGTTGCTGCCACTGTACGACCTATTGATGTCAGCTTGTACGACCTGCTGTACCTGCCCAAATTTTCACACGTGTGGCTTGTATAATCCTCCACATGTGTGACTGTCTTTTTTGTTCCCTCGACCTTCTCACACGTGGCTGTATGGACTGTACAACCTGTCTTTACGGCCTGCAACTCACACATGCCGCTCCTCTCTCACACGTGCAAGCTCGCAGCCCCTTCTTCTGCCTGTTGCTCTTCCTCCCTCACACGAGTGCCTCCTTGACTGAGAAAGAAACCTTCCTTGGCTAAAACACTAAAACAAAAAATTACCCCAAAACCTAGGCCAGATTTGCCTCACAATTTCATATTTCTCCTTGCTGAAATTTCCAAGCTCCCAGCACAAGTGCACCTCATTTATGCTAACTCCATCATTGCACAATGATCTAATGTCACAATGACTTGACCTTTATTTATACAAGTCCAAAAGGGTGTGTCAAAGAGCCCTTTCACAAGTCAACATCAAATTAAAATATTTTAATCTCCTCTTGTGAGTGTGGAACCCCATCACAAGCCCACAAGACCCATCATCTTTTCCATGAGGCCCTAGCTTCATTTCTAGGCCGATTTTAACGAAACGAAAGACAAAACTGGTGCCAACGAAAATTCCCACATGCCAGGTACCTTGGCCTCTAGTGGGAATACCTCCCGAAGCTAAAAAATCAACAAAATGTGTCCATACTATATACGATACGTCCCAAATTTTCCCATACAATATACGATACGATATGGATTGATTGTTGAATTTTTGATGGTTAAGTTGATGCACATAGTTTATTTCAAATTTAGCATTAATTGAACCATAACCATTTGCAGCAACAATACAAGCTGCAGTAAACCAAGATCACAAGAAGAATAACCATGCACAAGAACACAAGAAGTATCCTGAGAAAACCCTTCTCAACTAAGGGAAAAACCCAACAATCCTTTGCTTATATTGCCAAGAGAAGATCCACCATCCACCACCAAACCCTAGCACACAAGAGGGTGCTTCTATGACCAAGAAAACTAGTGCCTAGAAAAGTGCGCACTTTAGTCCTCATAATTTTAGACCATGTGTTGAGCAAGTGAGAGATATATGATCCACAATGGGGATCTATCTCTTATTTATACAAACTTAACTCAACAAATAGACAAGACACTTGGCACAATAGGGCCAACCTGGACAACTTAAAATATAATTAATAATTACACAATATTAATTATCTTTACATGGTGTGGCCGACTTGTACCCTTTACAACACAATTAGGGTTTTACCAAAGTCTCACTCTCTGGCAATATAGCAAGGGATCTCACACATCCTCTAGTGCTCAGCCGCTAGAGACATGTCCCCCTGTGCTCACCCACAATGACGCCACTCTCAACAGATTAACTCAATTGAGTCCACATGAGTACCATTTGGAGAACCATCTCAAGCCGACTCAACTAAGTCCATAGGAGTACAAGGCGAGAGATCATCTCAAGCCGACTCAACTTAGTCTAGAGGAGTACAAGGCAAGAGACCATCTCAAGTCATCTCAACTCATTCAAAAGGAGTAGACAATAGACCACACGTCATCACAACTCAGTGCAGAGTCTGATGCACAACCATCACATGGGCACACCCAACACATGGGCTCTCTCACATATTGTCTCAACTCGGTCCAGAGGAGAACGACCTAGAGAATGTCACACGATGCTACAATCATCAACATTGATGACTGCACATTAATGCCAAGGTCATTTGAATTTTGAATTTAGTAAAGGCGCCAAGGATTGATGCAAAACACATTCAAATTTAGATTTTGAATGGGTTAACCCGCCCATCTCATGCTTTGTTTTATTGTAAATTTTAAAACAAAAGGATGGGTGTTGCATAGAGATTCAATATGAATGACAACCATGGTGAATATGTGGTCGTTTGCTAAAAGTCTGACACATATAGTTATGGATAAGATGAACCATCTTCATGCCGCTTCGACAAAGACTTTGTCCCTGTATCCCCTCTTCTGGTGGTAAGTCACTTCATGTGTATATTTGTTCAGGCATTTGGCCGGTAACCTCAACATGCTAATTTTGATTAGATGGTGCATAAGTCCATCTACATTTTTTTATTGGCTTAAAAAATGCTTCTTGTATTCATGGTCCTTCATTTTCATCATTAATTTTTAATGATGAAATTGGAAGAGAGGGTGTCAACTCTCTAGAATGAAGATTTCATGCTTAGACATGTGGCATGATTATAGAATGATAATTCTTTTTAGTTATAGGATAATTGTTTCTGTTTATAGGGTGTATAGGTTTTGAAGAACACGACAACCCAGAATGAAGGAGATGGACGTGGTGAAGTAGAACGGTTGTTATATTGTCTGAAAAGTGTGAAAAATGTTGCAGCGGCTCAAAGATTATTGTATGGTGTTGTGTTTTCATTTGACAAGAAAACAATTTATTCTAAGGACATTTGTTTGACATTTTCGACTTTTGTTGGAAGCCATTGGAATGAAGAGAGAGCAAAGAAATTCCATGAATATGTCAGTTCGAATATGGCTCCCACCAAGTTCAGATGGCATGCCTTTTTCACAATATCCTATATAACGATTAAGGGCATTTATATCTTAGCCATGATTAGCAAATATTGAAATCTATTGATCATTATAGAGTTTTTGTTTTATTATGAGGATTTTTTTAAATTGTTTTAGAAAAATTGCTCAATATAATTTTATTCTCTTGTTTTGGGTGAACAGATGAGTTATGAGAAAGATTATTCAAAACAGTAAAAAATTATATTAAGAAACTAAATATTTATGGATTAAATAAATAGAAAATTGAAACATAATTTTATTCTTTAATCACATAATAAAGATATTTATAGATTAAAATGATATATATTGTATATTTTAAATTAAAATAATAAATAAAACTGAAATATAAGTTTAATCAAAGTGACATGTTCTTATTTGTTAGAGAAACGTCTCGATTAGAACTCTAGGTGGAGTTTTGAAACGTTCAATGAGAAGTTATTAGGTTGTAAAAGAGTGGTGGGGTTGTAAATATAGATGAATAATGAAAATTTACCTTTAACGAATTGAAAATGACAATTGACATTAAGTAATTAATAAAGTTAAGATAATGAAGTTGTTAAGAACATAGAGAATAATAATCGAATTATTTAGGGAATCAATAAAGTCAAGATAAAGGGGGAAAGAAGATTAAAGAGAAAAAAATAATTAAAATATTAAAATGGAGAAAGAATAATTAATAAAAATTAAAAATGAAATAATGATACAGAGTTAAATTCAATTAAAATAATAATAATACAATATTAAATTAAATTAGAATAATAATAATGTATTAATTTAATACATTGTTTTTATTCTAATTTAATTTAATACTTTATTATTATTTTAGAATAATAATGTATTAAATTTAATTAAAAGTGATTGAGACAACCACCAAGAACAATATCGAGAAGAGACGGTGTCAATTGTAGAAGAACACCACAGTAATTAGCTCTGGTCTGGTGAGAAAGATGTATTCCTCGATTACATTGTAATAAGGGGCATTATGAAATCAATAATAAAAGCAAGGATTGACACCTGTTTGTGTTCTTGTGGTTGTAATTAAAAATTCTTCTATTTTAGTCTTAATAACAACAATAAATGAATTGTCTGTTGCGTGTTCAAATATGAGAACTGTTGTGCATTCTAAGAGCAAAGCATAGTCATGTAGGTGTTAGAATATCTACAAATCTGTGAGCCGCATCAAGTGGTATCAAAGTAGGTTCAGGTTCCTGAGTTGTGAGAGTATAGTGCCTAGAGGTAAGGACTGTGAATGTTGGTCCGAGTGAGGGCTGTAAGAAAATTTGTAAGGATTCCACCACGAAGAGCAGGGGCAACATGAGGAGGTGTAGGAAATAGAAAACTCAAAGAATTAAGAAGAAGAATAGAAGAGTTGGAGAATAGAAGAAATGGAGAAGTTGAGTTAGATTCTAAATATGAAGAAGAGATTGAAGTTGAACAAAATGCTAAGGAAGGAGACCTAACATCACGTTTGATATCCTTCTTGAGTAACAGAGGTAGCCCGAGGGTTGAATTTGCGTTCTATGATGGTAGTTTGAAGGCTGAAACACTTATAGATTGGATAGGAGAGCTCAAAATATACTTCGAGTATGAGAATTTTCAAGATCCAAATCGTGTTCGTTTTTCCATTACAAAGTCAAAAAGACATGCTGCACTTTGGTGGGATATGCTGCAGAAAAACAAAGTAGATCACATGTTAGAGAAGATTAAAACTTGGAAGAAGATGGTTGGTAAGATCAAAGAGAATTTTTTAACCGTTGACTACCAACATAACTTGTGTAAACAAGTACAAAATCTAAGTCAGAAAGAGACCTTCGTACGTGAATATACTTAAGAATTCTTCAAGTTGTCACTCAGGTCAGGGATGAAGGAACTAAAGTATTAGAGAGTGGCAAGATATGTAAATGAATTGAAGTACTAGATTTAGGATGAGATGAGTACACATTACTTTTGAAATGTAGTCGAAACCTACCAGGTTGCTTTGAAGGTGGAAGAAAACATTGACAGAAGAATGCGACATAAGTTTTGGGGAAAATGAATTAGAGACAGAAGCAGAGCAAGTAATACTAAAGAAAATGAGGAGGAGGATGAGGCGACTGACAGTAAACATGCAAGAGGAGGAGGAAGCAACGATAAAGGTAGAGGTTTTGGCCGCGGTAAGTATATAATTACATGCTATAATTGTGGAGTAGAGGGTTACAAAGCATCGAAATGTCCAGAGAGGCAAAACACAACAAGAAGAAATGAAGCTAGAACGCAAGTCACCCAATCAGATGAGGCAACAATGACTGGTGGAAATGTGGAAGTACTCCTGCAAGAACAAGGAGAAAACTTGATGTTGAGAAGAGTATTACTCAAGCCTAAGACAAGGGAAGCAACAAAACCTGAACAGAGGAAGAGAGTGTTCAAAACTAAATGTAAAATTCGCAATAAGTGTTGTCATCTGGTCATAGATGGCGGGAGTACAAAAAATTTGGTATCCTCTGAAGTAATGGGGAAATTGAAGTTGTAAAGCATTCCACATCCCAATCTGCACCGAGTTTCATGGTTGCAAAATGGATAGTAGGTGACTGTGACTGGACAATGTTTATTGAGTTTCCAGATTGGAAGTTTCAATGAACAAGTTTTATGTGATGTGATAAATATGGATTCCTGTCATGTATTGCTTGGGAGGTTGTGGATGTTTGACATAAAGGTATTCCATGATGGAAGAGAGAATTCATATGAATTTGTCAAGGATGGTCAACATTATAAGTTGGTACCAATGTTAGAAAATAATATGGATAGTAACAACAAGGGGATGGACAACAATAACAACAAAGTTATGAATGACAGTAACAACAAGAATCTGCATGGCAGTGACAGTCGAATCATGTTATCTTCTGCTAAGGAGTTTCTAAGAGAGAAGAAACATAGTGGTTGTTGTTTGGCCATAATGCCAAAAAGGATTCAGGAGATGAAGTATAGGGATTTTATATCAACCGAGATTCAACACTTGTTGAAAGAATTCAAGGAAATTGTAGTAGATGATTTACCAGCAGGATTACCTCCATTGAGAAGCGTATCACACCAGATCGACCTGATATTAGGGTCAAGTTTTCCAAATAAAGTACCTTACTGAATGACTCTAGCAAAGAGTGAAGAGGTAAATAGACAAGTACAAGAGTTACTTGAGAGAGGGTTAATTTGATAAATTTCGAGTCCTTGTACAATACCAATTGTTTTGACACAGGAAAAAAATGGTGAGTGGCGGATGTGTACAGATTTGTGGGCTATTAATAAAATTACCATTAAATACATGTTTCCTTTACCGAGAATGGATGATCTCATGGACTGTTTGAGTGGCATTGAGTACTTCACAAAGATTGATTTGAAGAGTGGTTATCGTCAAATATGGATAAGGGAAGGTGATGAATGGAAGACAACGTTCAAGACAAAATATGGGTTGTTCGAGTGGTTAGTTATGCCCTCCGGTTTAACTAATGCACCTGACACGTTCATGAGGTTGATGAACGAAGTTCTGAAACTATTTTTAGGAAAATTTGTTGTTGTATATTTGGATGACATTTTGATTTTCAGCAGGAGCAAAGAGGAACATATGGAGCACGTGAAGAAGGTGTTACAATCATTGAAAGAGGAGGCATTCTTGATAAATATGAAGAAGTGTACGTTTTTACAAAAAAAGCTTATTTGTGGTTTCCAATGAAGGTTTAAAGATGGATCCCGAGAAGATAAAAACAATATGGATTGGCAGACACCTAAATGCACTTTTGACGTGTGAAGTTTCCATGGACTAGCAAGTTTATACTGAACAAACAGATACCCAGAATGAGAATTCGGCCCAGGCAGTTAGCCATAATTAGTATAAATATAGGAGGCCAGTTCTCATTCTGGCAGGCAGTCTCAGAATTGTAGAGCAGCACTTGTGCGCACTGCAGTTGCCCAGTTTCTGCGCAGGTTTGGAGGAGAGCTGCCGTTGCAGCTAGTAGTTACGCTTGGACTATCTCTTGGCTAGGGTTTGGACTATCTGATTAACTCTTGTTGGTGCACTATCCTTGGGGAAATGTGTGCTACCCTTTGTTTAGCTATCTAGCCTAGGGTTTGCTTCAAGAGTGATTCTCTGTCAAGGTTAAGGTGCTCGGAGGGTGGCTTCGGCCTATGGTTGGGTGACAATAAAGATATTGTCAGTGGTAAAACAAGCACATCCATTATATTCTAACAGGTTATGGGTCCACACCTCCTTCATTCAATCTAACCGCTGGAAGGAAACATAGCCTTGAGGATATTAAGCTTGTTGAAGAACTACCACTAGGTTTTCTAGTAGGAGTAGTCACCAAAGAACTGTTGCTAGGGTTACTAGCAGGTGCAGTTGTAGAAACCCTAATCCTCGCGTTGAGACACCTTAAGTGAAGGGATTGACCTAATCTCCGGACAGATCAGTGCGCCCTAGCCTAACGCATCTCCTGGTACTCTCAGCAAGCCAAGACGTTGTTGGCTATCGGAAGTCACTCCTGGATTGCTAGCAGGAGCAGAGCCCGACACCCATCAGTTTTAATGTCACGATTTGTTTAAAGGGTGATCAAATGGAGAAAGACTCAAAATAGCACAATCTCAACTCGAAAACTAGACCAGGCATGCATGAACGAGTGAGGTCTTGATAAACTTCAAACAGTGAGTCGTAGTAAAGGGTGAGCAGGTGGAAGACTTATGCGAGAAGGGTGCAAAGGTCTATAATAAACATCAGGTTCATCACAGACTGGAGAAGAATGTATTCAAACGCAAAACCCTTTTACATTCAAACACAGAGAACCAGAGAGTACATAAATGCCACGACAAATCCTTTATCATAACACAAATGCAACAATCCACGCGAATCATTCGACTGTGAACACTCCGGCATAAGATGAAAAAGAGATGGAAAAAGAAGAACTGTTTGTCATAAACCAAGAAGTCTCAAACACAGAGGCATAACCAGGAAACCAGAGTATTTGCTGAAACTTTACAGTCGGGAGCTTAGCTCTACCATCGATAGATACAAAAATGGCAAAAATGCCTACATATACTCAAAACAACAACAACAAGACCGAGACGTAGCATTGAAAGCTTTGCGTCTGCATGGCTTCTGACAACACGAAGCTGCAATCTTTGAATGGTCGTGCAACTTATGGCAGACGCGATTAGTCTTCTGACAGTTTATTCGGCGAATCAACGTGCCTTTAATTAATTGCAGGACGTCCCCATAATGGCGGAGACGATGTCTAACCACCACCAACCGCTTCAATAACTGCTTCTTGGGATTGGGAACGGCCCAGCCAACTCAGCACTTCGGGATATGGACGACTTCTCGCGCTGCCACCTGGAATAACTGATGGGTTCATAGGACGGGTGTGGAGATCAGCGCGGGAAGTGAAGTATAGCTATGGAATGACGGGGCTTCAACTGTAAGGATAGAAGAAAGGACGCTGAGAGGTGAGAGAGGTGGCGGGGGGATTGACATGAGAGGGAAAATGATACGTGGCGAATGATAAATGGATGATGAGACGAGGGAAAGGCCATCTGGAAGTGTGAGAGAGAGGTGAACGGTGACACATGGCGGCAAGGGAAAGGCGGGCAGAAAGATGACACGGCGAGAGGCGGGCCCATGCGGATTAAAGACAGGGCAGCTGAGAAGGTCGGGGCTGTGCCTGAGCCGTTGATCTGGGCTCCTCGATCGTGGCCGTCGGAAACTGCATCTACGATTCCGGACCCCCCCCCCTCCACTTAAAGGTAGAAGGGCGGGGGGGGGTCCGGAATGGTCTTCATCGTCGTTGATCCGGGCGCGCTCATCTGGACCGTTGGAAAGGTGCGCCCCCGATTCCGGACCCCCCCCTTGCTTAAAGATCGGAAGGCAAGGGGGGTCCGGAATCCAATATGCGCCGTCGATCTGGGCACGCAAATCTGGACCGCCCGGTCTTGCTTGCTGCTTACCACGGGCGCATTATCGCCCGAAACTTTGGACAAGTGGGTTTTTACCCCTTCTTTTGTGTTCTACCCCCTTATGTAAGAAATATCGCTAACATTTGGCTCCATGGGGGATAGAGTCGTCCCTGTGATGCTCTAAGAACTCTTTTGCAGACTTAGTGCCTTTGCTGTTGGGCTATGGAGTCATTTATTAGTCC
>JASDQU010101435.1:153611-171472 GCA_032191745.1 Picea mariana | reverse complement strand
CCACGTTTGTGACAGAATGGAGATCTTATCAGTACACAATCATGTTGTTCAGACTGAAGAATGAACCCACAATATTCTCTAGAGTATTCATCGCAACATTTAAGGAATTCATCCATCAATTCCTTGAAGTATGCCTGGATGAATGGATAGTTTACAGTCTGCTGAAAAACCATGTGGAAGTTTTACAACTAATGTTAGAACGATGCAGACAGTGCGAGATATCATTGAATATCAAGAAGTGCATATTTGGAACACCATTTGGGATACTATTGGGCCACATAGTATGGAAACAAGGTTTGTTAGTGGATCCGGCCAAGATCGCCGTTATTGTTAACTTACCAGCACCAAAAATAGTCTAAAAGCTAAGAGAAACTTTAGGGCACATAGGATACTACAAGAAATTCATCATAGAATATGTGCAGATCACAGCACCAATGGAAAAACTGTTAAGGAAGGATGCCAAATACCAATGGAATGACGAGTGTCAACACGGTTTGGATACCTTGAAGGAAAATATGGTTACTGCACTGATATTAGTATTTCCAGACCAGGAAAAGACATTCCATGTGCATGTAGATGCATCAACGATAGCACTTGAAGCTATCTTAGTGCATCCAAGAGCGAGAGACTTGGATAATCCGATAACATTCGCAAGAAGATAACTATCCGACTTAGAACATAATTATAACACAATAGAAAGAGAAGGCCTAGCCATGGTCTATGCACTGCAAAAGTTCATACATTACCTATTGGGGAAACACTTTAAGATGTTTATAGATCAATCAGCCCTGAAATACCTAGTCAACAAGCGAGTGTTGGGGGGGGAGAATCTTTCGATGGTTACTGCTATTTCAAGAATTTGATTTTGAAGTAACAGTTAAACCAGGAAGATTGAATGTAGGACCTAACCACCTATCAAGGGTCACAAATGGAGAAGAACCTACTAATCTAGAAGACACCTTTCCAGATGCATAGTTATTCTCAATACAGATTGCTGATGATTACTTCGCAGATATCATCCGGTACTTAAGCACAAGTATTGCGCCACAAGAATATACTACCGCATAGAAGAAGAACCTGGTAGTCCACACAACCAACTATCAATTGATCACATGACATATATACAAGATGGGCGTAGACAACATTTTACGAAGGTATGTGCTAGAGCACGGACAACCAAGGATTTTAGCAGAATCCCATGAGGGAATTGCAGGAGGGCATTATGAAAGAAAAACTACTGCGCAGATGGTACTACGTGCAAGAATATGGTGGACAATGATTCACAAGGACTTGAAAGAATACTGTCAGAGATGCGATGTCTGTCAAAGGGTAGGCAAACCCAACAGAAGGGACAAGATGCCACTACGATCACAAGTAACATTACAGGCATTTGATAAATGGGCAATAGACTTTGTTGGACCCATTAACCCACAAACCAAAAGGAAAGGGGGCAAGATACACTATCACCGTGACATAATACCTAACAAGATGGGCAGAAGCCTCACCAGTAAAATATTGTAGCGCAGAGACAGTTGCACACTTCTTGTTCGAGCAAGTAATCACCATATTTGGGTGCCTAAGAGTTTTGATGAGCGACCAAGGCACACACTTCATAAAAAAAACCCATCCATGTGATGCTCAAAGAGCTTGAAGTTCATCACCAAAAGAGCACACCATATCAACCACAGGCAAATGGCATAGTAGAAGCCTTCAACAAAATTTTGGAGAACACACTAACAAAGATCTGTAACGTCAACAAAGACGATTGAGACCTCAAAGTACCAACAGTATTATGGGCGTATAGGACTACATGCAAAAATTTGACAGGGCACATGCCATTCAAACTAGTCTATGGCCAAGAAGCAGTAGTGCCATTAGAATTTTTAGTACCCAACTTACACATAGCAATTATCACACAAATGATAGAACGAGGCATAGTACAGGAAAGACTGAATCAGTTATTGTCAACAGAGGAAGACCGAATACTGGCAGGATTCCATCAACAAGTGCAGAAAGCCAGAGACAAAGCTTGGAACGATCGACACATTAAGAATAAGACATTCAAGGAAGGAGATCTAGTGTTGCTCTATGACAACAAATCATTTCATCACCTCAGAGGACCACCCACCGCGCATTAAAAAAATAAAAATAAAAATTGTTTTTTTCGAAAAGAGAACAAAAATGAAACAAGACTAAAAAGCACGCAACACGCCAGAGAGAGAAAGGCCACATGACGTTCAAAACATAAATTCAGCAAATTCAAGGACAACGGTTACATACCAAAGTAAAACGAGCGGGAAACGAAAAGTTGGCAAAAGAAGTATGACAGGACAACACTAAGCGGAATTAAAGCACGAAAAGGACTGGGGGAACATCACATTAAATGCGCCAAGTGAAGATGACAAAGAAAGCGTAATGGAAAGTACAAAATTTCCACATATGCATTGAATCCATAGTTATGGTGCATTAATCACATCATGGAGGAAGCGTTGTTGACAAGCTTCATGACAAGCCCATACAACAAGCGAGCATGGGAGCAGCTTGTCTATTCATGAAAGGAGAACAAAGAGAGAGAAATAACAACCATAACGAACAGAGTGAGACCATAGAGCTCACAAAATTCATTCAAACTCAACAAACATTCGACAGTCACCACTATGGCACCACCAAAGCCAGCAGAACCAGGCCAGACAACAAGATCGACTAGGGTTCAAACTAGATCATGAGGACCGCTGGAGGAAAATGAGCAGCAACAGTCGGAGATCCTTGATATCGACGAGATCCCATTTCCAGAGGTGATACCAGTGCACCCTACAACAATACTGGAAGAGATTCAACAACCACAAGTAGAGTCCATTAAATATGATACGCCAACAGTGACGCAGGAGCCTCAGAACGAGGAAGTGGAAACCCAATGGGAAGTGCAAATAGAAAGCACTCAAGTAGCCATGGAATGACATAGAATCTGGGAGCAACAGTGCAACCAGATGAGTCACAAGCACCCGAGCTAGGTCAACCAACAGAGGAGACAATTGGAACTACCTCGGCTTGGCCATTATGGCTGATGGGGGAACAATCAGAAGTTGCTGGAACTTCTAACCAGCCACCACAAGAGGAAGACAATGTTCATATACTAATCTCACCTTGCAAGAAATCTGCAACAGAAATTGTGCTACCACACATACTAGAGGGAGTACAGGTAGAACCGCAACTACTAGGTCAGGTTGGGAAGGTCAAGTATTCTGACGATGATGTATCAGATGAAACCAAGTTCCTGGAACTTGCACAGAGGGTATTTATGCAGACCATAACCATAAAACAACTTGGAGAAATGATCATCCAACCACACTAGTGGGAAGTTGGGCTAGACAGAACAAGAATCTTAGGTTTGCTGAAGCTACCACATTTTGGCAGAGGCCAGTACACGAAAAAATGTGTCAAGAAGATGTTAGTAGTCATGCATGGAGGAGATATATGTCTGGATAAACCTATCCCCATAACTATTGAGCTTATTGTGCAAATAACAGGACTACCCATTCGGGGTATGGATCCCGCGTTGATTCTGGACAACAAATCCAAAGAGAAAGCGTTGGCAGAAGAGATGAAGAAGAAATATGGCACCGTCAGATGAATGAGGGGCATCATAATCAAATGAATCAACAACGCAACTACACAATTGGGCGCAAATATATTGGCTTGCAAATTGCTCAGAAAATGCCATAAAGAGGAAGTACCAGCAAGAGTCATTGCAGTTGCATCTCATTGCGCAAAAGGCACCTTTATGAGCTGGGTGCCATATCTATTGAATTTGTTTTAGGTGGACTACAAGGATGCACATGATCTAGGCACATAATTCCATTACTCATATCTGATCACCCTAATAGACTTAATGGGATGGCGGGAACTAGTGTATGTAATTTTTTTCACTAGACAACAACCAGTGAGAGTGAGATACCTATTACTGAGATATGGGCCATAGGCCAGGCATAAGAGGGATAACGAGGTCATATTAGAAGCATACCTATGGGACATACAGGAAGCCATCAACCGATCATGGAGAATAACACCATAGGTTGTCATGCGATATGCAGACATCACCAATTTCCAGGCCACAAGACAGACAATGTGGATACAACCAAGGCAGGATCCAGATAGATAGTGGCTATCGATGCACTACTGCATCACATAAGGTGATATATACATGGTCATTAGTGAATGGCCTGATGAATGGAGGATCCTAGCCATTACCTAGGAAATATCGGAAATAACAACAGAAGGAGAGGCAGCGCCGGCAGGAACAGAACTTTCGAAAGTCCCAGTGCCCAAGAAACCAAGGATGGGCCAAAACAAGCCAACTTAGGCAGACGAAGGGTCAAAGTAGATAGGGACCCAAAAGGGGCATAAAGAGACTACATAGCTGACCAACGGACAATCGAAGCAAGTTAAGGGAGCAAGGGAGACCGCTCCAAACCCCATCACACAGTAACCAGGGAGAAATAAGAGACCAGTCATGTAGGAAGGAGGCACATGCAAGAAATCAAAGGTGGAATGAGTGATGTAGGAAAATCTCCCTACAGACAGGTAGATATCCTCTTGAGAGATAGACTCTTAACTCTTAAGATAGAAGATTCTTATCATGGATACTGACTTCCTTTTAGATTTAGATAAACTAATGTGTGAGGAAGAAGGAGAAAAGAAGTACCTTTTTACCAGTGTTTGTCCCTGCACAGTCCGAGTTGAGCTCCATTCTTAAACTCCTCGATAAGACCTGTAGACAAACAAAGATACATCCAGCTTCCTACTCTACTGAGATTAGCTTGAAATAGATCTATCTATTAGAGACGAATTCATGTGAGATCAAACACATAATTGAAAGAAACAGGCCAAGCATATTATATTAATGAGAACAACAATGAAGAAAACTTACAACCATAGATGTGAGTGCAATAGCTTCATCAAGTTCTCCTTGTCCAAACCCTTGCTTAAATAGTCCACACGTAGAATGCTGATGCTCCAAATGACATACCACTCATGAGATCATAAGTTTGGTATAATTCTCAATCTCCATTTTCCCTCCTCCATGGAAATCCCTCATTATATAAGATTTGGAGACTTAACCACCATGGAGAGAATCTCTCATCAGATCCACTAAGAAAGGGATCTGTAAGATATTTAGGGAGAAAATATCTCTTAAGGATTTTGGGGAGGAAATATTTCTCAAGGATTTTAAGGAGGAAATATTTCAACCATCCATGAGATCCTCCACCTTTCCTAAAAAATAGGAAACCAAATGTGAGGTGGATCCTCACACTTAATTACTTTCTTTTTCATGAATATTAATAATAATTCATGTGCACTTGATTCTCACACTTAATCAATTCATTTTCCATGAATATTAATAATAATTCATGTGTATTTGGTATTTTTGGCCTTCATGTAATATATCCCTCCTCCACATTGACTAGGGATTGTGACATAAGTTATTCCATGGTGTCCAGGTGTATGCGACACTTATATGACACTTTATGACACTTAGGATGAGGTACCTAGGTGTGTAAATTTCATGTGTAACAATGAGCATCACCAGATTATATGATCATAGAGGACGATGGGGAAATGATCGCTAGAATGGTCCAGGATTACTTAGTGGAAGATTTCGATCATGCAACGCATCATAGGGATAAACTACAAAAAGAGCTGGTAGAAATGGGATAGTTCCTCAAGAAATTTTGGGAAGCACAGACAACAAGCAACAACAGAGGCACATAGCCACTAACAATACATGCCAAAGAAAGAGTGGAGGCAGAAGCACAAGACCCAATCCACCCCATGCCACATGCAAACGCAACGATCTACATCAAACCTAACATGCTGTGCATGGATGAAATCATGGGGCAGACACCCCTGAAGGATTTGGACCACATCTAGTTAGTCTTGACTTAGATGACATCAAAGGAACTACACAAATTGTAGGTTAGTGTTGACCACAAGGTACAGTCTCATGCACATAAAAACTTAGTAGAGCTACAACAAGAAACAAAGAAGCACGAGGCACTAGAAAAAGTCTGTGAGCAGGCCAAGATCGAAAATCAGGAGGAAAAAGAATGCAAAAATGAGCTAGAATGAATAGTGGGAGGAGTTTTTGAAAAACTCCTAAGAATCGCACAAGGGAATGAACTCCTGGTAGTAGGAAAGATTGACCAGATTGCACAGGCAATTGATGAATATCAGAAGGAGATCGAGAATCTCCATGAACATCTCACACCAACCACTCCACCGACAGTGAAGGAGAAAAGGAAGTAGGAAGCAACAACGCAGCTGCAGGAGATGGAACAACAGGTGAGCAGAACAAACAAATTGCTCGATAAAGCAACACAACTTTGGAAAAGGTTGGAGGAGGATCCACAGGTCCAAGGCTGGGACAAGGAAGAGGAAAGGATCAATGCAACAATCCAAGAACTCAAATAGAGGTAGAAGACCATACCAATACCAGAACGAGTCAAAGGGATGCAAGAGATAAATAAGATGCATATAGAACTTATCACTGTGCAAACACATAAACAAGAGCGTCAGGCTCAAATAGAACCACTATAGGAATGTGTAGCATAAATACTTGCACAAGTAGAAGGAGCAAAACACATATAGCACAGAGCTAGACCGAATGTGCAGGATTGCTGAGCGATGAAGTTGCAGTTCATGTAGTAGACACCATCAAGGAGAAGACTGCACGAGCATTGACAAAAGCATTAGAGCTCAAGGAAAAGTTCCAGACGATCACCAAGGAGATCGAAGAAGCTCAGAAGGATTAGGTGACTCGGGACGAGTCATATGTAAGTGTTAGGGGCCTGTTGGCACCAAGCTAAAGTGTAAAGAAGGATGATCGTGAGAAAGAAAATGTGCAAAAATGGAAGTAATAGCTGGAAGGTAACAACACACACGCATGCAAGAAAGCGTGCACAAGGAAAACGACAACTGGAGGAAGAACAACACATGTGTATGGGAGGAAGACCTAATGTCGGTAGGGTTGGGGTTTTGGTAATACATTGTAAAATGGCTAAAGAGCCCAATATATATAAATAGAGATACACAGGTATCATAGAGAGGTGGATTCACTTTTGTATTAGTTCAGTTTAATTAATACTCTATCGTAGCTAGATATGAGTTAATGCATTATGTAATATGGTCATGGACCAATTTTGTAAGCCGTTGAGCTAGAATAGAGGAGAGGAGGAATATCTGAGGATTAGATCACAAGCGGTGGAGCTTGGTGTGATCTAGTTCGCCTCATACAAATCTTACCCATTAGAGGGAATTGTAAGCACACAACACTGGAGATGCAAAACTATCATAATAAAGGAGACTAGAGCCAAATCTTTTTGGACATAGCCCAGGAGGGGGTGAACCACGATAATATATGTGTAATGTGATGAATGCATGTACCTCTTCGCTTCTTTCAACAGTTCATTTTTATGCTTAATAAATGAGTTAATATATTGTTATGAATTACGATTATGCTGTTCGAGAATTGAACTGTGAATTGGAAACATGCACTCGTGATGAATAAGCAGATTACATTCATAGTTCGTAGCGTATGGCTCTAGTTAATAAATCCCTATCTCATACTTAATCCTAGGCTATAAACACCTAAGTCTTACAACCACCCATTTAAAGCTATCTCGGGTGAGACTGCGTAGTACCGTCTGTGTACTGTGTTTCCTTCTAGTTTACAAGAGGGACGATAGTTTTAGAGGATTTGTTGGAAACCTGAAAGACATGAACCTTGGGTCAATAAATCAGATAGTAGAAGAGAGTGGTTTAAATCCAACACCTAACAAGTTGGTTTCCTTAGGAGTGAGTTTCCACTGGGTGGGTTCATGAAAGGTCATAATCAATTCCCACCATACTTATCACTTTCCATCATCTTCCCTCTCATCTATCCCCTACATTGGTTCAGGCATTGGGTTTTCCAAGATAGTAAAGGGTTGTACCTTGCCTTGTGGGAAGAAGGGGCTACATGCCCAAAGGGTAAAAGTAGCTGGCAAAAGATAAAATCCAAAAGATCAAAACTTGAGATGCTTCACCCAGGGATCCCTAAGAAAGTAATAAAAGGCTTCTCAACAAGAAAAATGGGGGACCCGTAAAAATATAAAACTCAAGACCCAGTTGGTGGATAGGGGCTCTCATCACGAGACAACCTCTTAGATCCATGGGAATGTAGCAGTATGAAACTACTATTCATTTGGTCACCACACCAAGGTAGTGGCTCTTGGTGGCATAGCCAAGAGAAAGGGGGTCTCATCATGAGCCAACCTTGTCATCTCAGTGAAATACTTGTGGGTAACACTTTCATCACTAGTCACCACACCAAGGTAGTGTCCCCCTTCTATTCTCTTGAAATAAAAAAATAAATAAGACAAAAAAGGGTAAAAAAGGCATTAAATGGGCTAGGAAGCATTTGCATCCATGACAAGGTGCAACTCACCCTCGTCAGAGGCACCCACAGGGAAGCCCTACATTTCCCTGTCATCACTGAACCCCTTGCCCAAACATCCCCATACCATCTCATGCACCTGCATGACCTAGATTGGTCTTCACCTGGAAATATTCCATACCTAAGGAGAATTATCCCAACAGGACATCCTGAAACCCTCTCCAAAACTAACTTGTAGAATAGCATAACGTCTTTGAGCACTTGTATGGGAAAGGGGGGTTTCATGCACATATTTGGGTAACTTTATTATTATATGTGATTGACATTGCTATGAGACCTGTGACTTATGAGCCCATGGAGGGTGTTATCACTCTGTAAATTTTGTCCGGCTGAATAGACAAACGATAGAGGTAACTGTTTCAACCTACTTTAGAGCTGGGCACTAGCCTGCTCAACTCAAAGAGGGCTCTCTCGTGTCAATGTCTATTTCTTTGGCACTCGGTGGCTAGGTTTAGTATGTTTTGGGAGGTTTTTAAAATTTGTTAGCTATGAAAGGGAGGGAAACTTAGGGATATGGAGTCAAAATTTTGAAAGTGAATGAAAACAATGACTGGCTAATAGAACTCTCCAGAGGATAAAGGATAAATGAGGCACTGAATCTTAGTTGTAAATTGTATTTAAGTAGGGTGTAAGAGGAGAGATAAAACACATAATTGCATCAGAGCATTACTGAAATGAATTCGGAATCAATTAAGATGAAACACACATAGTTCAAATCGCTTAAGCTAAGAGCATCATACGACGAATTCTGAGATTTTTAACTCTCCAATTTCAACAAAAGAAAGTGCAAATGGAATTTAAGAATACATGAAATACATATAATGAAAGGAGACAAAACTCATATCACCACCATTAGATTATTTTCATGGGGAATTCAAAGGCCAATGCATATATATATTCGATTCAGCTCCAGAAAGTTACATAGTCCTCCTGCTATGAGGACAGGCCCCTCTCCGGTTAGTCCAACCCATGATTTTTCTTTGTAATAGTGTATATAGATAAATTACTTCTGGGATTCAAAACGAATTGTCTTCCCCAAAATACAAAAAATAGACATCAGTTACAATGAAGGAGTAACGTACAACAACTATCCTCCTATTTTCTAGGGGACGTTATAATCAAAACTAACATATTTGAGATTTTCGCTTTGAATGCCACATGTCTATATTATTGCAAAATTTTCTGAAACATAATTAATTTAACTTGAAATCTATTTCAAATTAGCAATTTCTTCTTTTAAAGTGTCCAACCAAGAAGGCTGGTTTTCTCTAATGATTTCAACCACTTCAGCTTCAACTTTTGTCTTCTTTTGTTTGCTCCTTTTCCTCTTGACAACTTGCATGTGGTGTTCATCAACGTGTCCATTTATGATTAAATCCTTCATAATGGGATTTAATCTGACCTCTTTATCTGCTTCTGGCTCTTCTGCAAGCTCCGTGTGAAATTTCATTGCCAGTATTCGCATGACAAGATTCTCTTTCTTCTTTACTGATAAATTCATCATATTGTTGGAATATCCTGGTTCACTGGAGGCCCCTTGGTTTGTCTCATCCATTTTCACTGGTTTTCCAGAAAGCACGAGCTTATCTCCCTTAATTGTACAAAAATTAGGAAGATGATCCAGTTTGTAATTACCCCATTCAAGAATGAAATGTTAATTTCCCAAAATAGAGTAATGTCATCCATAATTTGAAAGGCAATCATCATTGAGTACCAATGATAGGTTACTGACGAAAGTACTAGCAAGGATTGCGGTTTATCATGTTTTGGCCTCTGAGTTCAAATGATGAGCTTTCGAATTAGTCCTTTGGTGACGCTTGTTTGGTATCACACATATGAAAACTACTCAGACAAGTGCCTCAAGGTGATTTGATTGGCCATCAACCTTCCTTTTCCACATGCAATCTTTGTACGTGACACATTCAATGGTATCTCGACACACAAGATCAGGGTTTAATTAAGCGGTTTCGAGATCAACCGCTTTCCCCCCCGATATGCGTCTAGAGGCATCATGTAGCTTCGACACAAAACCATGGTGTCTTCATCATCTCACTTTCAAGAGTTTAAAATTCGAGCTAGTTTTTGGCCCGATACACTTTATTCCGTTGATCGACAATGCCCACGATCTACAATCCTTTGGATCCCATCGATATTAGATCTCCGCCATATTTATCCTCATCTTCTATGTGTAGCTCCATCCTGCCAGTGTATCACTCTTCTATACTGATCTGATGTTTTGCTAAGTCTTGAGACTTGGGTTCCAAGAAATTATTACAGTGATAACATTGGCTCTAACTAGGGATGTTACCCTGCCTGCGAGGTAGCAAAGAACGTGTAGACCCGGTGCCTCATCCATTGGGCTGCTCCCACTATAGGTGTGTACCTTGTCTTATCCCAGAGATTGAATACTAGATATAATGCTAAAACTCCAACTGAATACTTTATTTGGAAATTTAAATTGGAAAAATGCTTGATCATCAAGATTATTCACACCTATCTAGCCTAAACTACTGAAATGGATTGCCAATCAAGTGAAATGAAAATGCCACTGCTCGTTTGATTTTCACGTGCTTGTCCCAAAGTCTATTTACTGATAACCCATCCAAGGAGTTATATATGAATTTGAATCTTAGGATTTCAAAAACATTAGGACTAATCACCGTTTCCAGCCAAACTGCAAACATGTCTTCTAACACATGACTAAAACAACAATTATGTTTTATTTCTTCCATTGCGTTCTTTTTTTTAGGTGATTTACCCCATCGATTTTCATTAAAGAGGCTAAAAAATATGTTGGGACTGATGTAAACAACAATCGTATGAATTGAAAGGTAGCGTTGGCTGAAATAAACTCCCTGGTGAAAAACAATCCATTTTTAACGTTGACGTTGGTTGGTCATCATCTCCATTTCTAAGTTTACAACCTATCATAAGCTATAAAATGTTACCATTAGGATTCTCCATATAGCATGCCATAGGGTCATCAAACACATGAGAGAACATTCCTTTTTTATGAACCCAGACAGAAAGACAAGTTTCTTTCACGAGTGTTTGTTTTTCTTGCCCTGTTTCTTTAATCTTAAGAACCTTTTCACATGAAATGACAACAACATGTTTGTCTACTCTTCCGTGCATATCAACAAAAGTATTCATACACTCTTGAACATATTCAAGTATGAAATCCATATTATGTGCATCTAGGCTATCCTCTTGTTCATCAAATAGTTCTGATTTGGATTTATTAACCTTCTGGAAATTCGTTTGAGAACTGCCATTTTTCCTTTCATATGAATGAATGGAAGTTATTTCATGTTCATAATCTCCTTGAAAATATGAACAAATGACATCATGAACTATTTCACAGTCTAGGGTTCTCATGGATGTATTTTCAAAACCATGAGTTTCAAAGGAATCAAATAGAACAACCACCTCTTCATCATATTTCTCTGTTTCTGATTGGAAAGTGGTGTGCACTGTTTTGTTGCTTTCCTGAAACTATATGTTATTCACTTGTCCGCTGCTTGAAGTTCCCATATATGCAGCTTCAGAATCCTCATCTCTGTTTAGGCCACTTAGAAATTTAACAACCACATCAATCTCAGGGGAAGAAAGACAACTTTGAAACACTTTGTCTTGCTGGAAATATTGTTTCATATCTTCGTTAGTTTTAGGAGAAAGAAAATGACCTTTAACAACAATTTCTTGATCAACATCATCTTCATTTTCAGGCTGGTAGCTGAGCACAGGCTGCAAGTCTGAACTGGAATAACCTTCCATGTAATCAGCCATACGATCATTTAATGTATATGAAAGTTGTTGATCTTCCTCACTGATAACAATTTTCCCATGTAAAGCAGTGTCATTGCAGTCATACTTTCCTGCTTCCTTTGTTATTTCATGATTTTCTTTCAACAATTCAAAGGATAAAAAACATAATGGAAGAGGGTTTTCATTTGCAATTCCAATGTATTTCAGATATTCAACATCACATCTGGAAGATTTTTGGTCTAGAACATTATTGGAATCTTGCTTTAGCAATTTGAAAGAAGAAAAACACAATGGCAAGGTTCTTTCATCTGATGCACCTCTTTCAATTTTTCTAGGCCGTTGAACACACTTCTTTTCAGATTCCTCTCCTACCAATTTCTGCATTTCCTTGTCAAATTGTCTTAGTGGATCAATGTGATTTAGCATCAACATATTTTCCATTGTCTCAACGATGATCTTAACATTTTCTTTCAATAATTTAAATGAAGAAAAGCATAAAGGAAAAGAATTTCTTTCAGCTTCTTCATTACCTTCTTCTTTGTAACTGTGATATGAAAGCTGATGGATCCCACTGTACTGCTGGAAAGGAAAATTTTCAGGGGGAGAGCATGCAACTAGCTATTATAAAAATTCCACCTCATAATCATAATCATATTCATCATATATGGGCAGATCAACAACACCTGCAATGTCATCTAGCAAGAAAAAACTTGGAGCATCAACTTGCTCTTCAACAGACTGATTTGCACACTCGTCTTCTTAACTGTCCATAAATGAATATATAAAACAATAATATTCATGCTTATCATGGGGTTTATCCGAAACCACATAAGTGCTTTCCCTTTCAATAGGTTGAATAAAATATTCTGCAAAATCATTAGCATTCAAAGTTTCAAGAGGACCTATGATGTTATCAATTTTTCATTTCAGATTCCAGTCAATTGTTTTCTTCTTAGGTCCATTCTCATGGCATGGAGTATCCAAACCTTCATTTTGGATTTGTTCACATGCTAGGATATTGTGTTGAATTTCCTAAGCATCATTAAACATTTGTTGTAAGGTCTTAGGTCTTCTTTCCATGAGCTAATTGTTTCCAGATTCAGATGTTCAAACCATTATTTGGTGTCTCCTTTCCAGGATTGAGAGAAATCCCTCATACAAACATCGTCATGGTCAATCTCAAACAAGTCTATAAAATGCTCAAACCCTTGGATGTGTTTTTCTGCGGTGATGGTACGATGTTCCCCATCAAACACAGGTAAGTATTCATAGTGCTTTGGAGGAAAATCATGAAGGAGGCGGGGTAATTTTAAGGGTCTGTATCTGTGATGGATATTGGAGGGTGTTGAATCAAGCACATGAGATGAAATATCAGCCTTGGTCTCATGAGGTTTATCAAATTGGTTGTATTTATCATGTGGTTTAGGTGGGAGATTTTGATCAAAGTCAGTAATAAACTGAGGAGATATTTGTATAATATTAAGAGGAGGACATGCAATTTCAAGGTTATCATGATCATCATTTGCATGCAGTAGATGAAGACAAATTTATATAGCATGTTCAGGAAAGGACCATAGGCAACTTATAACAAACAAGAGAATTCTTTGAAGAAATTCCAATTTTAAGTACTTGTTTTCTTCCATGATGCCTTTTCATACCTCTGTCAGGGATCTCATCTTCAATGATGTTTTGTAAGATGGATTTTGCATTGAGAGTGGAGTTGCCATTAAAATTTAAATTTTTGGATTCTTCTACCAGTGGAATCACCTTCAAACTGATTTTTTGATGTGTGGAGTCGCCATAGTAGGAATACAACCAATGTGTGCCTCAGTATTTGCTGCTCTCAGACCTTAGAACTCAACCATGTCATTCTTTCCCAGGGAATTTTTTTTCAATTTCATCCTTGACAACGATGCCATAATGTTAGCACTCTATAAATTTTGTCCAACTGAATAGACAAATGATAGAGGTAACTGTTTCAACCTACTTTAGAGCTGGGCACTAGCCTGCTCAACTCAAATAGGGATCTTTCGTGTCACTGAATATTTCTTTGGCACTCAGTGGCTAGGTTTAGTCTCTTTTGGGAGGTTTCTTAAATTTGATGGCTATGAAGGGGAGGGACACTTAGGGATATGGAGTTGGAATTTTGAAAGTGAATGAAAACAATGACTGGCTAGTAGAAATCTCCAGAGGATAAAGGCTAAATGAGGCACTGAATATGAGTTGTAAATTGTATTTAAGTAGGGTGTAAGAGGAGAGAGAAAAAACATAATTGCATCAGAGCATTATTGAAATGAATTCTGAATCAATTAAAAAGAAACACACATAGTTCAAATCGCTTAAGCTGAGAGCATCATATGATGAATTTTGATATTTTTAACTCTCCAATTTGAACAGAAGAAAGTGAAAATGGAATTTAAGAACACAGGAAATACATACAATGAAAGGAGACAAAACTCATATCACCACCATCAGCATCTTTTCATGGGGAGTTTAAAGGCCAATGCATATATATATTCGACTCAGCTCCAGAAAGTTACATAGTCCTCCTGCTATGAGGGTAGGCCCCTCTTCGGTCAGTCCAACCCATCATTTTTTTTGTAATAGTATATATAGATAAATTACATCCGAGATTCAAAATGAATTCTCTTCCCCAAAATACCAAAAATAGAAATTGGTTACAATGAAGGAGTAACGTACAAAAAATGTACTCCTTTTTTCTAGGGGACATTATAGTAAAAAATGACATATTTGAGATTTTTGCTTTGAATTCCACATGTCTATATTATTACAAAATCTTTTGAAACATACTTAATTTAGCTTGAAATCTATTTCAGATTAGCAATTTATTCTTTTAAAGTGTCCAACCAAGCAGGTTGGTTTTCTCCAATGCTTTCAACCACTTCAGCTTCAACTTCTATCTTCTGTCGTTTTCTCCTTTTCCTCTTGACAACTTGCATGTGGTGCTCATCAGCATATTAATTGATGATTAAATCCTTCATAATGGGATTTAATCTAACCTCTTTATCTGCTTCCGGCTCTTCTGCAAGCTCCATGTGAAATTTTGTTGCCAGTATTCATATGCCAAGCTTTTATTTCTTCTTTACTGATAAATTCGTCATATTGTTGGAATATTCTGGTTCACTGGAGGCCGCTTGGTTTGTCTCATCCATTTTTGCTGGTTTTCCAGAAAGCATGAGCTTATCTCCCTTAATTGTACATAAATTAGGAAGTTGATCTGGTTTGTAACTACCCCATTCAGGAATGAAACGTTAATTTCCCAAAACAAATTAATGCCATCCATATTTTGAAAGGAAATCATCATTGAGTACCAATCTGTTGGAGCCGAAGGTCACTCCTAGATTGCTTGCAGGAGAAAAGCCCGACGCCCATCAGTTTAATGTCACGATTTGTTTAAAGGGTGATCAAATGGAGGAAAACTCAGAACAGCATCGTGTCAACTCAGAAACCAGTCCGGGCATGCATGAACGAATGAGGTCTTGATAAAATCCAAATAGTGAGTCGTAGTAAAAGGGTGAGTAGGTGGAAGACTTGAGTAAGGAGAATGCAAAGATCTATCATAAACATCAAGTTCGTAACAGACTGGAGAAAGAAAGTATTCGAACACAAAGTCTCTTTATATTCAAACACAGAAAGCCAGAGAATACAAAAATGTCACGACAAACCCTTTATCATAACATAACTGTAACAATCCACGTGAACCATTCAACTGTGAACTCTCCAACATGAGACGAAACAGAGATGGAAAAAGGAGAACTGTTTGTTATAAACTAAGAAATCTCAATCACAGAGGCATAACCAGGGAACTAGAATGTTTGCTGAAACTTTCAGTCGGGAGCTTAGCTCTACCATCGATAGATACAAAAATGGCAAAAATGCCTACATATACTCAAAACAACAACAGCAGCGGAACCAAGAAACCGCATTGAAGGCTTTGCGTCTACATGGCTTCTGACACTCTGCAGCCGTAATCTTTGAATAATCGTGTAACTTATGGCAGACCCGATAGGTCTTCTGACAGTTACATCAGCGAATCGACGTGCCTTTAATTCATTGCAGGACGTCCCCATTATGGCGGAGACGATATCTAACTACCACCAACCGCTTCAATCCCTGCTTCTTGGGATTGAGAACGGCCCAGCCAACTCAGCACTTCGAGATATGGACGACTTCTCGCGCTGCCACCTGGAATAATTGAATAGCTTGAGGGATAGGCATGGAGGCCAGCGCGGAGGATGAGGCGCATGACGGGGGGTGGTGATGTCGGGTTACGAGGACGAGAGGGAAATGGCATGATGTGGGGAGAGTGACAGAGGAGGGCACATGGTGGAAGGAAAACAGGCGGACGGGAGGAAGATAGGAGATAACGAAAATGCTCTTTGGCGAGGGGCTGATGTGGAAAGGAGCGGACACGCAGCGAGTAACGAGTGGATGGTGAGAAAAAGGGAAAGCCATGTGGACCAAAGAGGGGAGGTGAATGGATGACGCACGACAGCAGGGGAAAGGTGGAAGGGAAAATGAAATGACGGGAGGAGGGCCCACATTGGTTAAGCGTAGGGTAGCTGAGAAGGGCGGGGCTGCACGAGCACCGTTGATCTGGGGTGCCTCGATCGTGGCTGTCGGGAAGCTGCATACGGGATTCCGGACCCCCCCCCTCCGCTTAAAGGTAGAAAGGCGGGGGGAGGGGGGTCTGGAATGATCTTCATCGCCGTTGATCTGGGCGCGCTGATCTGAGCCATTGGAGAGGTGCGCCCCCGATTTCGGACCCCCCCCGCTTAAAGGTAGAAAGGCAAGGGGGTCCAGAATCCAACGCGCGCCGTTGATCCGGGCGCGCGAATCTGGACCGCTCGGACTTGCTCGTTGCTTACCATGGGCGCATTATTGCCCAAAACTTAGGACAAATGGGTTTTTAACCCCTTCTTTTGCTATCTAATCCCCTCTACAGGAAATATCGCTAACATTTGGCTCCATGGGGGATAGAGTCGTCCCTGTGATGCTCTAAGAACTCTTTTGCAGACTTAGTGCCTTTGCTGTTGGGCTATGGAGTCATTTATTAGTCCAAAAAACAAAAACAAAAACAAAAAACAATATTTACAAAACAAAACAAAACGAGCTGACTGCGGCTCACAGGAAACATTTCTTTAAGAAATACCCATTGACTGGGCCACTAAAAACTTCATTGCCTTCCAGATCCTGCAACTTGTAAGTGTTGTTTGAAAATACTTCAAAGATCTTGAAAGGCCCGAACCAGAGGGCATCAAATTTACTGTGTTTTCCCTTTTCCTGCCTGGGTGCATCCCACTTGAGCACCAGATCACCCTGCTCAAACTCTTTCTTTTTTCTTTTCCTGTCAAAAGCCTGCTTGATATTTTGCTGACGATTGTAAGCTCTGTCCAGGACGTGTTCTCTGATCTGCTGCACCTCCACCATCTGATGAATTCTTCTGAGCACATGGTTAGGTTCCTCCTCATAGTATTGGAGGAGATTTTCCACAGGCAAGGCAAGTTGAGTGGGGAAGACGGCCTCAATCCCATAAACAAGCTGGAAGGGTGAGAGACCCAGGGATTTCTTTGTTGTCACT
>JASDQU010101435.1:132892-143912 GCA_032191745.1 Picea mariana | reverse complement strand
TCTGAGTTGGATTGAGAACTTTCCTAAAGGTGTGAATTGGCATGATTTTGTCCCTCCCTCCCGCCTCCATGAGATAGAATTTACAATTTTTAATGGTACAATACATTTTCTAACTCATGTTATTTTTGTGCTTGACTTATCATTGTTTTGGTTTATGATGAAGCATAGAGGCATGTATATTGAGATATTGAAAGGATGGTTTCATTGGATATTTGACTACACCTATCATTCAACCAACAAGTAAGTAGAGGTAAGTAGGTAGGCATTTGCATTCATTGTATATACCATATGCATTTCATTCTAGAGTAGTTGTATTTCCATTTGTACATATGATTTGCTTACTTGTATTCCCTTGTATCATATATAAGCCAAGGGTGATATCACCACCCCAAATGGTTACTAATAAATCTTGTTGAGATATAGTAGGTCACAGGTCATCCAGATATGCCGAGGTTCTCATGCGCTCTACGGTGAGCACATGTCCCTGAGTTGGAGCCAGATGTTATCCCCTATCCTAGGGATAGCTAAGGAGATTTTGT
The DNA here is from genome assembly GCA_032191745.1 of Picea mariana. Taxonomy (NCBI): domain Eukaryota; kingdom Viridiplantae; phylum Streptophyta; class Pinopsida; order Pinales; family Pinaceae; genus Picea; species Picea mariana. Next base: position 143,373 of record JASDQU010101435.1, on the reverse strand, counting down.
CTTGAGCCCCACAAGTCCAAGACATGGAGTAATGAGAGACATATTGACTTGACCCTGGCCTTGGAGGGCCCATCCTTCTTCTTCAACACCTCCATTATGTCAGCAGCAACAACATCCATCCCATTGGCCTAGTTCTGAAGTAGAAGTGGGTCTTGCTCCATGAGGTAATGAGTCTGGGTATCATGGTATGTGTCACTTTGATTCTTAAAACATTTGAATATGTTCATTTAATTCATTTTTCTTCATGATGTGTGCTTGGACTTTATGCCTTTTGACTTGTCCATACCCGGGGGGGGTGACAAAATTCCCTATCAAGTTGGTTCCCTTAGGAGTGAGTTTCCACTGGGTGGGTTCATGAAATTTCATCGTCCATTCCCAACATACTTAACACTTTCCATTATTTTCCCTCTCATCTATCCCATACATTGGTTCAGACATTGGGTTTTCCAAGCTAGTAAAGGGTTGTACCTTGCGTTGTGGGAAGAAGGGGCTAAAGGCCCATAGGGTAAAAGTAGATGGAAAAAGATAAAATCCAAAAGATCAAACCTTGATATGCTTCACCTAGGGATCCACGAGAAAGCAATAAAATGATTCTCAACAAGAAAAAGGGGGGACCCACAAAAATATAAAACTCAAGATCCGGTTGGTGGATAGGGGGTCTCATCACGAGGCAACCTATTAGGTCCATGGGCATGTAGCGGTATGAAACTACTATTCATTTGGTCACCATGCCATGGTAGTGTCTCTTGGTGGCATAACCAAGAGAAAGGGGTTCTCATCATGAGCCAACCTTCTCATCTCCATGAAATGCTTGTGGGTAATGCTGTCACCAGTGGTCACCACACCAGGGTAGTTTCCCCCAACTATTCTCTTAAAAGAAAAAATAAATAAGATAAAAAAGGGTAAAAAAGACATTGAATGGGATAGGAAACATTTGCATCCATGACAAGGTGCAACTCACCCTCTTCAGAGGCACCCACAAGTAATCCCTACATTTCCCTGTCATCACTGCATCCCTTGCCCAAACATCCCCATACCATGTCATGCACCTACATGACTTAGATTGGTCTTCACCTGGAAACATCCCACACCTAGGGAGAATTATCCCAATAGGACATCCTGAAACCCTCTCCACACCTGGCTTGTAGAATAAGATAACATATTTGAGAACTTGTATGGGAAAGGGGGGTTTCATGCACATGTTTGGGTAACTTGATTATTATATGTGATTGACATTGCTATGATCCCTGTGACTTATGATCCCATAGAGGGAATTCTTTTGTTCCTACAGGACCATGCCCGACAGACATGTACATATGGGGAGATGATTAGCTCAGACCTCCATAGGGATAAAATCCCACCGGATGGATGCTAGGACCCAATCCAGGGGCAGACATATACTAGAGGCTTGCACCAGAGAGAGAGGAGGATGTTCCACCAGAGACAACTTGGTAGGCCTAGACCCATGGCGTTTTTAACTCCCACCATAATGTTGGCCCTTGACATCATCATTCAAAGCCTTGACATCACCCAGTTGAGGTATCCATCTTGAGGATGACTTTGGTTGGCACGTGTGGAAGTTCCTAAGGGGTTTTGAGCCCCAATGTTTCACTTGGAGGGCTAACGTTCCAACAAGAATGCCAACGTTACCCTAGAAGAGGGATGACGTCACCCCAAAAATATAAAGTTAGGGTTTTATTTGACAATTTTGTGTAAATTTTGATTTTTCATGCAAACTAGCCATGTTGGCCTTTTTGACCTAATTTTGTAATTAAAAGTCATTTTGATTGTATAAATAAGGGATTTGTTCCTTGTATTATTTCATCATTCTTTCACTTGCACAAGTGAGGTCTAAAATTTAGCTCCCTTAGGGTTTATTGGCTGAAATTAAGTGGTGCGCAACTCTTGGAGGAGGCTTACTTTGGTATTTTTTTGGCATTTTCTTTGTGGAAAGTCTTCAACTAGGCTATATGCTAGATTATTCTTGGTGAATGTAAGTGAATTTATACAATTCTTCTTTACTTTGAATGGTTATAGTACATTTACTTTGCATTTTTCTAAGACTATGAAATTGCTAGCTTAAAACCCTAGGAGATCAAGCACATGTTATTGTCCTTGTCCCAATAACTTTTCACTTACTAGATTTTGCTAAGAAAATGTATCCTTTGAAGCATGTGCTAGAGCCCTACCATTGTAGCACTCTAGCATCATTTGCTTCATCAAGCCTTCATTTACTTCAAGCTTGAGCTAAAAAGAAGGAAAAACGCTAGGGCCTAGGGTTACCTACTTCCTAGTAGTCATTTTCCTTCTATGGGTTGTTGATTGAGGCCTTGGGTTACCAACACCTCAACCATCATCCCTCTTGTCCTTGGCTCACACATTATTATTTTCCTTCAAGATTGCTGCTGCAAAAGGTGACTTCATTATCCCTAAAGACATTGATCTAGACCTTATACTTGATTGATTGATACACTTAACCCTTAAATCTTATACCTCAAGCTATTTACTAACATTTCCTAACCCTAGATTAGACTAATCCACTAACATTCTTTCCGCTATTACAAAAGTAATCTACAACCAATTATTACAGCAATAAAATCTCTTAAAAGAAATTACACAAGTTGATTTTTTTCATTGCCTCATTAGCTTCTGACAAGTGCTAGTATATTGCTATTGTTAGATTATCATTTTGGGCAATTTTGAAGCTTATTTAAGGCATTGTTTGTGAAACTATCATCTTATATACATTTTTGTTATAGATTTTTGTTTGCTTCATCTCAAATCAACTTATTGCTTTCATTGACAAGTCCAAGGTTTTATGAAGCACTAACATCAATTGTACTTGTAAAAATAGTGTTTTCTTGTTGCTTTGTTCTCGACAGGTACACTTAAGCATATCATTGCTTCATTTGTTAAAACTTTGGGACTTTCTGATCGGTGTGACTAGTGAGAGGGGATATCTTTTCTTGATACTTCAACCTTTTCCTTCTCAAACCCCTAGGTCATCGGGGACGTCTCCCCTAGGCTATCATCCCTAAATAGAAAAAAGGTGTCTTATTAAGGTGATAGTGATAGGACAACCTCCTGTTACACCAATTTTCCCTCCTTTAGCATTTCCCTTTGGGACAAGTACAAATTATGCGATAACAAGTCTCAATCTTGAACGATTGTTGCAGATCGAGTAAGGAGAGTACTAAATATGAGCACAAGTGATGCTTTGGATCCTCAAATGCTTGCTATTGTTTCTTTACCCATGAAAACTTTTCCCTGCCACCGCCCTTGGTCACTTGGCTGAGGGCCCATGCAATATGGGAGAATCCAACACGAACCGTCGGTAGAAGTTGGCCAGTACCAAGAAGCTTCGAAGCTCAGTTAGTGTGGTTGGGTCTAGTCAGTCATGGATGACCTGGATCTTAGTTGGATCAACATGTACCCAATGCTCATCAATAATGTATCCTAATTATTTGACCTTATTCATGCCAAAGGAGCATAAGTTTGCTAGCTTGTGCTGCCGTAGAGTGCTCAAAATCTTCTAAATATGTTGCATGTGCTCCTCCCAAGTTCTGTTGAAGATGAGGATGTCATCCAAATATACCACCACAAAATATTTGGTGAAGGGTCTCAATAGATCATTCATCAAGATAATGAAAGTGGATGGTGCATTTGTTAAGCCAAAAGGCATGACCAACCATTCGAAGAGACCTTCTTTAGATTTGAAAGTTGTCTTCCATACATTAGTTGGTTCGATGGGAACTTGGTGGTATCTAGACTTTAGGTCAATCTTGCTGAATAAATTTCCCCCCTTGAGTTGGTCAAGAAGGTCATCAATTCTAGAAATTGGGTATCAGTTCTTGACTATGATTTTTTTTAATGCTCTGTAATCAATGTAGAGCCGTCAGGTCCCATCTTTCTTTTGTACCAGTACAATCAGGATCCCGCAAGGGGAGGAGCTGGGTCAGATGTGCCCCTTTTGATGAAACTCTTGGATCTGACGCTTGATTTCATCATTTTCCATCAGTGGGTGATGATAGACTGGTCCATTAGGTATAGGTTCACCGAGGGTTAGATCAATTGGATGCTTGACTTGGCAGTGCGTCAGTACCCCGATGGGTGAGGATAAGATGTATATGTAATCTTCCAAGATCCCATCCACTTTCTTTTGCTGCCAAGAGAGGCTCTTTGTAGAGGATATAGATGTGGTGGTGACCTTTTTCTTATTGTGGTAATGGATCACAAAGAAGATGAACTTCCTAGTCTATGAAATGACCTTATTGCATTGCTTAGCATAGATTAAAGAAATAGTGGTAGGAGGCACTCTCTCTGGTGTCTTGTACAAATTTCAACCCAAAGTAGTAATAATACTGCAGGGTCTATACTCATACACAACATGTCACTTCCAAAAATATGGTTGTCCTAAAAGAATATCACAAACTTCAAGGGGAGAAATATCACACCATACCTTGTCTTTTAAAGGCTTGATGTCGTAGGGTAGATGACACTGTTGGATGACACATATATCTCTTCCTTGGCAAAGCCAACTGATGGTGTAGGGATATGGGTGTGGTGTTGTTGGTAGGTCTAGCTTCTTGAACACCTCTATTGAGATCAAGTTCTTCTGACTGCCGCTCTTGGCAATGAAATCAAGCGGATCCCCCTTTACCCACATCTGTGAGTGAAAGAGGCATTCCCCTTCCTATGGTTCTTTTGGTTTGCTTGGATGGAATTTGGTGGTAGAAAAAGTGGCACTAGGTTTAACATCGATAATCCACTTTCCTCCTTCTAGATTTGATTTGGAGTCAGAATGGACATCTGACTCAGAAGCTTTCAGCTCGACCACGAGTGACTGCTTGGAGCGACATTCTTCGATGTTGTGCCAAGAGATTTTATGGTATTCACAACATTTTCTCGTGTCCTTCTTCGACTTCTCATTACCCTTATTGTGTTGCAGATTGGACTGGTTTTCCTGAGAGTGGCCATATTTTCTTTGTCCCTTGTTTTGTGGGTTGGGGCTACCTTTTCCCTGCTTCGACTGTGAGGAGTTTTTAGATCCAAACTCTCACCTCTTCTGCTTAAAGTTTTGCTTGATCTTGACAACATATCTATAAGCCATACCCAATGATGTGATGTCCAAAAAATCCATTTATGTTTGAATGTATCTATGCAAACAACCACGATATTTGAGCACTAGATGATGCTCAAAGTATTTGATACCCAATTTAGTGCGCATGGTATGGAAAATATTGGTGAAATTTGGTACTGTATGGTCCCTTTCCTGATCCAGGGGTGTCCATCTAGTGTAATAGTCCTCATAGCTTCCAACATGGTAGTACTGTTCTTTAATGGCATCCCTAAAGGAATCCCATGTGGGGGAGACCACAAATATTGCATATTTCTCTATGGCCCTTTGCTTAGATTAAGTATCCCACTAGTCCTTAACATGGGGGATGACCTTGAGGAGTGCACAATTAATCTTTTCCCTATTGGAAAAATTGTAGAACGAAAAATACCCTTCGAGCAGATTCAACCATTTATCTACAACATCCACATCTATCAATCCTTCAAATAATGGAACATCAAAATTTACATGTACCTTGAAGGGGGTTGCATGGCCGCTTGATGAAGATGCTTCTCTTGTGGGAAACCATCGAAGGATCTGTGCAAAGTTGTCCATCATTTTGTTCCTTTGTCACACAAGGGATTCCTCGAGCAACATTTTAAAAGGATCTCCTGCTCCATCATATTTCTTTTTTTCCCCCATGGGTTGTTGTCTGGTTCGGCACAAACGATCTTGTAAATGCTCAACTGGTTCAAGTCCCAACTTCTTGTACCCAAATCTTGTCGGGGACATGCACGAAGAAAACTAAATGAAGAGCAGACTGCTCTCATACCACTGATCCAGATTTATGAGTGGAATGAAATGACTAATAGACTGAATACAATAACACAGAGATACAGAGAACAAAAACAAATATCAAGTGAACAATATATTCTATTGAATAAATGAAATAGGCTGAAACTATAAAAGTTCAGAATTGAAAACAACTTGCTCGAATGATGGTAGCTATCTCTAAGAAGATATGTGGCTTCTACGTGCATGTGTCTGAGCAGAATGATTAAAATGAGGCTCCATATGCCCTTTTAACATTACTCATGAATGCCAAAGCCCTAGACATCCAAAAATCTATCCCTAGGAGATGAAGTGCCAAAATTTATGTTGGCCCCGATGGGTAAGTTGGTACCTCAACTTCTTGGTGTCGTAAAATTTTCATATGACGATTGTTTTAGGCACGTGATAGCCCATTGGAAAGGTGTTTTTGAGAAATACACATTACGTTGTCAAACTATAACACGATCTATAGTTTGACTCTGGAAAGCCAAAAAAACACTGTGTAGGGCCCCAAAATGGCCTTGGAAGTACAGAAAGATGTGCTGACATGAAAACATCTAAAATAAGCCAATTGGATTAGGTGGGCGTCCAACGGTTTCCACCTGGAAGATGTGTAGGGCTTCAGATAACCCTAGAAGTGTAGAACACACAATTACAAAGAAGTACAAAAGAATGTGATGAATTAAAAAATGTAAAGAGGTGCCAATTGGAATAAGTGGGTGGCCACTAATATCCACCTGGATCAACAAGTGAGTGTTGGGGGGTTGTTGGAGTAGACTATTTTGGGAATTGAATGGGAGAAAACTGTGTGACAAGTCAACCAAGGAGTAGCACGTACAGAGGAAAGGAAGAGAGTTAGCACATTTTTAGGATTCAATGCACGCAGAAGACATAAATTAGTTATAAGTAGTTAGACCTTTTGGTCCATTTTTTAACGAGCTAAGCCCTAATATCAATGTATAAATACGGAATGGGTTTTTTAGGTAGAGGAGAGGTGGGAAAGTAAGAAAGAGAGAGCTTAGTGTGCATTGTATGCATGAAAAACTAGGGCATTTCATGTAGAAATGATGTATCTCATGTGAGGGAAATGCACACCTATTGTAAGGACTTGATATGAATGGAAAATATAAGAAGCCATCCATTGTGGATGTATGCTAGATTGGGGTGAACCACGTTAAATTCCTGTTTTCTGATGTGTGTGTTGACATGATGTGATGGTTTATTCTATTTATTGTGGACATGCAATAGATTCTTATGGGTTAATATGACTATGTATTTGATGGTTCCACACATATGTTTAATGATTAAGTAAGACGAATCTATCATACATTGTTATGTTGTTATGATTTCACGCACATAGTATATTGTATTTTGAATGAAAGTTAAGTCAGAATGAATGTTAGAATGATCTCCATTCCCTTCATGCCTAGAAAAGCCTAGTTCCTGTAGTCCCCATAGGTACCTGGGGTGAGAATTAACCTACTTGTGGGTGATGCCGAAAGGGCCAGTGTATTTAGGGTTTTGTTGGTGATTTAATGTTGAACCCCGGGTCTTCCCACTGTGTGCCAACAAGAACTCCTATTGCAGTTGGATTTTTGGAATCCCCTAGTAGAGATATTCTTGGTCTCTTTGTGTTGGATCCCTAGAGGGGATGGAGATTGTTTGAGGGACTGTGGTAAAAAGAAGGAAATGCCATCTCTTGGGTTGTGCAAACTAATGAGGAATAGAACCAAGTGGTTGGAATTGTTGTAGGAGTCACGTGACTGTGTTTTAGTGGGTATTTGAGTTGTTACAGTGGATTGTAGGCACATGTAGGAGCCTGTTCATCCTTGTGGACTCATAGCCCCAACTCGGGGGTGGCTTGTTGTAGAGAGAATTGGTGAAACAAAGCCTATGGTTGGGAGGAACACCCTTCGTCTGTAGTTGGTTGTGTAAAACATTTTAAAAGATAAATTATTTTTTATCACTGTGTTATTTACTATTTAATGCTATGGACAAATGTTACATTTACTCTGTATTTTATATGTATGGATGTTGTTATGCATATGTAATTGTTTGCATTAACATTTTTAATTATCTATGATAGTTTCATGAGATTGTATGTAATGTTGTGTATATTTATGCATTTGAATGTATATGTTAGTCGATTTAATAGTAACATGGCTCAACAAGGGAGTTGGGTATGTTATAGATTGGTATCAGAGCATTAGTTCAACACTGGACTCATATGGGCCAAAGATTATTGTGAAATTGATAAAATTGTTGTTGTAGAGTTTGATTTGTGTTGAATTCGGGGAAATTGTAAAATCAGAGTGAAATCCCCAAATTTCTAAGCAAATTCAAGTTGAATTTTCACCAAGAATGGTTGAAGAGATAATTAATTGGATCGATCTACAAGTTGCAGAGTTAAAAATTGGTCTGGGAGGTCAAATTTCATGTTTTCATGGAGACTTTGAAGTTTGGAGAATCAATGGCCGAGATCAATTGGATTTTAGATCAATGGTTGAGATTTACCTTGGGAAGTTTAAAAATTGTGAGTTTGCCAAAGATAATTTCTTGGTTCGTTGAAAATTTCAGAGTTCAGTGAAATTTGATGAAGTGGGAACAAAACTTAGATTGCCAAAAAAGAATTCAGGGTTTGGCGAAGTTTAGTGAATCGATGATCAACATCATATTGATCTTGAGATCAATAGTCTAGATCCAATGTGGATTTGGTCAAGATTTTTTAAGTTAATGAAAATCCTCAATCGCCAATGGAGAAAAATGGAAGTAGCCAAAAAGTTTAGGAGTTCAGTGAAATTCGATGAAGTAGGAACACAACTTTGTTTTCCAAAGAAGAAAATCCCTAATAGTCGATAGAATTTTTTTTGTTGATCGCTGACAGAAATTGTTTTTCCAACAGTCCATAGAAACTTTTTCCCCAATCGTTGATAAAAAAAATTTCATCGATCGCCAATAGAGACTTTTTCCCTAACTGCTGATAGAAGCTTTTTCACTGATCACTGATAGAAAATTTTCCATCGATCGTTGATAGAAAGTTTTTTGTCGATCGTTGATATAAATTTTTTCCCAATTGTTGACAGAAATTTTTTCACTAATATTTGATAGAGACTTTTTCTTGGACTTTCGATAAAATATTTTTCACAGATTGTCGATAGAGTTGTTTTTTTCCAGTCGCCGATATAAACTTTTTCCTTGATCGCTAATAGAATTTTTTTCGTCGATTGTTGATAGAATTTTTTTTTTCGATTTCCGATACAAAATTTTTCCCCAACCACTAATAGAATATTTTTCATTGATCATCATTATAAACTTTTTCGTTGACCATCGATATAGACCTTTTCCCTGATTGTCAATAGAAACTTTTTCCTTGATTGTTGATAGAAGTGTTTTCACTGACCACCCAATAAATATTTTTAGTGATTGTTGGGGAAAGGAAAAATAAAAGAGGAACGAGAAGAGCGGAGGATGAAAGGAAAGGAGAAAGACAGACAAGGATAAAAAGTCTAGAGAAAAAAACTTGTTTTGTCCATAAGCAGAGAAAACAATATTAGAATCAAATGAAATTTAAAGGGTAAGTTCATAGTGATGAAGGCTACAAAAGTGTTAGTGAGGGACATGGTCCAATTCTGCTTCAATTCTTTGGAAAATGGCAATTAGTGGTTTGAAAGGATCTAGGTGGTGCTTAGCGACTAAGACCTAGATAAAGATGAATTTTTTTATAGGAAGTCTAGAAAGTAGGAATGAAGATACCCAATTGATATTTTGGCCAAATTCGAAAGGGTTTGGTGTGGATATGCGGAAACAAGCCAAAAACCATTATTCTTTGCGCTTAAATTTGTTATTGTGCATTGTTAAGGCACTCCTTGTGACATTGTTCATTCAAACCTTGACTAGCCCTACGTGTTGCATTTGGGGCAATGTGGGCATACCTAAAGGTTTTTCTTTTTTTTTTTTCATGTGGTTCACGACACCGGATATTGGTCCTCTCTACGTCCATGGAAATCCCCCTCGAAATCGGCAAGAGAACATAGGCAGGCCAAGTATTTTTGGAATATTGAGGGCTCAATAACAAGAGTATCTTATAGACCCATTTAAGGGCACAACATGTCACTCACAAGTGGGCATACCTAAAGGCTATAGTGGTAGTGATCAAAATCGACCCCATGTCATGCTAGTACAAACCTACCCTAGTTGCCAATTCTACCAAATACACAAAAATTAATAAATATTTTTAAAAAATCATTGTAATATTAAATTTTTATATTTTCAAATAATAAATTATAAAATATTATAAAATTTTCTTTTACCAATAAACAAATTATGAATATCAACTTTATGTTATCATAAATTTATTTTAATATAAAATAAATGTCTATATCTATATATGATTTTCCATTTTTTTTAAAGTTTAAAAGATAAATAATTTTATGTTTTTTACCTTTTAAGTTTAAAAGATAAATAATTTGTATAATAATATCTTAACTCAACTACTAAAAATATATTTGGATAAATAATATATTTAATTTTTAAAATATAATTTGATAAATAATATATTTAATTTTGGTGATAAAATAAATATGGTTTTATCATT
>JASDQU010101435.1:98257-109893 GCA_032191745.1 Picea mariana | reverse complement strand
AGTTCGAGGGGTAAGCGCTTTTCATCATTTCACCTCTCGAAACCTCGAATCCCGAAATGTCGAAAGTGCCCAGAAATAGGCTCAAGGTTTTGGCGCCTGGTCACAAAGGAGCAGACCTAAAGGAGGGGCGCTAATGTTTATCATTCGACGAGACAGGCCCCTAAGCGTCGAGAGTGATCTCAGCCATTCATCCTGGGTGAACACATGGTGTGTGATTGGGTCTTCCCGACCTTTCACTCATCGCGATTTCGAAGCGCAAGAAGTAGCTCCCTCATATCCCCAATGCGCAAAGTAACGAGAGTGTCCAGAACCTGGGGCCCACAGCAGTGTCGGGTGAATGTAGGACCGTCAGATTTGAAGGATGCGTGGCGCCAGATTAAGTCGTCTCAGCGTTTCGCTCATCGCGATTTCAAGGGATAGGGATCAGCCCCTTCCTATTCATGAACGCTGAAATCTCCTTTGAGAGTAAACACAGGGTCACAGCCCGTGGTCACCTGGGAAATAAAAGAGTTGCACAAAGGGGGCCAAAGGCGTCGAGTCTAGTCATCGATAAGGTTCATCGTGTTCTCCAGGTGTCATTTGATCTGACCTCGAGCCTGTTTTCACTTGAAGTAAATGAAGGTAAGAAAGAGTGGCTGAAACCTCTCTTCATGCATTAAGTGCAAGATATGGAGAGCCTGGCCAGTGGTCTGCTCGAGAGGGTCCTGTGTACCATTTTCTCCAAAGAGGCCATGCTTAGTATTCAATGAGCCAAAGGAGGTCAGCACATGCTAATTTGGCACTTAATGGCTCAGCTACTCCCCTTGCAGGAGCCATGCGTAGTTAAGGTGGCGTCTGATAGGGATTATCCATTCGAATTCAACTAAAGGGACACCAAGCCTTGGGTGACTAGGCACACCTCTGTCAGGTGAATTTTCCTAAGTATATAGACTCAGTCTTTGTATTTTGTAATCTACCGATGGTTGAGCAAGGCTCGCGGTGGTAGACTTTAATGAAGCACTGTTTTCCTGGTTATGTTTAGACTCTTGAGACTTATTGTCTGATGATGCTAGTTTTTCTTTCTCATCTTTGTCTACACTGTATTAGAACGGCTCAAAATTGGAGAATCTAGTCGAGCGGTGACTGTTATAGGATGATGTAGAGTTTGATCACTGTAACAGTTGAACTATTTCTAATCGGCCTCTATGATTTTCTTAGTGTTGAATGACTTGGAATTGGAGAATCCAGTCAAGTCGCCCCTCTCAGTTTCTTGAAGCTCAGAACCAGAGGATCTCGCATTCAAAGTTTTTCTTCTACTAATTACTGAAAGGCCTGTTGCCTAAGGTAGTTTGTCCACTCCTCTCACCGATTCTTCAACCTGCTCATTTTCAAATTAACCCACTGACTACAGTTAGATCAAGACCTCCTTTGTTTCTCGCATGTCGAACCCAGTCCCTAAGTCTGAGTGATATCTTCCCAAGTCTCTACCCATTTGATCACCCATTAAAAACTACCGTGACATAAAACTGATGGGCGTCGGGCTCTGCTCCTGCTACAATCCAGGAGTGACTTCCATCACCAACATGATGATCAATGAAAAATATTCTATTAGTGGTTGGGGAAAAATTTTGTATCGAAAATCGGAAAAAAAAATTCTATCGACAATCGATGAAAAAATTTCTATTAGCGATCAAGGAAAAAGTTTATATCGGTGACTGGAAAAAAACAACTCTATCGACAATCCGTGAAAAATATTTTATCGACAGTCCGAGAAAAATTCTCTATCAAATATTAGTGAAAAAATTTCTATCAACAATTGGGAAAAAAATTATATCAACGGTTGACAAAAAACTTTCTGTCAACGATCGATGGAAAATTTTCTATTAGTGATCAGTGAAAAAGATTCTATCAGCAGTCAAGGAAAAAGTCTCTATCGGCGATTGATGAAAAAATTTTGATCAACGATTAGGGAAAAAGTTTCTATGGGTTGTTGGAAAAACAATTTATGTCAGCGATCAACAAAAAAAATTCTATCAACTATTAGGGATTTTCTTCTTTGGAAAACAAAGTTGTGTTCCTACTTCATCGAATTTCACTGAACTCCTAAACTTTTTGGCTAATTCCATTTTTCTCCTTTGGTGATCGAGGATTTTCTTTAACTTAAAAAACCTTGACCAAATCCACATTGGATCTAGACTATTTATTTCAAGATCAATATGATGTTGATCGTCGATTCGCTAAACTTTGCCAAACCCCGAATTCTTTTTTGGCAATCTAAGTTTTGTTCCCACTTCATCGAATTTCACTGAACTCTGAAATTTTCAACGAACCAAGAAATTGTCTTTGGCGAACTTACAATTTTTAAACTTCCCAAGGTGAATATCAACCATTGATCTAAAATCCAATTGATCTAGGCCATTGATTCTCCAAACTTCAAAGTTTCCATGAAAACATGAAATTTGACCTCCCAGACCAATTTTTAACTCTGCAACTTGTAGATCAATCTAATTAATTATCTCTTCAACCATTCTTGGTGAAAATTCAACTTGAATTTGGTTAGAAATTTGGGGATTTCACTCTGATTTTACAATTTCCCCAAATTCAACACAAATCAAACTCTACAACAACAATTTTATCAATTTCACAATAATCTTTGGCCCATACGAGTCTAGTGTTGAACTAAGGCTCTGATACCAATCTATAAGATACCCAACTCCCTTGTTGAGCCATGTTACTATTAAATCAACTAACATATACATTCAAATGCATAAATATACACAACATTACATACAATCTCATGCAACTATCATAGATAATTAAAAATGTGAATGCAAACAATTACATATGCATAACAACATCCATACATATAAAATACAGAGTAAATGTAACATTTTTCCATAGCATTAAATAGTAAATAACACAGTGATAAAAAAAAAACTTATGTTTTAAAATGTTTTACACAACCAACTACAGACGAAGGGTGTTCCTCCCAACCATAGGCTTTGTTGCACCAATTCTCTCTACAACAATCCACCCCCGAGTTGGGGCTATGAGTCCACAAGGATGAACAGGCTCCTACATGTGTCTACAATCCACTATAACAACTCAAATACCCACTAAAACACAGTCACGTGACTCCTACAACAATTCCAACCACTTGGTTCTACTCCTCATTAGTTTGCACAACCCAAGAGATGGCATTTCCTTCTTTGTACCACAGTCCCTCAAACAATCTCCATCCCCTCTAGGGATCCAACACAAAGAGACCAAGAATATCTCTACTAGGGGATTCCAAAAATCCAACTGCAATAGGAGTGCTTGTTGGCATGTAGTGGGAAGACCTGGGGTTCAACATTAAATCACCTACAAAACCCTAAATACACTGGCCCTTTCGGCATCACCCACAAGTAGGTTAATTCTCACCCCAAGTACCTATGGGGACTACAGGAACTAGGATTTTGTAGTCATGAAGGGAATGGAGATCGTTCTAACATTCATTCTGACTTAACTTTCATTCAACATGCAATATACTATGTGCGTGAAATCATAACAACATAACAATGTATGAAAGATTCGTCTTACTTAATCATTAAACATATGTGTGGAACCATCAAATACATAGTCATATTAACCCATAATAATCTATTGCATGTCCAAAATAAACAGAATAAACCATCACATCATGTCAACACACACATCAGAAAACAGGAATTTAACATGGTTCACCCCAATCTAGGATACATCCACAATGGATGGCTTCTTATATTTTCCATTCATATCAAGTCCTTACAACAGGTGTGCATTGCCCTCACATAAGATACATCATTTCTACTCGAAATGCCCTAGTTTTTCATGCATACAGTGCACACTTAGCTCTCTTTTTCTTACTTTCCCACCTCTCCTCTACCTAAAAAACCCATGCCATAATTATACATTGATATTAGGGCTTAGCCCGTTACAAAATGGACCAAAAGGTCTAACTACTTATAACTAATTTTTGTCTTCTGCACGCATTGACTCCTAAAAATGTGCTAACTCTCTTCCTTTCCTCTGTGCATGCTACTCCTTGGTTGACTTGTCGCACAGTTTTCTCCCGTTCGATTCCCAAAATAGTCTGCTCCAACAACCCCCCAACACTCACTTGTTGATCCAGGTGGATATTAGTGGCCACCCACTTATTCCAATTGGCACCTCTTTACATTTTTTAATTCATCATGTTCTTTTGTACTTCTTTGTAATTGTGCGTTCTACACTTCTAGGGTTATCTGAAGCCCTACACATATTCCAGGTGGAGACCGGTGGACGCCCACCTAATCCAACTGGCTTATTTTGGATGTTTTCATGTCAGCACATCTTTCTGTATTTCCAGGGCCATTTTGGGGCCCTACACAGTGTTTTTTTGGATTTCCATAGTCAAACCATAGATCGCATTAGAGTTTGACAATGTAATGTGTATTTCTCAAAAATACCTTTCCAACGGGCTATCACGTGCCTAAAACAATCGTCGTATGAAATTTTTACGACACCAAGAAGTTGAGGTACCAACTTACCCATCAGGGCCAACATAAATTTTGGTGCTTCATCTCCTAGGGATAGATTTTTGGGTGTCTAAGGCTTTAGCATTCATGAGTAATGTTAAAAAGGCATATGGAGCCTCATTGTAATCATCCTACTCAGATAGATGCACATAGAAGCCACATATCTTCTTAGAGATAGCTACCATCATTCGAGCAAGTTGTTTTCAATTCTAAACTTTTACAGTTTCAGCCTATTTCATTTATTTAATAGAATATATTGTTCACTCGATATTTGTTTTTGTTCTATGTATCTCTATGTTATTGTATTCAGTCTGTTAGTCATTTCATTCCACTCATAAATCTGGATCAGTGGTATGAGAATAGTCTGCTCTTCATTTAGTTTTCTTCATGCATGTCCCCAACAAGATTTGGGTACAAGAAGTTGGGACTTGAACCAGTTGAGCATTTACAAGATCGTTTGTGCCGAACCAGACAACAACCCATGGGGGACAAAAAGAAATATGATGGAGCAGGAGATCCTTTTAAAATGTTTCTCGAGGAATCCCTTGTGTGACAAAAGAACAAAATGGTGGACAACTTTGCACAGATCCTTCGGTGGTTTCCCATAGGAGAAGAATCTTCATCAAGCAGCCATGCAACCCCCTTCAAGGTACATGTAAATTTTTATATTCCATTATTTGAAGGATTGATAGATGTGGATGTTATAGATAAATGGTTGAATCTGCTCGAAGGGTATTTTTTGTTCCACAATTTTTCCAATAGGGAAAAGATTAATTGTGCACTCCTCAAGGTCATCCCCCATGTTAAGGATTGGTGGGATACTTAATCTAAGCAAAGGGCCATAGAGAAATCTGCAATATTTGTGGTCTCCCCCACATGGGATTCCTTCAGGGATGCCATTAAAGAACAGTACTACCATGTTGGAAGCTACGAGGACTAGTACACCAGATGGACACCCCTGGATCAGGAAAGGGACCATACAGTACCAGATTTCACCAATATTTTCCATACCATGTGCACTAAATTAGGTATCAAAGACTTTGAGCGTCATCTAGTGCTCAAATATCGTGGTTGTTTGCATAGATACATTCAAACATAAATGGAGTTTATGGACATCACATCATTAGGTATGGCTTATAGATATGTTGTCAAGATCGAGAAAAAATTTAAGCAGAAGAGGTGAGAGTTTGGATCTAAAAACTCCTCACAGTCAAAGCAGGGAAAAGGTAGCCCCAACCCACAAAACAAGGGACAAAGAAAATATGGCCACTCTCAGGAAAACCAGTCCAATCTGCAACACAATAAGGGTAATGAGAAGTCGAAGAAGGACACGAGAAAATGTTGTGAATACCATAAAATCCCTTGGCACAACACCGAAGAATGTCGCTCCAAGCAATCACTCGTGGTCGAGCTAAAATCTTCTGAGTTAGAGGTCCATTCTAAATCCAAATCAAATCTAGAAGGAGGAAAGTGGATTATCGATGTTAAACCTAGTGCCACTTTTGCTACCACCAAATTCTAGCCAAGTGAACCAAAAGAACCATAGGAAGGGGAATGCCTCTTTCACTCACAGATGTGGGTAAAGGGGGATCCGCTTGATTTCATTGCCAAGAGCGGCAGTCAGAAGAACTTGATCTCAGCAGAGGTATTCAAGAAGCTAGACCTGTCAATGACACCACACCGTTATCCCTGCACCATCAGCTGGCTTTTCCAAGGAAGAGATATATGTGTCATCCAACAGTGTCATCTACCCTACGACATCAAGCCTTTAAAAGACGAGGTATGGTGTGATATTTCTCCCCTTGAAGTTTGTGATATTCTTTTAGGACAACCATATTTGTCGAAGTGACATGTTGTGTATGAGAATAGACCTCACAGTATTATTACTACTTTGGGTTGAAAATTGTACAGGACACCAGAGGTAGTGCCGCCTACCACTATTTCTTTAATCTATGCTAATCAATGCAATAAGGTCATTTCACAGACTAGGAAGTTCATCTTCTTTGTGATCCATTATCACAGTAAGAAAAAGGTCACCACCACATCTATATCCTCTACAAAGATCCTCTCTTGGCAGAAAAATCAAGTGGATGGGATCTTGGAAGAGTACATATACATCTTATCCTCACCCATCGGGGTACCGACGCACTGCCAAGTCAAGCATCCAATTGATCTAACCCTCAGTGTACCTCTACCTAATGGACCAGTCTATCGTCGCCCACTGATGGAAAATGATGAAATCAAGCTCAGATCCAAGAGTTTCATCAAAAGGGGCACATCTGACCCAGCTCCTCCCCTTGCAGGATCCCGATTGTACTGGTACAAAAGAAAGATGGGACCTGACGGCTCTACATTGATTACAGAGAATTAAAAAAAATCATAGTCAAGAACTGATACCCAATTTCTAGAATTGATGAACTTCTTGACCAACTCAAGGTGGAAAATTTCTTCAGCAAGATTGACCTAAAGTCTAGCTACCACCAAGTTCCCATCGAACCAACTAATGTATGGAAGACAACTTTCAAATCTAAAGAAGGTCTCTTCGAATGGTTGGTCATGCCTTTTGGATTAACAAATGCACCATCCACTTTCATTAGCTTGATGAATGATCTATTGAGACCCTTCACCAAATATTTTGTGGTGGTATATTTGGACGACATCCTCATCTTCAACAGAACTTGGGAGGAGCACATGCAACATATTCAGATTTTGAGCACTCTACGGTAGCACAAGCTAGCAAACTTATGCTCCTTTGGCATGAACAGCGTCCAATAATTGGTCTACGTTATTGATGAGCATTGGGTACATGTTGATCCAACTAAGATCTAGGTCATCCATGAATGACTAGCCCCAACCACTCTAAATGAGCTTCAAAGCTTCTTGGTACTGGCCAACTTCTACCAACGGTTCGTGTTGGATTCTCCCATATTGCATGGGCCCTCAACCAAGTGACCAAGGGCGGTGGCAGGGAAAAATTTTCATGGGTAAAGAAACAACAACAAGCATTTGAGGATCCAAAGCATCACTTGTGCTCATCTCTAGTACTCTCCTTACCTGATCTGCAACAATCGTTCGAGATTGAGACTTGTTATCGCATAATTTGTACTTGTCCCAAAGGGAAATGCTAAAGGAGGGAAAATTGGCATAACAGGAGGTTGTCCTATCACTATCACCTTAATAAGACACCTTTTTTTCTATTTAAGGATGATAGCCCAGGGGAGACGTCCCCGATGACCTAGGGGTTTGAGAAGGAAAAGGTTGAAGTATCAAGAAAAGATATCCCCTCTCACTAGTCACACTGATCAGAAAGTCCCAAAGTTTTAACAAATGAAGCAATGATATGCTTGAGTGTACCTACCAAGAACAAAGCAACAAGAAAACACTATTTTTACAAGTACAATTGATGTTAGTGCTTCATAAAACCTTGTACTTGTCAATGAAAGCAATAAGTTGATTTGAGATGAAGCAAACAGAAATATATAACAAATGCATATAAGATGATAGTTTCACAAACAATGCCTTAAATAAGCTTCAAAATTGCCCAAAATGATAATCTAACAATAACAATATACTAGCACTTGTCAGAAGCTAATGAGGCAATGAAAAAAATCAACTTGTGTAATTTCTTTTAAGAGATTTTAATGTTGTAATAATTGGTTGTAGATTACTTTTGTAACAGTGGAAAGAATGTTAGTGGATTAGTCTAATCTAGGGTTAGGAAATGTTAGTAAATAGCTTGAGGTATAATATTTAAGGGTTGAGTGCATCAATCAATCAAGTATAAGGTCTAGATCAATGTCTTTAGGGATAATGGAGTCACTTTTTTCAACAACAATATTGAAGGAAAATAATAATGTGTGAGCCAAGGACAAGAGGGATGATGGTTGAGGTGTTGGTAACCCAAGGCCTCAATCAACAACCCCTAGAAGGAAAATGACTACTAGGAAGTAGGTAACCCTAGGCCCTAGCGGTTTTCCTTCTTTTTAGATCAAGCTTGAAGTAAATGAAGGCTTGATGAAGCAAATGATGCTAGAGTGCTACAATGGTAGGGCTCTAGCACATGCTTCAAAGGATAGATTTTCTTAGCAAAATCTAGTAAGTGAAAAGTTATTAGGACAAGGACAATAACATGTGCTTGATCTCCTAGGGTTTTAAGCTAGCAATTTAATAATCTTAGAAAAATGCAAAGTAAATGTACTATAACCATTCAAAGTAAAGAAGAATTGTATAAATTCACTTACATTCACCAAGAATAATCTAGCATATAGCCTAGTTGAAGACTTTCCATAAAGAAAATGCCAAAAAAATACCAAAGTAAGCCTCCTCCAAGAGTTGCGCACCACTTAATTTCAGCCAATAAACTCTAAGGGAGCTAAATTTCATACCTCACTTGTGTGAGTGAAAGAATGATGAAATAATACAAGGGACAAATCCCTTATTTATACAATCAAAATGACTTTTAATTACAAAATTAGGTCAAAAAGGCCAACATGGCTAGTTTACATGAAAAATCCAAATTTACACAAAATTTTCAAATAAAACCCTAACTTTATATTTTTAGGGTGACATCATCCCTCTCCTAGGGTGACGTTGGCATTCTTGTTGGAACGTTAGCCCTCCAAGTGAAACGTTGGGGCTCAAAACCCCTCAGGAACTGCCACACGTGCCAACAACCAAATTCATCCTCAAGATGGATACCTCAACTGGGTAATGTCAAGGCTTTGAATGATGACGTCAAGGGCCAACATTATGGTGGGAGTTAAAAACCCCCTAGGTCCAGGCCTACCAGGTTGTCTCTGGTGGAACGTCCTCCTCTCTCTCTGGTGCAAGCCTCTAGTATATGTCTGCCCCTGGATGGGGTCCTAGCATCCATCCGGTGGGAT
This sequence comes from Picea mariana, assembly GCA_032191745.1. Classification (NCBI taxonomy): domain Eukaryota; kingdom Viridiplantae; phylum Streptophyta; class Pinopsida; order Pinales; family Pinaceae; genus Picea; species Picea mariana. The sequence goes on along the minus strand of JASDQU010101435.1, from coordinate 100,493 downwards.
TTTAGCCCTATGGAGGTCTGAGCTAATCATCTCCCCATATGTACATGTCTGTCGGGTGTGGTCCTACAGGAACAAAAAGTATGCCCTCTATGGGATCATAAGTCACATGGATCATAGCAATGTCAATCACATATAATAATCAAGTTACCCAAACATGTGCATGAAACCCCCCTTTCTCATACAATTTCTCAAATACGTTATCTTATTCTACAAGGCAGGTGTGGAGAGGGTTTCAGTATGTCCTATTGGGATAATTCTCCCTAGGTGTGGGATGTTTCCAGGTGAAGACCAATCTAAGTCATGTAGGTGTTGTAGGAAAATCTCCCTACGAACAGGTAGATCACCTCTAAGAGCTTGACCTTAACTCTAGACAGAAAATGCTTAACATGGACACTGACTTCCTTTCAAATCTATCTAAATTAACACATGAGAAGGAAGGATGACAGAAGTACCTTTTATCGACGTTTGTCCCTGCATGCTCCGAGTTGCGCTCCAATCCTTTGCTCCTCGCTGATTTCTGTGGACAAAACAAGATACGACCACTTCCTACTCTATTGATATTAGCTTGAAAACAAATCTATCAATTAATGATAAGTTCATGTGACATTAGACACAAACTAGAAAGAAACAGGCCAAGCGTGTCATATTGATGAGAATAATGACAGCAGTACTTACAATCGTAGATGTGAATGTGACAGCTTCGTCAAGTCCCCTTCATCTAACCCTTGCCTGGAAGCTCCACGACCTGGATAACAGCAGCTTCACTGATCACTCTCCTTTGGCTGACTGTGAGTTTCCTCCAAGATCATAAGTTTCATAACTTCAGTTCTTCCCCCTTTTCCACCATCATAGAGTCTGTTTATATAGGTTAAGAGGAGCTTAACCTCTTGAGTTATCTTTAGAACAAGTTGGGAACCTTCTCCTTAGATCAGGGATCTCTTGATGAAACCAAGAATTCGAGCACAACTGCCTCCTAATCTTGAAAGATCCTCCCCTTATTCTCCTCAACAGGCCAACTACTGCCTCAGATTAGGCAGCGCTCCCTTAGAAGGGGCATCAGAGCACTGTAGCACTCCCTGGTAAGATTTAGGGGAGCGCCAGAGCCTTCAAGATGAGCAACGCTCCTTTAGAGGGGGTTGGGGAGCGTTATAACGCTCCTTGAAGCCTTGTGGAGGAGCGCCAGTGCTCCTAAGGCTAAAATAGGGGAGCGCTCCTCCTCAAAAACTTTGTTTCAGGGCTCCCTTGAGGTGTCAAGAGTTATTTGACTTCAGTAAACCAGTTCTCCTTCTTCAAATCAAGCATGTGAGATGTTATAGGTGTCTCCTTAGTGTCGTTGACATGGCAATATGTATGAACATCACTTGCGACACTTGTGACCAACTTGCGACACTTGCGAAAGTTGTAAGGAAGGTGTGACACTTACGACAATTGAGAGGGACATGCGACACTTATCCAGCTGAGCAATTTTGATGTGTAACAGTAGGTGCATGACATGGTATGGGGATGTTTGGGCAAGGGATGCAGTGATGACAGGGAAATGTAGGGATTACTTGTGGGTGCCTCTGAAGAGGGTGAGTTGCCCCTTATCATGGATGCAAATGTTTCTTATCCCATTCAATGTCTTTTTTACCCTTTTTTATCTTATTTATTTTTTCTTTCAAGAGAATAGTTGGGGGACATTGCCCTGGTGTGGTGACCACTAGTGACAGCATTACCCACAAGCATTTCACAGAGATGAGAAGGTTGGCTCATGATGAGAACCCCTTTCTCTTGGATATTCCACCAAGAGACACTACCCTAGCGTGGTGACCAGATTAATAGTAGTTTCATACCGCTACATGCCCATGGACCTAATAGGTTTCCTTGTGATGAGACCCCCTATCCACCAAATGGGTCTTGAGTTTTATATTTTTGTGGGTCCCCCCTTTTTCTTGTTGAGAATCATTTTATTGGTTTCTCATGGATCCCTAGGTGAAGCATATCAAGGTTTGATCTTTTGGATTTTATCTTTTTCCATCTACTTTTACCCTATGGGCCTTTAGCCCTTTCTTCCCACAACGCAAGGTACAACCCTTTACTAGCTTGGAAAACCCAATGTCTGAACCAATGTATGGGATAGATGAGAGGGAAAATAATGGAAAGTGATAAGTATGTTGGGAATGGACGATGAACTTTCATGAACCCACCCAGTGGAAATTCACTCCTAAGGGAACCAACTTGATAGGGAATTTTGTCA
>JASDQU010101435.1:43376-78062 GCA_032191745.1 Picea mariana | reverse complement strand
TTTACGGATGGTAATCCCTATCAACTATTTAACATTATCTAAAAACATTATTTTCAATACTAAATTATTAATATTAAATATTGATATTGTACAATTTAATTAGACAAAAAGGTTTGTACAATATGAAATAGGGAAGTGGTTGGTCGAGCTGGTGATATAAAATTAAGTGAAATATGAAGACGTGATACATAATATGTACTTCTAGAAAGTACGGACATGATATTTTATAGAACATGTACAAATATCGCATTTCATACTTAACCACTTTTTGGATCGTGGGTTCTCAGGCTGGCGGGCTCAAAAGTGGGCCTCTATTGTTCTGTGTCCTACAAATAGCACCAAAGAGTTCCGCGATATAAAAATTGGCAGGCGGACTTGTGGGTTGGCTGGCTCAACATTTCATTTCTATTGTTTTGTGTCCTTCAAACAACACTAGGAGTTCTTCAATATACAAATTGACAGACAGACTCTAGGATTGGCGGGCTCAAGATTGCGATTGTTTATGGATGGTGATCCTTATCAACTATCTAACACTACCTAAGACATTATTTTCAATACTAAAGTATTAATATTAAATATTGAGATTGTACAAATTAATTACATAAAATTATTAAAGGATGTTAAATATCTTATTTAAAAGAAAAACCTGCGTATTCGAAAACTTGTGTTCCAAAATTTTTGTATAATATGAAACAGGGAAGAGGTCGGTCAGGATGGTGATATAAAAGTGGGTGGAAATCTGAACACGCGTATCCGTCAAGTTCCACACATAGAAATTTTATGAGAAGTGAGTAATACATACTAAATATGTACTTTTATAAACTATCGATATGAGATTTTATAGAGCATGTACTGATCCCTCATTCCGTACTTAGCCATGTTTTGGATCCTGGGTTCTTGGGCTATCGGGCTCAAAATTGGACCTCTATCATTCCGTGCCCTATAAACAACACCCAGAGTTCCGTGATATACAAATTGACAAGCAGACTTGCGGGTTGGCTGGCTCAACATTGAACTTCTATTGTTCTGTGTCCTCCAACTAGCAGTCGGACTTCCGTGATAGAAAAATTGACAGATGAACTCCAGGACTGGCGGACTCAAGATTTCCATTTTTTTACGGATGGTCATCCCTATCAACTATCTAACATTATCAAAAAACATGATTTTCAAATACTAAATTATTAATATTAAATATTGATATTGTACAATTTAATTACATAAATTATCAATATTGAACCTGCCTATCCGGTAACTCGCCTATTCTAAAAAACCACGAGCCAAAATTTTTGTACAATATGAAATGGGGAAGCAGTTGGTCGGGCTGGTGATATAAAAGTAAGTGAAATTTGAAGGCTTCAATCCGCCAACTTCCATGCCTAGAAATTTTCCAAAAAATAAGTAATACATACTAAATATGTACTATAAAGTATGGACATGAGATTTTATAGAGCATGTACGGATCCTGCATTCCATACTTAGCCACTTTTTGGATCACGGGTTTATGGGCTGGCGGGCTCAAAATTGGGCCTCGATTATTCCGTGCCCTACAAATAGCACCCAGATTTCCGCGTTATACAAATTGACAAGCGGACCTGCAGACTGGCTGGCTCAACATTGCACTTCTATTGTTCTATGTTCTCCAAACAACACTCGAATTTCCGCGATATAAAAATTGACGAACGAACTCCAGGGCTGGCGGGCTCAAGATCACCATTGTTTCCAGATGGTAATCCCTATCAACTATCTAACATTATCTAAAAATATTATTTTCAATACTAAATTATTAATATTAAATATTGATATTGTACAGTTTAATTAGACAAAAAAGTTTGTACAATTTGAAACGGGGAAGCGGTCAGTTAGGCTGGTGATATAAAAGTAAGTGGAAATCTGAACACGTGTATCCGCCAACTTCCACACCTAGAAATTTTCCAAGAAATGAGAAATACATACTAAATATGTACTTTTATAAAGTATGGACATGAGATTTTATAGAGCATGTACGGATCCTTCATTCTAGACTTAGCCACTTTTTGGATCATGGGTTCTCAGGCTGGTGAGCTCAAAATTGAGCCTCTATTGTTTTGTGCCCTACAAATAGCACCCAGAGTTCTGCGATATACAAATTGACAGGCGGACTTGCCGGCTGTCTGGCTCAACATTGCACTTCTATTGTCCTGTGTCCTCCAAACAACACTCAGAGTTCCACGACATACAAATTGACATACAGACTCCAGGACTGACAGGCTCAAGATTGTGATTGTTTACGGATGGTCATCCTATCTAACATTATCTAAAAACATTATTTTCAAATACTAAATTATTAATATTAAATATTTATATTGTACAATTTAATTACATAAAATTATCAAAGGATGTTAAATCTCTTATTTTAAAAAAATGAAGGAAGCAAAACAAAGTTTTTTAAAATTCTATCACCGCAAGCATAACAATGACCAATTTGAATTTTAAGGGCCTCTTGTTGATATGATAGCACCATTGGAATTCACACTGTATATATTTGTGATTTCAAATTATTCCAGGAGATTAATTTTACCAAGTTCATCTATCAACAAAAAATGTTAAAACAAGCCACATACTACATTTGCATCACAACGCCATAGAAATTATCAGGCGGATTTGTAGGCTAGCTGGCTAAAAAATTGAAATTCTATTGTTCTGTGTCCTCCAAACAACACTCGGAGTTCTGCGATATACAAATTGACAAATGAAGCATACAACCAATAACCAACTAAACTCGAAACATGTCGCAAGCAAGTTCCCACAAGGTTCCATAGAGTAGCACGCATCGACCTTTGCATCAAAAAATTTGATATACAAAGAAAATGTGTCGTGACATTCATTTTCTCTTACATGTGGTATATGTTCCTAGTAAAAACTAACCGGGACCATGGGATATATGGGGTTTTCTGCCATGCTTCCCATTTTTGGACCGGACAATCTTATGTGCATGCAATCCCAAGTAGTCGAGTCCGACAAACATTCATCTGGTTGTTGAATAAAATATTACAGAGACACATGAGATATTTTTTTTTTCATGCCAAAGTTTGATTTTTTTTTCCTTCTTTAGTCGATATGCAAAATTGTATTGTCCTCATTTAAGGTTAATTTTTTGTGTATCCGAAAGTCGCGCAACATGTAGACATTGCTTGCATTTTTCTGTAGATATGTTTTATGCGACAATTCTGCCAACTTAGGATGCACATTTTGTAACAGAGGATGCCTAACCATACAATGCATGGTTGTGTTTCCCATGGTTTGGATGGCAGCATTGAGGAAATGTCCATATATATATATATATATATGGGCATTTTTCACCGCATCGCAGGCAATCAATTGTATCATCACTTATCAAAGTGGACACAGAAGCAAGAGAGTTTCATTTCACAAATATAGGTTCAAAGGGGGTCAAGAACGCATTCGCTGCAACTAAAACACCTTCAACCTAGGAACGCGAGCATAGGAATTAATACATTGAACAATATAATACACAACATCACCCCCACCCCCCCCTTAAAAAAATAAAATAAAATAAAACAAGCCCCAAAAATTTGGTGAAGGCTATTTTTATAAGCAAAGTGAGGATGATTTTGTGGATGTATATGCACAACAGTTATAGAGCTAACTAGTTTTTTCAGATCCTGTACTATATCTACTTGCAATTCTGTTACAAACGTTTCCTGGGTTGTCCAAAATATCCTTTCTCTAACATCTTGTTTCTTTGTTATATTTTTGAAGAGCATAAGTGGAATCTTCCCTTTATTCAATTTCTTCTCCATTGAAGAAAACAAATTTGAATAGGTATCTAACAATTGCAGCTGCAACATCGAACAATGCAATATTTGTGTAACTTACCCGACATACATGCACATGCGAAAGTAAAGGACAAAACTGGATATGGAAAGCGGTACCATTTCCTTGTCATTGTCTGACTCCCCATCCTTTATATGGAGAATGTGTTGCAAGCCAAGTTTTATTTCCAGTGTGATAGTTGTGCCAATGGTTCCGATTAGGTAAATATCACTGCTCTATGCAAGCTAGATGATAGTCGTGTTCCGGGACAAAATGATATTTTGTACAAACAACATGAATTTTTTCCACAATACTTGTTTCATTGAGAGAAATAATCCAATCACAATCACCACGGTCATATACTGTTTTCAGAAATATATTAAAATTTGTAATGGATATCCCATTACCCAGAAATATCTTTTTTGCATGTTTCTGGACAAGTTGTGTAGGAATAGTCAGTGTCACTGTCATCATGGCCTCCTTGTCTGTCATGTCAGCACACATAATGGATCTAGTTTTGTTTTCCTTGTCCAAGTAGGTTCTATAGATGACCATTATGTCCCTGACGAACACTCGTCCAGTTTGGAGATTGTTCAAGACCTCTATTGATAGTACTTTGGGTGATACAATTCTAGACCTGGTGACAATTTTTGAACAGGAAAACTAAAGTGAATGGTACTGTGCATTTTTATTTTTTTGTATTTTTCTTTCACTGGCATAAATCTACAAGTACACACATAGCTTCGATGAACTATGGAGCCAAAGTTTTTCAACCACACCTCTTAGTCCATGGAACATGCACTATGTTCGACATCTCGCTTGTACTTGTTGATACTTCTTGTGAACTGCAAACCATGTATTGCATATAACTTCAACATATTCACCATGCCATAGATGAATAAATAGTTGAGGATATTTGTTTGGTAAACATACTAAGAGCAGAGCGTATGCATATTTACCTTTGGCCTTTTCGGTCTGCTGATGTCTAGGATGACTGACTGCTCATGGCCATGTCACTAGTCCAACGTTTTTTGATGCAAGCATGTGCAGATGAACATCAGGACTAAACAAGCATATGCATTGTATACTGTCCATCAGAAAGACTAAATAAGTGTAAAATTGTATGCATATCATTTTTTTGACTGGAAAAATGTGTAACAGTAAACAAGGCATGAGGGTGGGGCACCACGACCAATCTGTATATCGTGGACCCCCAGAATCTAGGGGAGAAATCTTGAAATCGCTAGCTCGGTACCTGCAATCGACAAAGTGGATAAGAATGGAATAAGGTAGAAGCACGACCATAGATGTGAAACCATTAGTCTGCCAACTGATGTACCAAGGCATTTTCAGAAAGACCACTGAGAAAATCAATTAGAAAACAAAAGGGATCATAGAAAACGGAAAAAGTAGAAATAGGGAGGGCAGAAAGTCCCATTGCTGCCAAGCCATCATTTTCTAATATAATATTATATGCCCCCACCTGATTCATATATTTAATTTACCATCACAGTTGGTATACCTTTTAGAAGAATGTACCACATAACCCTTCGTTGTTGCACAGAACAATTCATCTTCCTATCCAATCAATCTTTTCTTTCCAAGGTAGCAATGCCAAATATGAAATGGACATGAAGGCAAGTTAGTATGAAGATAGACATGTAAAATAAAGAGAAACGGGTCTATTTGTTCCAATGTAACAACAAACAAAATATGCAGAATATATTATATTTGAAGTAAGAAAAGAAGGAAAAAAAAAGGGTGAAAAGCTGCAGAACAAGCACAACAAATATACAGACAGTAAATGAAAAAATGAACACCAGAATATGAAATAAGAGTACAGGTATCCACTTCTGTAATTCCTCGTCTACATTCCCGCCAAAGAGTCCATCATCCTCTCCAACCATTCTATTTGTTTAAATGTAGCAATGCAACGAAAACACAATGGACATGAAGTAGGTTAGTATGAAGGAAGGCATGTAATGAAGATAAGTTGTCATGTAGGAAGGTACGCAACATGTACATACAATAAACTAGGTGAATACATATACAGACAATAAATGAAATACAAAACAACACAATATGAAATAACAATACAAGCATGCACCTTTCTATCTCCTCTTCAACCGATGCATTCAAGACTCTGTCATTTTCTCTAGCTATTCTGTTTGTTTGAATGTGGGAATGCACAAAATACAATGAACATGAATGGAATATGGTATGCACCGAACAACAAGTAATATGTACATACAATAAAAGAGACTCAACGAAAATTCTAAAAGATAGGCAGAAACATGAAGCTTTTCGCTTGTCCATCCATAGCTGTAAATGTGTAATTTGTTTTCCCTGCCCAAAATATATTACAAGCCACAAAATATTATGAAATTGCATGGCCATAGCTAAACGATTTATTCTTTTTCATGGAAAAGTATCTAGATATGGTTCCACCGATGGAAATACATGTTCTTTATCCTCTACACAGACTGTTGTGCCCATGATACAAGATTTTGGTTTTCTGTGGAAAACTACCCAGATATGCTTCCAGACATGGGAAAATAATTTTGTTGAATCTTTGTTGTACATATCATATGTCAAGTACAAGACAAATTGTATTGTGGGCACACTAGTTTGTGTAGAGGACAAAGAACATGTATTTTCATATGGCCACATTTCCCCATACATGGTTTACAAATGCAACCCACATATGCTTTATTTTAACAAAAAAACAATGGATATTGCAATTTCACATTTACTTCTCGATCTATTTTTGATGCAACTATTTTCTTTCATGTCAGCACTGAAGCACCAGCAAAATCTCACAGTAAAACAGATATCAACCTCACCATATAGCGCAAATAACATAAATGTATGTTGACTCCTGGGTGCAGGGGCTGAACATCGTAAAGCCCCAAAAGAAAACAATAATAATCCAAAAAGAAAAAACCAGCTCGAGCTACCGGTGCACAACCCCAACCCTGCAAAGCTGAATCAAACAAAAGAAAATAGCAAGCACCAAACTAGAGAGAAATCACGAACAAGCCCAACTGCAGTCCTAGGGCCCCAAAGCATAAACTCGAGCCAAACAAACACAACCAACAACCCATGAACCAACGAACAAGCAACAACCACCTAACCAATAAACAACATATGTATCTCCAACGATTACGAAACTATAGCCAAAACACAAAAGGAACCAAAAACATAGGATGAGCATGCCAGTAGAAATAAGCAAACATTTTTACTTGCAAACTGCAAACACTGAACAACAAACAAGGAATAGAAAATTAAACTATGGCATGGAAACTTACTCGAAAACGATGAAAGGAAGAAGCATAGGTCGAATTGTGAACCAAACAACAACAAGAAGAAACCGATGAACCAACGAAGAATAAGTACTCACCGAACCAGTAAACAATGTATGTAGCTTCAACGATGGTGAAATTTCATTACAAAGCTAGAAGAAGGATGAAACATACAATGCCTATTCAATTGGCGGTGGACAACAATATTGTGCAAAATCACTGCAACATTGTATGGACAATTTCGAGGAAAAATGTACTCCGAGAAGCATATTTAGATAAACATTTAAGGCTTTCAGGATGTCTAAGGACCTCACAGTATGCAAACATTTAAGTTTTCAGGCCTGTTGGAGTACCTCGCATCATGTAAAAATTTAAGTTGTCAGGTCTATTCAAGCACCTCAAAAAAAGTGTCAATACATTTCAATACAAATACATGCAACAAGGACATTATAAACTTTGGAATTATCGATCACTATAAAGCTTGGATATCTAAACATTTCAATATGATTAGTACAAATAAAAACTTTGGGATATATTCAGCGAGCATAAAATGCTAAGACAAACATTCAAACAAATGCTAGCATTAATCCACCTTCAAGAAATACATAAGAAAAATATATGATTCAAAAAGACTGTATACGATAAAAAAGTTTGGATATGTTACCATATAAAACATTGGGAATAGAGAAGCTGTCAATAAGACCTCCAATCTGTTATCCAATCAGATCAATACATATATGGTACTTTTTATTATATAAAAATCAACGTTTTTACTTCCCTAGCTCCAACAATAAATATTATGCAAATATTTGTGGTCAAAGGACAAACTAATATGTAGTCAATGAATTATTGATCGCTATAGTCCCTCTATGCCTACAACAGGGACTAATAAATGGGTAAATGTGAGGATGTTATAATTCAAAGAGGTATAAAGTTAAGATGTTTATATGAGATTTCTTTTCATTAAAGCACAAGATATTCTTTTAAAAAGAATCGCATAAAGGGTGGAGGTTATCTTTAAGAGGTGGGTGTTTATTCATTTAAGAGGTGAATGTTTTTTAAAAAAGGTTTTAAGATATATATATATATATATATATATATATATATATATATATTTGGAGATTAAACCTTTTTATTTAAATTCAACTTTGAAATTTAAGATTTCTTACTCTATAAGAGTTTGGTTTAGTATAAGTTGTGGTTTGGGCATTTTGTGTTAATGGAAGAAGTGCAGAGTTCAAAGTTTGAGGTGGAGAAATTCAATATTAAGAATAACTTTGAGCTATGGAAGCTCAAGATGCAAGATCTGCTTGTACAATAAGGATTGCAAAAGGCATTGGTGGGTGAGACAAATAAATTGACAAGCATGACAGATGAGGACTTAGAGGACCTGGATGCAAGATCTCTCAGTACCATCTGTTTGTGTCTAGCAGATGAAGTGTTGTTTAACATCGTTGGAGATGAGGCAACAACAGGTTTGTGGAACATACTGAAAAGTATTTATATGACAAAGTCCTTGACGAACATAATCTTCTTGAAGAGGCAGTTGTATATATTACAAATGAAAGAAGGTGCAAAAATTGATGTCATTTAAATGTTTCAATACTCTGATTTATCAATTATCTAGTATGGAAGTAAAATACGAAGATGAGGACAAGAAATTTGCACTATTGTGTTCGTTGTCTGAGTCTTGGGATCATCTTGTCACATCTATGTGGTTTAACACAACATATTCCATTGATTATGATAACTGTTGTGGAAGCTCTATTGTCTGATGAAATGAGGAGAAGATCCAGTAAAGAAACCTCAACAACATAAGCAATGGTGTTCAGAGGTCGATCTACAGAAAGAGGGCAAGATCAGAGAGGTACATCAAAATCTAAGTAAAAAGGAAAGAATCGTAAGATGAAATGTTGGTTTTGTGGCAAATCAAGGCATATCAAGAAGGATTACTGGAAAAGACAAAAAACATCCAAAGAGGACTCCACAAAGGAAACATGGGAAGCTAATTCACCTTAAACAAGTTCAGGTTCAGGTTCATGTATGGTTAATGATGTATTGTCTACCTGTGATGTTTCACAACAACATCAACATTGGTTGTTAGATTATGGTGCATCAAGACACATGTGTCTTTATATAAATTGGTTCTCAACTTACCAATCTATTGATGAAGGCGTTGTTTTTATGGGAAATGATTTTTCTTGTAAAATTGTTGGGGTTGGTAGCCTCTGGATTAAAATGCATGATGGTACTGTAAGATCATTAACATATGTGAGGCACGTACTCCAACTTAGAAAGAACTTGATATCTTTGGGAGTTATAGATTCTACTGGTTATAAGTGTACAACTCAAGGTGGAGTACTAAAGGTGTCCAAATGCATCTTAGTAGTCATGAAGGCAAAGAGGATCAAGAACCTTTATCAACTTGAAGGAAGGACTAAAATAAATCAATTAGTGGTAGCATCTGAAGGTGTGAGTGACTCTACTTGTTTATGGCATCAACATTTGGGTCATATGAGTGAGAAAGGCCTTAAGGTACTGATTGATTGTGAGTCACTTCCAAGTTTAAAGTTTATGAATTTGAATTTATGAAAGTATTGTGTTTTTGGAAAACAATGTAGACATAAGTTTAAAATAGGAAGACATATAAGTAAAGATATCCTAGATTACATTCATTCTGATGTTTTGGGACCATCCCCTACAGTTTCTTTTGGAGGATCACCATATTTCGTGACATTTATACATGATTACTCTAGAAAGGTATTGATCTATTTAATTAAAAGAAAATTTGATGTATTTACTGTATTTAAACAGTTCAGAGCTTTGGATGAAAAGAGAATTGATAGACAAATCGAGTGTTTAAGAACAAATAATGGAGGAGAGTTCACATCTATGGAATTTGAAAACTATTGCAAGGAAGCTAGGATCAAAAGACATAAGACCACAATTTATACTCCTCAAAAAAATGGTGTTGTTGAACGCATGAATAGACTCTTCTAGAGAGAGAAAGGAGCATGCTAAGTGATGCCAAGTTGCAACAAGAATTGTGGTTAGAAGCAGTTCTTACAACATGTTATTTGATAAATCGTTCACCATCAACTACAATAAACTATAAGATTCCAGAAGAGGTATGGATAGGTCATTCATGTGATTATTCAAATATGATAATATTTGGTTGTGATGTTATTTCTAATGATCAACATTCTAAGTTAGATCATAGATCAAAGAAATATGTCTTTGTCGGTTATGGTGATGGATTTATAGGGTACAGATTGTGGGGTCCTACTTCCCAAAAAGTCATCATAAGCAAAGATGTAGTATTTGATGAATCCTCACTCATAAAATCAGATTCACTAGATGTTGAAGTGAGACAAGAACAAGTACCGCAAGTTTAACAAATTCTGTTGGAGATCCAACCATCCTTAGAAAAGGAGGAGCATGAATAAGTTCAAAAAGAAGAATATGAATATGCAGAAAATATCCAGAAAACTATGGATATGCCTCAACAATCTCTAAGGAGATCTACACTGGCTAGGAATCCTCCTACAAGGTATGATGATTATGTTTCATTTGTGGATTTGGTTTCTATTGATCGAGAACCAACTTATTATCATGAAGCAATGAAGGTATCTGAAAGTTTTAAATGGAAAGAAGCTACGAAAGAAGAAATGGATGCCTTAGAGGAATAAAACATGGGACCTAGTAGAACTTCCAAAGGACATGAAGGTTATCGATTGCAAGTGGGTATACAAACTGAAAAAATGGTGTTGATGATAAAGTTGAAAGGTATAAAGCAAGACTGGTAGAAAAATAGTATTCTCAAAAGGAAGGTATTGATTTTCATGAAATAGTTTCACCAGTTGTAAAGCTTGTTGCAATTTGTGTTGTGTTAGCACTAGTTTCTTTACTTGATCTTGAGTTAGAATAGCTAGATGTTAACACACCATTTCTACATGGATATTTGGATGAGGAAATATATATATGGAACAACCAAAAGGGTTTGTTCATGATCATAATAAGAGTTTTTTTTTCAAACTCAAGAAGTCATTGTATGGCCCGAGGCAGTCTCCCAAACAATGGTACAAGAAGTTTGATTCCTTCATGGTGAGCCTAAATTTTACAAGAAGTGAATATGATCACAGTGTTTACTTTAAAAAGTTGGAAAATGGCATATTAATTATTTTTGTGTTATATTTTGATGGTATTCTTGTGGCAAGCAAAAGCATGAAAATCAAAAGGTTAAAGGCTCAGTTGGCTAGGGAATTTGATTTGAAGGATCTATGAGCAACAAAAGAAATTATGGGCATTGAGATACATAGAGACAGGAAAAATGGTAAGTCGTGGTTATCACAATAGAAGTATGTGGAGAAAATACTTATGAGATTGGTATGAATACCGTAAAATCCATACAAATACCTTTGGCTTTCCATTTCAATATTTCTTCAGGTTTATGTCCTAGTAATAACAAAGAAAAGGTTTATATGTCTTGAGTACTATATGTTAATGTAGTAGGAAGTTTGATGTATGCGATGGTGAGTACTAGACCAGATATTTCACATGAAGTTGGTTTTTTTAGTAGATACATGGAAAATCTAGGTAAAGAGCATTGGGCAACAATTAAATGGGTGCTTCAGTATCTTAGAGGAACAAGTAATTATTCTATGACCTATGATGGTTCTAGTGATTCAGTCTGCGGTTATGTCAATTTAGATTTTGTAGGTGACTTAAAAAAAAGGAGATCCACTTCAGGATATGTCTTTACTCTTGCAAGAGAACCTGTTAGTTGGATGTCAAAGCTTCAAAACATAGTTGATTTATCCACTACTGAGGCAAAATATATGGCTGCCTCACATGCATGCAAAGAGGCCATTTGGTTAAAAGGTTTGTTGGGTGAGTTTGGAAGGATGCAGGATAAGGTGAAATTATTATGCAACAACCAAAGTGATATTCGTTTGGCTAGAAGTCAAGATTATCACAGTAATACAAAGAATATTTTTATTAAATACCATATTGTAAGATAGGTTGTTGATGAAGGGGGAGTGGTCTAGAAAAGGTCCATACAAAAGTGAATTATGCATACATGTTTATGAAACCAGTTTTGATAGAGAAGCTACAATGGTGTTTGGATTCTCTTGTCTTGCAGAAAAGGTGATGAATTAATTCAGGCATGATATATTAGGTAAATTTTTGTCAAGGTGGAGATTGTTGAAATTGCCAACTAATTTCTCATGCGTATGCATTCACACAATATCAACTAAAAATAGAATATGCATGCATGCACAGTACAATGAACAGGTTGTGTAACTGACAAATCAAATTGTAATATGTTTTTCTTATTGGTTGTGGAGCTTGATTATCTTCCTGATTCATAGGTTTGTTTGAGTCGTGCATGGACCCCATTCCCTAATGGGGGTGTGTGGGGGAGCTTTCCCCCCCCCACAACTGTTTCTAGGGGGGGCGGCGACAATTTTTGTAGCCACCCCTAGAAGGGGATTCAAGGGTAGTGCCCCCGAAGTGAAATTTTAGGAAAAATTGCCTTGTAAAATATTGTAATTTCATATTCAATTTGGACCATTCATTATAAGGTAATAGATATGACAATATAAGTTATTTTAGGGATTTTTTCCCTAGAAGGCAACCATCTTTTATGAGGGAATTGTATTGTGGCTTGGTATTATCGCAATTATTCTATTCTGAGAGAGAAGATGGTGAGAGAAAGAAGATGAAGTTACATCGGGTGTGTTGTAGGTTGTATCCCTTCATTTGGATGGATAACAATAAGAAAGGAGTTGATAATTTTTCTAGTGGAGGTAGCCCACATTGGGTGAACCATGTATATTTGTGTCTCTATTGTATTGTGTATCTTCTATTTTTTATTTCCGCATTTGTTTTATTTTATTGCTTCACGATCCTGTTTTTCTAACAACTGGTATCAGAGCGAAAGGTAACTTGCAGGAAAAGAGGGTTCCTAGTTTGAGTGGGAGAAATGGTGGAAGATGGAAAGTTCAGGGTTGAGAAATTTAACGGCCAAAACTACCAGTTATGGAAGATGTAGATGGAAGTTTATTTATATCATAAGGATATATTCCTACTATTGGGCATAATAGCAAAGAAGTCAACAACCATGAAGGAAGAATAATGGGAGGTTCTTGATATAAAGGCACTA
Source organism: Picea mariana (assembly GCA_032191745.1). Lineage (NCBI taxonomy): Eukaryota > Viridiplantae > Streptophyta > Pinopsida > Pinales > Pinaceae > Picea > Picea mariana. The sequence goes on along the minus strand of JASDQU010101435.1, from coordinate 64,781 downwards.
GGAATGATACGACTGAGCCTGACAACTTCGGTGGATTTAAATATTTAAAAAGAAAAGATAACAAAGGAGATGATGGATGCATTAGATAAAATGTATGAAAAACCCTCGACATCCAATAAGTTATTTATAATGAAGAGATTATTTAATATGAAGATGTCATAAGGTGGGTGTGTTGCATATCATTTAAATGAATTTAATACAGTTACTAATTAGCTAAGTTCTATAAAAGTGGACTTTGATGATGAGGTCAGGGATCTTCTAATCCTGTTCTCATTGCCAAAAAGATGGAATGGCTTGGTCATGGTTGTAAGTAACTTAATATATGGTTCAAACACTCTAAAATTTGACAATGTTGTTGGTGTTATCCTTAGCAAGGAAATGTGACAGAAAAGTATAGGTGAGACATCAAGTAATGCGTTGACTGTGGAGAATAGGGAAGACAAAAGGATAGAGTAAAGGGATCAGGGAACCATGGGAATTCTAGGAAGGGAAGATATAAATCTAGACTAGGAAATATTGAGTGCTAGAATTGTAGCAAGAAAGGACATTTGAAGAAAGACTACAGAGCTCCAAAGAAACAAAGAGATGGACAACAAGTGAAAATTCAAGAAACAAATGTAACATGTGATGTGTTACAAGATGTTTTGATTCTTTCTGTAGATAATATCTATGAGTCTTGGGTAGTATATTCAGGGGATTCATTTCATGCCACACCCGATAGGAAATTTTTTCTAGATTACGTTCAAGGTGATTTTGGACAGGTTCATTTGGGTGATGCACCATGAAAAATTGTTGGAATGGGAAAGGTACAGCTAAAGAAAAAGAATGGAAACCAATGTTTATTGAAAGAGGTAAAACATGTACCGTATCTAAAGAAAAATCTGATTCCAACAGGTAAGTTGGAAAGTGAAGGTTGTATATCTATATTTACAAATAAGGCGTGAAAGGTCACCAAAGGATCACTGGTGCTAGAAAAATAAGAGAAGGTAGGTACATTGTATTTATGTACAGGTAATACTGACTCTTCTATCTCTTTAGTTTCTACAGGAGTGGATACAACACTGTGGCATCATAGGCTTGGACACATGAGTGAGAAGGGGATGCAAATACTTCACAAAAGAAATTTGTTGCCAGATATTAAACACATTGATTTGGATTTTTGTGAGAATTGTGTTTATGGAAAACAAAAGAGAGTCATATTTCTCAGAGTTGGAAAGGTAAAGAAGAATGAAAATTTAGAGCTTGTGCATACAGATGTATGGGGACCAACTCAGGTATCATATCTTGGTGGCTCTTGTTATTATGTTACATTTATTGATGATGCAACTAGAAAAACTTGGGTTTATTGCATTCGACAAAAATATGTTGTTTTTGATACTTTTAAGAAATAGAAAGCTTTGGTTGAGAATGAGACAGGAAAAAGGTTGAAGTGTCTCATATCAAACAATGGAGGTGAATATTGCAGCAAGGAATTTGATGATTATTGTTCATACCATGGGATTTGTAGAAAGAAAATGGTTCCACGAACACCACAAGAAAATGGTGTGTCAGAAAGGATGAACAGGACAATCATGGAGTGTGCAAGGAGTATGAGATTTCATGTTGGGTTTCCATTATAGTTCTGGGAAGATGCTACATCTATTGTTGTTTACTTAATAAATAGAGGACCTTCAATCTCTTTGGATGGTGGAATTCCAGAGGAGGTGTGGACAGGTAAAAAGGTAAGCTATTCTTTTTTGAAGACTTTTTGTTGTGAAGAATTTGTCCATATTGATAAAGAAAATAGAACAAAGATTGAGGCAAAATCCAAGAAGTGTACCTTTATTAGATACGGTTTCAATGATTTTGGTTATCTCTTATGGGATTATGAAAATCACAAAATCATTAGGAGTAGAGATGTCATATTCAATGAGAAGTTCATGTACAGAGATCAGTTGCAGGGAAAGAAACATGAAAAAGAAAAACCAGAATACACAATGCTTGATGAGATCATTGAAAAATAAATTCCAAAGGTACCCAAAAATGAAAATGTACAACAACAGGGGCAACATGTACCTCAAACTCCTGCAAGTGTTGTTAGAAGATCTACCATGTTAAGTAGACTCCCTGAACGATACTCTCCTTCATTGTATTATTTATTGTTGACTGATTCTGGTGAACCAGGATTTTATGAAGAGGCAATGCAGGTAGAAAATAAAAAGAAGTGGGAGCAAGCCATGAAAGAGGAAATGGATTCCTTGGTAAATAACCAGACTTGAGAATTGGTTCAGTTTCCTGTAGGAAAAAGAGCATTGCAAAATAATTGGGTTTACAAGTTGAAGGAAGAAGATGGAGGAAAAAAGTTGTACAAAGATAGAATTGTTGTAAAGGGGTTTTCACAAAAGAAAGGTATAGATTTTTATGAAATATTTTCTCATGTTTTTAAGATGAATTCAATTAGGACTATTTTAAGTCTTTGGGTAGTAGAAGATTTGCATCTTGAACAATTAGATGTAAAAACAACTTTTCTCCATGGGGATTTGGAGGAAGAGATTTATATGTAGCAGCCACATGGGAATGAGGTCAAAGGGAAGGAAAATTTGGTATGCAGGTTGAAGAAGAGCTTGAATGGCCTAAAGAAAGCTCCAAGGAAGTGGTATTTCAAGTTTGACAGATTTATGATAGAACAAGGTTATAGTAGATGTCATTTTGATCACTGTGTTTATTTTAAAAGGGTATAAAATGAAAGCTATATTATCTTGCTATTGTATGTAGATGACATGATTGTTGCAGGGTCTAATATGCAGGATATAAATTTTCTCAAGAAGAAATTATCTAATTCATTTGCGATGAAGGATTTGAGTGCTGCAAAGAAAATCCTTAGTATGACAATAATAAGAGATAGAAAAAATCACAAATTGACATTGTCTCGGGGTGATTACATAGAGAAGGTGTTGGAGAGGTTTAGAATGCAGAATGAAAAAATAGATAGTACACCTTTGGCCAACCATTTCAAATTAAGTAAGGAAATGTGTCCCAAAACACATGAGGAGATAAAATACATGTCCAGGGTCCCTTATTCATCAACATTTGGCAGCATGATGTATGTGATGGTTTGCACAAGGCTAGATATTGGACATGAAGTGGGATTTGTGAGCAGGTATATGACCAATCCAAGTAAAGAACATTGGGAGGCAGTAAAGTGGATTCTCAGGTATTTGAGAGGTACTTTTGCTCATGCATTATTTTTTGGAGGTTCAGACATTATTCTACAGGGATATGTTGATTCAGATATGACAGGTGATAAAGATAGCAGGAGGAGCACCACATGGTATGCTTTTATTGTAGGTGGAACATCAATAAGTTTGATTTAAAAGATACAAAAGGTTGTTGCACTTTCAACAACATAAGAAGAGTATGTATTTGCTAAAGAGGCTAGTAAAGAAATGATTTGGTTACATAGGTTTATGGAGGAATTGGCAAAGAAGTAGGAGAATAGCAGGTTGTACTCTGACAGTGAGAGTGCAATTCATATTGCAAATAACTCAACCTTCCATTCAAAGGATAAGAATATACAACTTAGGTACAATTTCATATGATCCATCTTCGAAGATGGACATTTGAAGTTGGAAAAGATACATACTAGCCAGAATCCTATAGGCATGTTAACAAAGGGAGTAATCGGGGAGAAATTGAGTTCCTTATCAGTTTCAATTGGTCTTCAAGCATTAAGGTGAATATGAGAAATTTTCCAGGTCCAAGGTGGAGTATAGTCCAACATGTACATCAACAGTGGAGTTGTTGTGATCAGTCTCCAAGTTGGACATTTTTGGTTATGTAACCTGATTATCTACTTGATTCAGAGGTTTTTTTAATCCATTCTTGGACCCCATTCCCTAATGGGGGGGTGTGGGGGGTATTCCCCCCCCACAACTATTTCCATGGGGGTTTAGGGGGGACGACGACAATTTTTGTAGCTCCCCTGGCGGGGGATTCAGGGGTAGCACCCCTAAAGCAAAATTCTAGGAAAAATTGCCTTGTAAAATATTGTAATTCCATAGTCAATTTGGACCATTCATTATAAGGTCACAGATCTAACAGTAGAAGTTATTTTAGGGATTTTTTTCCCTAGAAGGAAACCCTCTTTTATGAGGGAATTGTATTGCAGTTGGGTATTATCGCGAATATTTTATTATGAGAGAGGAGACTGTTAGAGAAAGAAGAGGAAGTTACAACGGTTGTGTTGTAGGTTGTATCCCTTCATTTTGTTGGATAATAATAAGGAAGGAACTAGAAATTTCTCTAGTGAATGTATCCCACACTGGGTAAACCACACATATCTGTGTCTTTGTTGTATTGTGTATCTTCTGTGTTTTATTTCCGCATTTATTTTATTTTATTGCTCTGCAATCTTGTTTTTCTAACACGTATAACTATCTATCAAATTCTATAAAAGTAGAATACCCATAGAGGTGTGGGGTAGAAATGTAGTGTAACACAATGTGTGTGAAGAGAGTGTGAGGATGGTTGTAAGCTTGTGTTTGTATATTGTAATTCTCCCTTGATCAATAAGAATATTGATTATCATTGCCCCATGTTTTTTTCCCTTTAGAATGGTTTCCACGTAAAATACTGTGTTAAATTGATGTGATTGCATTTCTCGATTTTTTTCTTATCATTAATTTTGTTGAGTTTATGATTCTGTGGATGTAAGACAAGGTGAAAGTATTGTTTGAAAGTCAAAATGCTATTGATTTGGATAGGAATCTATCTTATCAAAGTAAGACGAGACATATTTCTATTAAATACCATTTTGTAAGATAGGTTGTTGATGAAGGGGGAGTAGCTATGGAAAAGGTCCATACAAAAGTGAATTCTGCAGACATGTTTACGAAACCAGTTTTATTAGAGAAGATAAAATGGTGTTTGGATTCTCTTGTCTTGCAAAAAAAGTGATGAACTAATTTGGGCATGATATATCAGGTAAATTATTGTCAAGGTGAAGATTGTTGAAACTTCCAACTAATTTCCCATGCAGAAGCATGCACATTATTTCAGCTAAAAATAGAATGCACATGCATGCACACTTCAGTGAACAGGTTGTGTAAATGGTGGATCAAGTTGTAATCAATTTGTCTAACTATTTATCATATCCTATATAACTAGCATACCCGTAGAAGTGAGGAGAACCAATATAGTGTAGCACAATGTGTGGGAAGAGAGTGGGAGGATGGTTGTAAGTATGTGTTTGGCTTCTGTAATTCTCCCTTGAATAATAATAATATCGATTATCATTTCCCCATGGTTTTTTCCCTTAGAAGGGTTTCCACATAAATCACTGTGTTCATTGTGAGATTGTTGTTCTCGGTTATTTCTTTTCATTGATCTTTCTGTATTTATGTTTTTCCTTCGTAACAAGTGGTATCAAAGAAAGTGAGCTGAGTTGGGTGAGATATGGCATGTGAGGGCGAGATCCTATAGAATCGAAGCATGGAGATTCAATCTGAATGATGGAAGAGCTTGTTTTGTGTGCCATGTGTTGGGAACAAATTCATTGCAGAGGGGCACGTTGCTTTTTGCTCCAACACACCCTAAGCAGTCTTGGAATAGCATTGATTGTCTCACACTTAGAATATTTCACTTTTTCCAGCATCAATGCTCCCACCACCTTTCGAGGGGAGCGCTGACCTTGATATATGTAAAAAACAAATTGTTTTATCATACACATGATGCATGAAGGTTGAGGTATGATAGAAGATGTTTGTTTCATTAAACACAAGCCATACTATATAAAGGATTATATAAAGGATTGCCTTTATAACAAGGGAAATAGCTGTGAAGCAGCTAGTCTCTGCCTTGAAAAATTTGAATTAACTGTCTTGAAGAATTTGAATTAAGATTTGAAAATTTTTAATTATTAGTTTTTCTAAGTGAACATGGAAAATGGTTTCCAAGTTTAAAATATTACAAATACAGTTAACCGTTAACAAAAAATAAATCATTAATTTATTTAATACGGTTAACAATCATCCTTGCAGCAATAGATACGATGGGTGTGGAGATCATTGCTAATTAATTTATCTTTTATTAACAATGTCAAACTTATAAAATATGGCCTTGTTCTACACCATTTCCATGAATGATTTTCTTGGGAAAATTTAAATAAAACCTAGATATTATAAGAATGAAATATACATCGATATTATTAACCTCGGATCACTTTGACATCAAACATTCATAAAACAAATATTTCATTTTTCGTTGATGGAGAGGGATGAATATCAATGGTTCAAAGTTATCATGTCCATTCTTCCAACGATTCAACTTAGTGTACTATTATTCCATCGCAAAACGGTTACGCATGAAAAAAATCCCTTCATTTGCATGGATCCTCAATATTTATTTTAATATAATTCATTCCCTGAATTCAATGCCTCGATTGAATTTGTGGGGAAATATATTATTTTGGAATTTGGATGGACCCACTATGAGTTGTCTTAATATGTCAACTTCCACGCTCCCCTCTAGTTTAGTGAATAATTAGTTGGCCAACTTCCACGCTCCCCTTTAGTGAATATTTAGTTGGTTTCTGTGACTAATTAGTTGGCCTGATTTAAATTTGTCTTGTGTTTTAGAATCTAATTAAGTGGTCTATATACTGTTTCGTGGCTAGAAATTTCAAAGAATTTCAATATATTCAACAAACTTTTTTTTCTTTTTCAATGAAATTTTGAGAAGGTGGCCACTATATTAAGCATACACATCTCGATATTCTGGAAAATGACGTTGAGTGGATTTTGGCATTAGTATAATTAGGAGAAAATTGAAATATCAAGAATGGTATAGAAATTGTATCGATTACTGTAGGGTGTTGGAGTCCCCAATCACGCCCCATGTATAATTATTGCAATAGTGAGAATATATCATTATTCAAATTTTTAATAGAAAGTTATGGATAGAAGTCTCTACATGTGAGAATTGCAATTAATGGAGACTTTTTACTACCGACTATTTTTCGGCATTAGTTCTGTGAGTTCCCTGTGCCAAAATTCATTGGCATGCAAGCTACGCATTTTAATTTAACTTTTTAACTTTATTTGATAGTTGTTGGGCGATTTATTTGGGCATACCTTTACTAATAACTAGAAAGTGTAGAATTACTAATAACCAGAGAGTGTAGAATTTACAAGGTCAATTTCAATGGCTAGAGTGGTGAAAACAAAATAAAGAGGAGTACATTGAAAAGTATAAAAGTTGGCCTATATAGAATTTATATGGTTCAGTCACCCCAGTAAAAATTTTTAATATATATTTGTTTGGAATTTATTATGGTGTAGAAATCTAGAATTTGACTGTGTACTAGAGCAGTAAATAGTCACCCTTTCCTTCCCAAGAAAAGAGAACCTAGAATAAATCGTGTAGTTTTTTAGGGACTTATTTTTTTGTTCTCGCTGGCTAGACTATATACCAAAGAGTGTCGATACAAATCTAGTGTGCAAGTGCATCTATGTGATACATAGAAGTTATCAGATAGTAATGAAAAAAAATGGGGGTAAAAGAATAAGCCTTGAAAACATGAGATATTTGTTTAAATGTCACAGGATTATCAATAAATGAATAATATCAATAAGTGAAAAGCGTATATACAAATCTAGTGTACAAGTGCATCTATGTGATACATAGAAGTTATCAGACAATAATGAAAAAACTTTGGGGTAAAAGAATAACCCTTGAAAACATGATATATTTGTTTAAATGTCACAAGATTATCAATAAATGAATAATATCGATAAGTGAAAAGAGGAAATGGTAGTGTTTTAGGAGGGTCTTTTATATGAGGTCAAGATTTTCATACCACCTTCCTATCTCTTCCCTTTTTTAGGAAAAATGTCTCGGAAAGCTCTATTTTTCTTCTCTATATTGGGTTCACCTTCCCCAATGTAGTAACTACCTCAAAGTTTGTTTCTTAGGCTCATCCAAGCCTTGGGCTTATCGAACACAAGAAGATATGTTTACCATTCTTCTTGCTCACACATATATGTATACATTTTCCTAGTAGTTATAATAATATGTTTGTTGAGAGGAAACTATTTCATATATCTGTACATGGTGTTTTAACTTCCAGTGTTCTTGACTCAAGATATATAACTTTAGCAATCAAGGAGCATCACAAGTTCTGCAGGTATGCCACATAGCAATCAAGGATAATTGGGAGAAGAGCACAAAGAAGGAGCACCACTAGCATCGTATGCACTCAGGTACTATTACATTCACACTAACAAGAATAACAATACATGAATTTAGATATTGAAATAGCTCTCATAGAGTTATCTATTCAAAGATATAACTTTAAAAAGAGTGAAACAAGGTAACCTGTTATGCTCTCCTTCAATGAGCATATTGACCAAACTCATGGAATACAATTGCACATGTATTCAATCTTAGCCCAGTGCCTACCAACGATATGTAGCTAACGAATTGCCTGTCTTCGTTGGTGCCTGTTGTCTTAGGAGGGAAGGAAAGGAAAGGGCCCTAGAAGATTTATTACCTCTTGTCATGGTTAGAATAGATAGATACCACCAAGCTAGGTTAGGATAGATAGAGGCCACCAAGTTATGGTATTGCATGGTGTTGATCCTCTCTTATTAGTGACAGGACCATAGCACTAAATTTCATAGATCTTGGGTTGGCTAGGATTTAGGGTTGGTATGGCTAGGATTGTTGCCTGATAGAGAGAGAGAGAGAGAGCCATTGGGCCTGCATAAACTATTTCTTCTGCTAGAGCAACTGGATCATACCCTGGTTGGTCATACCCAAGCTAAGATGCGAGGTAGGGATGGCATGTACCATGAACCCTGGTGGATGGACTGGTGGATGGACGGTTGGATTACTGACTTGCAATGAATTGGGAGAATGATCTGGCGCTAGAGACTTCCTTGCAACTCTTACTCTTCCTCGTGTTGTCGTACAACATAAAAATTATCGGACTCTTCAAGAATCCCCTCTGGTATGTTTCTTGTAAAATTATAGATACACCTTCATCCAACGTTTGAGGCAGTGGCAAGGTGGAAAGAGGTGAGCAACATGTTACCAAGTGTCTAGACACTAAAAAAAACTTATTTATAAACTCTAATAATTGAGGAAAACAAATAACATACACCATGGTATTAATGCCACATCACCGAACATTGGACCAATAAGGAATTTTATGTGTGAAATTGGAGAAATAAAAAAATGATTTATTTTCAAAGATAAATAAATTTAATAATGAATTTTCAAAAAACTTTATGAAATTGTATATCAAACATACAAATTACACCAGTTATTGTAGCAGATTGCACCCATTAATAGGAATAAGCCATCAAGGTGATTGCTATAGTCCTTTCTTGAGGTAGGGACTAATAAATCGGTAAATGTAAGGATGTTATAATTCGAAGAGGTATGAAGTTAAGATGTTTATACAAGAGTTGACTTTTCATTAAAGCACAAGATATTCTTCTAAAAAGAATCACATAAGGGTGGAGGATATCTTTAAGAGGAAGATGTTTATTCATTTAAGAGGTGAATGTTTTTTAAAAGGATTTTAAGATATATGTATTTTTTAAATATATATTTTTTGGGAGTGTTGGAGCCACCTTTTCAAAGTGGTTGAAATATAATTCTTAAAATCAAAAGTTGGTTTTCAGGTTGTCTTTTAGTTTATAATCTTTACCCACTGAAAGCCTCATTACCCCGACATGTGAAGTGGTGATGGCCATTATAGTCCTAAATCACCATCACTTAATTGTTAAGCAAGTTTATCACTTTTAGTATCTCGTGCTATCGTGCTTCAGGAGTTACAAGTCGCATGGTTTCCAAACTCCGATATGTGAAGTCACAAAACGGTTTTAAAAGTTTACCCAAGTTAGTGTCAGGAGTAAGTCACTTTAAAACCTAGTTAAGCACTGTCAGGGTTTCATGACTTGGCAATCGCTCTCCCAAAAAACCATACCTTCGTAGCTTCGAGTCACAAAGTCACGATATTCATTAATTAAGCATGGATTAATTAAGAAACTTAAGTCATATCATGATTTTTTAAATAAATCGCATCATTGCGATTTTGGGTTTTGGGGGCTCAAAGGGTGGGAGTGAAATCTCCCGATGCGGCGAACATCGAAAAAGAGGGATTAAAGACTAAAACAAACTTAATTAAAGGATATAAGATGGATTAATCAATGCATCAATGCAAAATTTAACACGCACCATCTACAGAGTAAATTTAAATGTTTTTTGCGCTGATTCGTGCTACGACTCGTCAAACAATTATGACATTTATTTGAACTATGGTGATTTGAAAGATAGTAGGATCTCACTTTTACTGCTAAATATTTCTTTAAGAGATTTGACTGTTCTGTTCACAAGGACACTAGGGGTTTCAATGACTAAGACAAATATTTTTTTCCTTCATTTTTTCAGTTCTCATTTCTATTTATGCCCAGAGCCATTTTACCAGGTTAACCGTTGTTTGTGATTTTCAAATCTGTTCGATAGGTGGTCCAGTTGCAGGTTTCATTCTCATGGCTCCATGAAAAATGCCCAAGTTATATGCCGAGATTTCAGGTCAGGGTTTAGACATTGTTTGCAATACCTTGCCCCGAAGTATTGATTCTATCAAGACATGGTCATACATTTCCAACATCCTGCAATCTGAGTCGATAAATTGTTCGTATGATTCTAGTGATAATGAGAAGAACAGTTTATCAACCAAATACAAAATCATCGCTCAAACAGAGATGCACAAAATAGCGGCAAGGCCCCAACTTCTTCCCTATTTTGATATGATCAAGTGGGTGTTGGACCATGTGGACATCCCGACCAGGATGATTATCAATGAATAGAAGGTGACGATTGGTACCTTCTGACCAGAACATTTTTGAGCAATGTATAAACTGTCACCCACACCAAACCTTACTCACAACGCCGAATTCCTAGAAGGCTTCAAGAAGAAGGAGTGTGAGAAGTATGAAAAAAGTTTATCCAATCTGATCAAAGATTAGGTCTCACAGCCTGTGAAATTCAAGGCTGACTCCAATGGGATCTATTCAATCTCTTCTTTGGAGCCATAGTTCAAGTACATAGCCATGATGACCTGCAGGTTGTATGGGAAGGAAGACACTACCCATTTCTTCCTCCCATGGGTACCACTCATTCATACAGTCACTGAGGTTTTCTATTTTGACTGGGCCAAACTGTTGTCTGACAGTTTGACCGGCCGAATTACTAAATATTGAGCACAGAGGGTGAGTAACAAAGCAACTTCATTCTTTATGTCTTCTTACATCATGGATGCCATCTACTTCATGAAACCCTTCCCATTGATGAACTAGAGTTGGGCTCCATCTAGTACAGAGCCTATCCATGTCTACCACTCGAAGCTTTGGGAGGCTAAGGCCAAAGAATTCATCTACGAGATCTTCAATTGGGTAATGGTGCCACTGCATGTTGCCATTTTTGGCCAGCCGCCTCCTAGGATATCAGATAGCGTCGTGACCATCCTAAGAAGCATGGAATATTGGTATCTAGAGGCAAAATTTTTGTATATCAGGGTTTTAGACACCTCTGTCCCTCCATATGCCCTCCTACTATTCCTGTCAGATAAGCTATTGTGTCGTTAGATCGCCAGATAGACTATGCTCGGAGGAATAAGTAAAGAGCTCAAAGGAGTATCAAAAAAGGTATGGTCGCTCTTCCTTATTCGTATTTGTGTGTATTCCTTGTTATATTTTGGCCACACCAAATCTGAGGCTACGAATTTAGAATAAATGAAGATGGTGGATATTGAGTTCAAGAAGCACGACCCTAGTAAGGTTGTGAGCAATCACCTGGAAAGTTGTGGCCTGAAGAGGTATGAACACAAGTATTCCCCACATAACGAAATATTCCAGGGCACGAGGTGCTTTGCTGAAGTCCTAAGTCAGATTCAAGCCTTGCCACTTGGAGACATGGCCAAATTTTTGAAATTCTAGGATCACCGACGGAGTTGTCTCCCTCAAATTTTACAGGGTGAAGCCTCAGAGCTTCCAGTTACAAAGCATACAGGAGCCAAAGGTGCAAAGGACTCGAGTCCTAGTGGGGAGAAGGACCAAGGGAAAACCAGGGGGGCTGGAACCTCAAAGAAAGGAGCCGAAGTCCCCCAGAAGTAGGAAGGAAACCCCGAAAAGGGCACGCCAGGCAAGCAGACCCAAGGCCAAGTGCAGATACCTTTGCAGGGATCGAGCGACTCACTTTCTCTCATGTCAAACAGGCTAGTTACAGAGGTCACCTTGAAACAAACATCCAAGGAAATCAATAGTCTGATTGCTATTGTCACACCCTTGCAATTCACAAAGGGGAATCCTAACGCGGGATGGATTTTTAATGAAGAACTGACACCTATTTCTGTAGAGGAGTTGCCTCCTAATGAATTTTTCTTTGACAAAAAAAGAAAGGCTATGGTGAGGCAAGGATTATATCAAAAATAGGGCATAATGGCTAAAACATTTAAAATCATGACAGATGGGAAGGCTGCGAAAGAGGGTTAATTTGTAGAGGAGATAGTCGGTACACTAGGGGCTTATGCTATAGCCAATCAGTACTCAGTTGGGACTTTGATGGCCCAATTAAAATGAAAGAACCTCCTGATCAATAAATTGGTGGCTAGGATGGCTATTGCCGAAGCGAATGTTAGGGATGAGGTGAGAAGGAGCCTTGAAGAATCCCAAACAACCGACCTACGTGAAATTGAGAATCTCAAGTCCGACCTCGAGTAGGTGCGCCAGTCGGCGCAAACTATCCAAACATAGGTAAGCCAGCAGGGGCAACAGATTATAGAGTTGCAGTCGAAATTGGAGGTGGTCGAGAACCAGGTTGTAGACATAAAGGTGTTCAAATCGCACGTCGTCGAAATATGACATAAGGTACTTACGGCTCAACAAAACCTACTGGTAAAGGTAGGAACCATTCAAAACCTTTTTTGGATGATAGATCAAATATTAGAAAATATTTCTTTGAGAGAAAGAGAAGCCAGGGCAGCATGGGTCTCTTTCCAAGACACTGTTATAGATACAGAAAAGATAGAGATGACCAGCAGCTCAAAATTATCCACCGTAGAACAAACCAGAGGTAATATCTTGTTGAAGGTTTGGGAGCAGAACATATCAGAAAGAAAGGGGAGATCTAATGAAGTAAATAATTTTTGTGAGGAAATGTTCTCTTTGATAAGTAAGATTTTTCTAGACCTTGATAAGGAAAGCAATGTTGGGACACTGGGAAAAATAAATATAGTTAAACATCTGTTGGACATCAAAGAAAATATGGAGAAGCAACAAGTGGAGATATCCCATATTAGCCAGGTCGATATCGCCCAAGTGGACAAATGGCTAGTACATCCAAGTTTACAATTATGCTCCATCATCACAAAGGACTATAGCTGGCGAAGAGTTGTTACACTTTTGAAGCAAGTGACCAAGCAGATCCTTCCAGGTTGATAGCCCAGTTGGTGGAGAGGTGCATCACTTGCACCGAGCAGGTGAAGGGGCTGGTTTCTGGTGCCAAAAAATGACAAATGTCTTCCTGTTCTATTTTTAGAACCCGAAGATTAAAGAAAGGAAGGTGCTATGCCCGCATGAAGGAAGACAAAGACAAAAAAGTGAAATGCTTAAATTTCCCATTTTGTAACCAAAAACTTCTGGAACGATTTAAATTTGAATGTTTAGAAGTTTGTATAAATATGCATTTTGAAGTGAGAACAGTGGCGAGATCTTTCTTGGCCGATTGTAATAGAGACTTTTTTCCTTTTGAAAATTAATACAAAGCAATCCGAAGGTTCCTGATTCCGTGAAGACTGAGTTATGAGTTTTGTTTTCTCTGTTATCTTATATTAAATTTCATTTCGCATATATATCTCTGATGAATTCTTAGCTGCAATTTAGTACAACTTCTACTATGGTGACCAATTGTTTAGTCATCTAATTGTTTGCAATTTTTTCTCTGTATCGGCTATCAGCAGGTACAAAACCTGTGAACTTTTTAGATCTCTATATTTTATGCTTCGTCAGATTTCTTCTTTCTTTTTTCTTCTTCTGTTTACGGGGAGAGATTCTCCCTTGATAGGAGCCTCATATTGTTGATTGCTTCATGTTTTCTCACATTTCACACATGATTCTTTAAAAAGTTAACTCAGTTACCAGAGAAGGCCTTTGGTTTGTGTTCTACCTTTAACATCGGATTCAAAAATTCTCTTTCATACAATCAAAAAAATTGAAGTAGCATTTTAAACCTTGAACTTTATTTTCAATTTATGTTCCTCCATGACTGTGCCCATTGCAAGACAACCCAACATTGAACCCATCCTATCGGATCAAAACATCATCTCTTTAAACCTTTTTGACAACATACTTAAAACTGTCATCAACCGAGTTGAACTCAAATGTTCATGGGCCACAATTGAACGAGATATAAGCATCCAGGAACGTTTGGATGCAAGACAGAGACAACTTAGAAATCAACCTTAGCTTCCTTTCCCGAAGGTTGATCTTTCCCCTTTTTATTTTTTACTCACTTTCGGATGACTAGACCTTGTACTTTCTAGCCTTAAGTACATACTCTGGAACAACAGGGAGCTTAAACCTTTTTTTTTTTAATTCAACCTTGAACTTTAAGATTGGTTCCTCCATAAATTAGAAAGAGCTTGGTTTAGTCTAAGCTGGGGTTTGGGCATTTTGTGCTAATGGAAAAAGCGTAGAGTTCAAAGTTTGAGGTGGATAAATTCAGAGAAAAGAATAACTTTGAGCTATGGAATCTCAAGATGAGGTATCTACTCGTGCAACACGGATTGCAAAAGGAATTGGTGGGAAAGACAAAGAAACCGACAAGCATTGCATATGACGACTAGGAGGATCTGGATGCAAGATCTCTTAGTACCATCTGTATGTGTTTGGAATATGAAGTGTTGTTTAACATCACTAGAGATGAGACAACAACAGGTTTGTGGAGTAGACTGGAAATTATTTATATGAAAAAGTCCTTGATGAACATAATCTTCTTGAAGAGGCAGTTGTACAGCTTACGGATGAAAGAACGTTAAAAAATTGTTGATCATTTAAATGTTTTCAATACTCGGATTTGTCAATTATCTAGCATGGAAGTAAAATACAAAGATGAGGATAAGGAAGTTACACTATTGTGTCCATTGCCTGAGTCTTGGGATCATATGGTCACATATGTGTGGTTTAGCACACCATATACCATTGATTATGATATTGTTGTCGAAGCTCTGTTGTTTGAGGAAATGAGGAGAAGATCTAGTAAATAAACCTCAACAAGAGAAACAATGGTGGTCAGAGGTTGATCTACAGATAGAGGGAAAGATCAGAGAGATAAATCAAGATACAAGTCAAAAGGAAAGAAGGGTAAGAAAAAATGTTGGTTTTGTGGAAAATTAGGGAATCTCAAGAAGGATTGTTGGAAAAGACAAAGAACATCTAAAGAGGACTCCACAAAGGAAGAAAAGGAAGCAAACTCAGTTGAAAGAAGTTCAGGTTCAGGTTCAGGTTCAGGTATGGTTGATGAGGTATTGTCTACTTGTGATGTTTCACATCAACATAACCATTGGTTGTTAGATTCTGGTGTGTTCAGTCACATGTGTCTTCATAGAAATTCGTTCTCATCTTACCAATCTATTGATGATGGCGTTGTTTTTATGGGAAATGATTTTTATTGTAATATTGTTGGGGTTGGTAGTGTCTGGATTTAAATGCATGATGGTACTATAAGAAAATTAACATATGTGATTCATGTACTAGAACTTAGAAAGATCTTGATATATTTGGGAGTTCTAGATTCTACTAGTTATAAGTGTACAACTCAAGGTGGAGTATTGTGTTGGAGTTACTTCACACACACCTAGGATTTATTTTTCCTAAGGTTTTTCCTTGTTTATTAGTAATAATTATTCATTATCCAATATCCTATATTTTAGGAGAGAATATTCCACCTGGAGAATATTCTCTTTCAGTTGACACTTCAGTTTGAATAGTTGAGTTGAGTCTAGATGCTGCATTGGTTTTGTCACCATGCAACATTGGGATCATCACCATGACAATGTACACTTTCCTTGGGATAATCACCAAACTTCCACATTACCCTTGATGCCTTGATCTACTCCTGACTACACTCTGTTCATTCAGTTAACTGAATACTAGTTGACTAGTTAACTCAAACTAGGTGGCAATTCACTCTCGTAATTGCCTGAGAGACTAGACTAGGTGGAAGTTCACTCCCGTAACTACTGGTGTATATCCATATCACTCTAGACCACTACTATGGCTCATTATTTACTCATGTATCCTATATCTATTGTAAATTATTCACTCTTTGAGTGTGGAAAATGATTAATGAGAATTCTTTAATTCTTTCTCTCCTTCTTCTTCTTTCTCCAATTCTCTCTGCAAATGTGTGTATTATTGTTTATCTAGATTTATTCTGTGCAGGTTCAAAACATTTACATATTGAAGGTGTCCAAAGGAATCTTAGTATTCATGAAGGAAAAGAGGATCGAGAACCTTTATCATCTTGAAGGAAGGACTAAAATAAATCAAGCAGTTGTAGCATTTGAAGGTGTATAGCACCCCATTTTTTTATCCCCGTGAACTAGAATGTATTATGTAAATATGGCTTAGGATGGTGAGCCGGTAAAGTTGGGAAGGGGCTAGAATTCCTAGAAATGTAATAATTTATATATATTAATAAAATAAATCATTGGCTACAAGATGGACAAGGACAAAAGAGATAGGTGGCTATGATTCCACGAGAGAAGGGGCTTAAGGGGCTAAGTATTTTATTATATTTTATTTAACCATAATTGATTTTATGGATAAAAGTGGTTACATGAGCTTCTTGGGGAGGCCATGGGGTTCTTGATTTCATGTAATTATATAAACTGCTCTTTGGGTTTTTTGGGCATTCATTCCTTTCACTCTTTCATTTTGGGGGTTAACTTGCTCTTGTCCATTCACTCTTACACTCTTCTCACTCTTTCTTTATTGGTTCTTCATTCTTGCTAATTCACGTGCTCTTGGTATGAGAATGGAAACGAATGGCTGGAAGAGGAGAGCCATTGCTAGATGACTGTAATAAAGTACTGATCATTCTGGGTGGGAATGCATACCTATGGGAATGAGATTGATGGTAGATATAAATGAACTATTCACAACTGAGAATCCTTGGAGTTTCCATCATGGATATTTCTTGACCAATAGTACTATGGCCTTGGAGAGAAATGGAACAACCCGAGGGATTGCATGGAAAAGAAAGGAGTTCATTTCTTTGAGTTGTCCAGGATGAAGGGGAAAGAGAGATGGAAATTAGGATTGTTGTGTGGTTCGGAAAACTTGAGAGATTATTAGACAACTGCTGTGTGTTTTAGATTTGGCCTAGAACCTATCCTTGTGGATTCATGGCCCTGGCTCAAGGGTAACCTGTTGTTGAGAATTGGAACAACAATGTCTATGGTTGGGAGGAATGTCCTTGGTTTGCATCTAGTTGGTGAATTTATTTCATTAAAGACAAGTTCTCTCTGCCTTTCTGTTTTCTGCATAATTTATATTCCATTGTGTATATTTATCTCTGAGATGTGTATATTTAATGTGCCATCTTGTTGGGTATTGTTGTGCATGGAATGTTGTTTCTTTCTTGGATGGTTTAGCATGAATATTTATTATTGAATGCATTGTTATCATGTTTCTGTTATGATTCTTTAATAATTAATTATTACCATAATTTGAGATCAGTTAAAGAAGTGTGTTCTTGAGTAGCGTTCTTGGCATGTTGGTGGTTGGGTGATTCAGAAAGATCTGTTACATGACTATGGTTGAGTTATTAAGCATGTGTTGATTAACCAATTAGGAAGATTAAAGAAAGAGGAAGAAGTTATAGAAGAAGCATAACAACCATATACACATATGTAGATCTAAAATAAATCATAAAGCAACAACAAACCATAACACCAATGTGATAATGAAGTTCAACAATCTCCCCTATGTCTCAGGACTTTGTCTCAGTGGGTGAGGCTTTCTTATTTTTTTTCAAAGCTCAATAAGTACATCACAACAGTGACAAAAGGTTACAAAACTTATTTGGTCTTGTTCTACCAGATCTCAAGAACCCAACAGAAGAAACGACACTCAAATTGGATGACCAGAGCTCCCATAAATGGCCCGTAAAGGTGCACTCCTCAACAACTTCCCTACATAAAAATGGCTTTGGCTTGGAAAATATTCAACATAAACCTTCTCTAAAATTATTCCCATAGCCTCAAGAAGGCCTGGTTTATATATATCTGAATTTGGTAACCTTATCCCAACTTCCTCCCAAGATCTGGCCTAAAAAAGGGCCCAATATCAGCCAAAAAGGGCCAAAATTCCCAATATCAGTTGAATAAATCATTAAAAAATCCATATTATAATGTTAAAAACCCATTTTTTAACAAAATTCAGGCTAAACCCCTTTGGCTTGGGCACACACTCCTAAAACTTAGGTAGATGGCTTCATATGGCCAATCCCCAGGCCCCTAGGGGTTGTGCATTGGCCCTTACCCCGCAAGTATCGGTTGTATGGCACTAACTAATAGAACCATGGTCCGAATGGTGCATCGATTGGCTTGGCCTCTAGTCGCCTGCCCCGGGTCACATGGCATATTATGTGGTCTAGTATGTTGGCCTCAGCGCCCATTCCTTATCCTGGAGTAAAATGCCTAGAAGCTTGGTTGTTGGTCATCTGGAAGCATATAACCAGGGTTGGGGGCTAGACCCCAGCCCTAACCTCCTCCGCCTATATTCTTTTTTAAATTTAAATACAAAGATTGTGCTATAGTTTGTAAGAACCATCTGTGGGCAGTTTGGCTAGCCCAAATCTACAAGGAATTAGCCTGGACAGAGGTCATAGGTTCAAACCTCGTTCGCTCCCATACAACTTTTGAAATGAACCAACAAGCAATCCATGGGTGCCACGTGGAAGCCCATGTCTGGTCCATGTGGCACCTCCCCATTCACCATCATAAATGCCATGTGTCCTATTTCTATTCATCCATGTGTCGACCCTGTCAACACATCCTTGCCCAATCATTTTCTACCACGTGTTGTCGTACGAACGTGCCACATGTCACCCTTATGGTGGTGACACGTGTCACTCTCGGATTGGGCCAACTGTTCATTCACGTTAGTGTCCGCACGCCCATTCATCCTACCAATTGTGCCTGCCACGTTAGTGTCCATACGCCCAATCAACCTACTAAATGTGCCTGCCACGTCATTTGTATGGCCGTATGGCCTGTAAAGTCAGTTTCCATGTGGCACTGTATGGACTGTTCAATCATCATGTTTTTGCCTGTTTGGAAAAATGAACATATCATCATAACTTGAGCATACAACATTTGTTTGAGCCCATTCAAGTTGAGTTGGTTTTGTATTGACGAGGCCTATGCACAGGTCCATTTTGAATCCATTATGAGAACTTTAAGTTTTAGGCCTTTCTGAGCCCCATCAAGATCCTGGTTCCAATTCTAGATCGCGCCTCACCACTAAAGGACCTTTGATCCCCAAAAGGTTACTGATCAGTCATCAAGCTTGGGATAGGCCACCCGACTTGTTTCCTGTCTTTGAAATTTGTCCTGTGCACATGTCTCATCAAGATCAACTATAGCACAATCATGACAACTGACAACATATTGTTAGCCATTTGTACCCTACCACTTCTTACTGAAACCACTATCATCCATGTAGAAAACATTACTAATGATAGCATAAAAAAGATGAATGCAAATGAGTTGATATGTTTGTAATATTTGCATGACATAATCTTATCTTGAAGCAAATTGTGATTTATTTTCCATTTCACAATCATCTCATGTTCTCGCTTGAGATCTATTACTTGATTTGAAACAATTATAGGTGCGTTGCTTGCTTGAACTGCCTTATTTAATTGTTCCATTGTTTGAAGAGTTTTATTTTCCTTTACATGATGAGAATGAACACCATAATCTTGACCTACTTTGGTTAACTGATATTGATTCTTTTTCCTGTAGAAGATTGATTTACGATCACACAAGTATGGAATACCTAAGACCATTCCACATTCACTTAGTGGCACTACATCACATGTTACCTCGTCCACATAGATAGATGAAATTGAAAATTTTAATGTGCATTGCTTTGATATGTGCATTTGATGATTGTTTCTTATCCATTTAAGTGTGTAGTGCTTATGATGTATTTGTGTTTTTAATCCCAATTTCTTAACCAATTCCTATGAAATTAGATTAGATTGAGATCCATTACCTATCAATGTATCAACCTTAGTGTGCCTGATGATGACCCCGATGTGAAACAAATTACTTATACAATCAATTCCTTCACCAATTTTACTTGTCATACCAACCAATGAGACCTTAGATTCATCGTCCGAATCCAATCCCAAGTCTGTGGGTCGTGTTGTCGCTGCAATTATTTTCCTCCCCTTCTTTTCCTTGAACCACTTTGGTCTCTTCTCGGGATGCAATTTCCAACAACGGTCCTCATCATGCCCCTCTTTCTTGCAATGCTTGCAAGAGGGATTATGTTCCTTTCTTGCCACTGAATTTGACTTCTTTCCATGCCACTTCCTTTTGTCCTCTTTCCTTGAAGACGATTCCCCTGATACTCCAACACATGTTTTCCCTGCTTCAATGTATATCGCTTGAACATAAACCTCATCAAGATTAGTTGGTCCAAACATGAATACAATATTTTGAATATGTGCAAGTAAAACTCCTATATACTTTATAAGAGTTTCTTGGGTATGTAAAGGAATATCTAACATCAATGCCATTTTATGAAAGCCATCTGTGTATTCTTTCATTGTTTGCCCTTTTTTTAGTTTTAAATCTTGCCATTCGATTAAAGCTTTCTCTTTATAACCCAAAGGATAGAATTGATTTCTAAGTGCAGAAATAAAACTTTTCCATGATGGAAATACATTACCCACTTGTTGTGTTCTATTTTCCAACTTTCTTTACCACTAGATGAGTGTTATGCCTGCATGTCTCAATGATGCCAACTTGATTTTTGTGGCCTCGTCCTTGATCTTTTGCACACTGCAATAGCCCTCCATCTGTCTGACCCAGTTGTAAGTTTCTCTGCATTAACTTCACCATCATACATGGGTAATTTGAATTTAACATCAAGTTGTAATAATGGAATTTCATTCTTATGTTTATGGACATGTTTATTTGCATTGGATTTAGAACTTGAACTTGAAGAAGAAGGAGAAGAAGGAGCTGATGATGGAGGTGAAGAAGGAACTGTTGGGTATGTGTTATATTATTTTCACAAGTAGTAGTGTCTATGCATATACAATGGGCATGCAGGGGGGTTT
>JASDQU010101435.1:0-11718 GCA_032191745.1 Picea mariana | reverse complement strand
TTTTGTAGATGGTTTTCTATGAATTTCTTCATATCCTTGTTGCCCTGTGTGCTCCCATTCTTCTCATCTGCACTATTGTTCCATCATCTGAACACTTTACATCCAATCTCCACTTGGCCATTCTGCAATCCAACCAATGTGTTCTATTTACAGTAGCCTCTCTTAGGCATTCATATCCAAAATTTACCTTTATGAAATATTCCAAAACCTTGGAATGAAGTAGCTCAGAACATTCCATCACTCTACTACCACACCATTCTTGAATCAATACTATTACTCCTAGTTGTCCATCAGATTACTTCATTTAAAATTTCCCTATGAAATCATACCTTTCACACTTAATTTCATTCCCAATGGAAGTCTATTTTCATTCAGTGTCACTTTTCAAGTGAAAGGGCATTCATTTTTCTATCTCCAATTTCTCTGCATTGATATCATGCTTCCACTGTGAACTCTGATATCAGAAGTGGATTTTTTTGTCAGAGTACTTTTAAACAAGTAGCTAAGTCATATATAACAAATCTTTCCCGGACACTCTTATGCTTGGCACACAGAGATTATTCACACACCATCTCTGAAGCTCCTTGTTCTCTTTCACATCAACCTTGCAATTGTCTACACCTCTCTACCTTAAATGCTATGGAGTGAGGATTCTTGTTGTTGTGCCTTGAAATTCATTCAGACTCTATAGAATTTGAATAATAATAATAATAATAAATTATTCTTTCTTTATTTTTTTTTATTTCGTTATCTTCTTTTCATTATTTGTCATGTAGCTCTTTTTTTCCTCAACCAACTTATTTAAGTTTTGCATCACTTGATCATTTATCTGATTTTGTTCTCTTATTAGCCTCTCATTGTCTACTTTGTAGCTTTGTACTTCTATTCTTAGGATTACCACATTCTCTATTAATTTTTCTTACTCCCCTCTGCCCTTGTGTCCATTTGATTCTGTCTTTGCATTACCCACACCGATATTTTGTCCTTTGGCCTCTTTATCATGACTTTAATATCCCTCTCCATATTCCATTTCTTTAATATGAATTCTTATACTAAAATAATATTTTTACACCCCCCTAATTCTGCAGAATGTGCAAGCAACCATTTTGTCAGAATTATACATATTATAAAAAAAAAATCCAAACAATGCTACAGGTCCTTTTTCTGCTCAATTCATGAAGAAATATGTCATCATTCTCCAAATTATAACAATTCAATGTTATTCTCCTATGAATAATCTTTCTAATGACTATTCCCATGCCCCAATCCAATCTCTAAGATGAAATTTATGGCTTCCTGAAAAAATCACTTTCACCCTTTTTGTGCAAATGGGATATTGTAGCGGCAATGGAATGGTTGTGTGCCAATCTTGTCAAATTATTCCACGAGCCTTTTAAACTGGTACATAATTCAAATTTTGCATAGACACTTCCTTCAATCCACTTTCCTTGTGACCCTGGGCTCAAAAACACAGGCTTATCCACTCTAAGTGATGTTCCTTTAGCGCTTTTCTCTTTATTCTTCTACATAGGACCTCGTTTGAAAATGTCTGCGAGATTGTTTACTTCTAGGCCCTTCACACCTCTAATAAACCCCTTTACCTTATCATGAGACCGGTGTTGGAACAAGGTCCTTCAAACTTCGACATTCATGCATTCTTTCGGAGTAATACTTCCCAAAGTACACTTCGACAAAGTACTTATATTATCTCCATTGGGAGATTGGACGGTTGAGATTTAATCTCCCATTGACTGAATGATCCTGGTTCATCTAGATGATTCAGCGAAATAAATGATCATGACTTAATCAGGTGTTGAGATGGACAGTCCTTATTTGTTTTGGGATTTGACACTCCAAGACTCCTGGATATTACAACTCTCAAGTTGTTCAACTTCCCCGAAATTATACCTGCTGAAGTGGTCATAAAGTGACGATGATCGCTTACCTTTGGTTATAACTTCTGCTTAAGCTATCCTTCCACTATATTAATCCAACTACTATGACTTAATCAAGTGTTAAGATGGACGATCCTTATTATTTTGGGGCTTAGACACTCCGAGACTCCGGGATATTACAACTCTAAAGTCATTCAACCCCCCCAGAGTTATACCTATCGAAGTGCTTACACCATCCTTCCACTTCTTGATTGAAAGATTGAGAAAAGTACCGAAGGGATTTTATATCAATGGTCAGTGTGATTTCATTACTCCAGAACTATGGGATATTATGGCTTACCCTTTCCTTCCACTATACTCAATTGGAAGCTCAATAATTCACCCGAAGTTCTTCCTTGATCTGATGGCCTACGTTAATTCGTGGGTTTGGCCTTCAAGGATTCCACCCATTTCTAACTCATTTATTCCTGGAATGGTCAACGTTGAATGACCATGGAACTCATCAACCCATTCAAATGGTTGAGGTTTTAATGGTTCGATCTTACAACTTTGGTTATACCCGAAATTTCTCAACTAGATCTGACGGCTCTCATTTATCTGCCTTCTCCCGAAGATTTATTGACATGGGATCAATGTCCTTCAGAGGGTAGATTCCTCCGAGACAACTTTGTATTTACACTTGGATTCAAACCGAACAATGATCATTTATCTGTGCCTTTGGTCAGCGATCGATGGTTTTCATATCTCCCGACTGTAACATAGTTTCCTAACAGTTTTGAAGGTGTTTCTTCAGTTGATTTGTTGGGAATTTGATCCCAATAGTACTTCCTTAAGGTGCTCCTTTTCCTGAGATTTCCTTTGACCTTTCCAAATGTCTTAACGTTGCGAGATCTGATTTCGTGCAACCCAATATGCTATCTCTCTTGAGATTTAGGATCTCAAAGACATGTTCTTTCTTAATGACAATACCATATTGATTTTCTTGACATCAATGCCAACACCATAATACCATGTCCAATAGTTATGGCCCATAGCAGTCCAGTGTTTCAACCAAAATCTCTGATATCAATATGTAACGTACCCAATGATCCAGAATCAGATCCACAAGCTTGATGGGGCTCAGAAAGGCCTAAAAATAAAATTTCTCATAATGGCTTTAAAACAAATGTGTGCATAGGCCTCATCGATACGAACCCAACTCAGCTTGAACAGGCTAAAATGAACGTCGTATGCTCAAGTTATGACAATATGTTCATTTTTCCAAATAGGCAAAACAATGATGATTGTACAGTCCGTACAGTCCCCAGTGGAAACTGACTGTACAGGCCATATGGTCGTACAACTAATGTGGCAGGCACAGTTGGTAGGTCGATTAGGCATATGGATGCTGACATGGTAGGAACAATTGGCAAGCTGACTGGGTGTACGAATGCTGATGTGGATGGACAGTTGGCCCAATTCGAGAGTGACATGTATCACCACTGTAAGGGTGACATGTGACACGTTCGTACGACGACACATGGCAGACAGTGATTGGGAAAGGATGTGCTGACAGGTCCGATAGATGGATGAATAGAAAGATGACATGTGGCATTTATGATGGTGAATGGGGAGGTGCCATGTGGCCCAGACATGGGCTGTCACGTGGCACCCATGGATTGGTTGTTGGTTCATTGCAAAAGTTGTATGGGAGCGGACGAGGTTTGAAACTACGACCTCTATTCAGGCTAAGTCTTGGCAGAGATGGGCTAGTTGGGCCGCCCATGGATGGTGCTTACAAACTATAGAGAAATCTTTGTATTTAAATTTAACAAAGAATATGGGTGGAGGAGGTTAGGGCTGGGGTCTAGCCCCCAGCCTCGGTTATATGCTTCCACACGAACAACAACCACGCTTCTAGGTGTTTTACTCTGGGATAAGGAATGGGTGTGGGGGCCAACATACTAGACCGCATAATATGCCATGTGACCCGAGGTGGGCGACCAGAGGCCAGGCCGATTGGTGCACCATTCAAGCCATGGTTCTATCAGTTAGTGCCATGCCACTGATACTTGCAGGGTAAGGGCCAACACGCATCCCCTAGGGGATGATGCTTGGCCATATGAAGACATATGCCCATGTTTTAGAAGAGAACACTCAGGCTAGAGGGGCTTAGCCCGAAGTTTTTAAAAAAAAGGGATTTTAACGTTATAATATGGATTTTTTTAATGATTTCTTCAGTTGATATTGGGGATGTTGGCCCTTTTGGGGGGATATAGGGCACTTTTTGAGGCCAGATCTTGGGAGGAAGTTGGGATATGGTTACCAACTTCAGATCTATATAAACCAAGCCTTATTGAGGCCATGGGAAGAGATTCAGATAAGGTTTATGGTGAAAATTTTCCAAGCCAAAGCCATTTTTATGCAGGGAAGCTGTTGAGGAGTGCACCTTTGTGGGCCATTTCTGGGAGCTCCGGTCATCCGATTTGAGTGTCGTTTATTCTGTTGGGTTCTTGAGATCTGGTAGAACAATACCGAATCCATTTTGTAACCTTTTGGCACTGATGTGATGTACTTATTGAGATTTGAATAGAAATAAAAAATCCTCACCCACTAAAACAAAGGTCTGGAGACGTAGGCTAGATTGTCGAACTCCGTTATCACATTGGTGTTATGGATTGTTGTTGTTTTATGATTTATTTCATATCTTCATATGTGCATATGGTTGTTATGCTTCTTCTATAACTTATTCCTCTTTCTTTAAGATTCCTAATTGGTTAATCAACACATGCTTAATAACTCAACCATAGTCGTGTAAAATATCTTTTCGAATCAAGTGGTATCAGAGCTAGTTGACATTTGGATTTGAGTTTTTTATGTTAACCAGGAAAAAGCTACATTGTGGTGAAGGTGATCTTGTTGAAGAGAATAGATTGATTGGATTAAGAAAGAGAACTTCTCAAAAAGAGAGGATGGCATCAAAAGAGGGACTTTCTCAGAATGAGAAAGAGTTTAGAAAAACTTTCTTCGCCATGTCGGAGATGATGAAGGTTTTGTATGATGATTACCTGGAACGAAAGAGACCAAATCTGGGTGAATCTTCAAAGGGAACAAGTGAAGAAGGAGAGGATCCTCCTCAAATTCCTGTAGATTTTAACCTTGTACAATATCTACTACAAACAGATATTTAGTAAAGGAACAAAAAAAATACAATGGAAAATACAAACATTACACAGAGATTTTTCCCCTGGAAACCCAAACCGGGAAAACCAATATATTCTATATTATTCATCATGTTACAATGTTTACAATAAAAAATACATATAGGATCCAACGACATCCAAAATCCTAACCCAATGACCTGGATTAGTCCAAAACACTAATTCCTTAACCAGAAATAGAAAACCATCAGCAAAGAAACCATCTGCCGAAAAAACACCTAAATATAATGTGGTCCCAAGGCAAAAAAAATGTGGTCCCGATACAGATATTTTCTTTCTTGAGGGCGCTGCCCTTGAACCCGCATGCAGGGGGCTCCGCCCCCCTCAAACCCCCCTGCATGCCTAAATTGTATGCTCAAACACTACTACTCATGCAAATAAAATAACACATACCCAACATTCTCCAACTTGTTGTTTTCTTTGCACACAGGGGGTTACAGGGTTACATAGTCAATAATCCAGGGCATCAATGCCCATGGATCCTCTACACCAAGAGAACTTCTCAGTGCTCATAGATGTTTCTAATGAATCTGAAACATTCTTTAAAGTGTTTACCTTCATCATCAATACTTTCTTTTCTTCAACCATGTCTCTCACAAAGTGATATTGAATATCAATATGCTTTGTCTTTGAATGATGAGCTCGGTTCTTTGCCAGAAAAATTGCACTCTGACTGTCACAATCTATTCTTATAGATTATTTTACCAACCCAATACCTGACCACAATATTTGTAACCATACTGCTTCCTTACTTGCATGAGTGGCTGCCATGTATTTAGCTTCTGTAGTTGAAAGTGCCACTACAACCTACCTTTTTCTCATCCAACTTATTTCTCCTCCAAACAGGTTAAATACATACCCTCTTGTAGATATCCTATGATCCAGATCTCCAGCTCAGTCTGCATCAACAAATCCATGTATATCCACCACTCTGTCCAATCTTGTTCTTCCTTCGTAGCACAATCCATAGCTAGCAGTGCCACACAAATACCTGAAAACCCTTTTTACTATTGTCCAATGCTCCTCCCTGGTTTTGACATATACCTGCTCAAAACTCCCACTACATATTCAATGTTTGGTCTAGTACAAACCATTTTTTGGCATAGGGGAAGACCTAGGGTTCACTCCAAGAGCACACCAACAAGCCCTAGCTACTGGCCCTTTCGACAACACCTGCGAAGCAGATGCAGTCTCACCCGAAGCAGCTATGAGGGGGTTGCAGGACAGAGATGTCTACAACCAAAGGAATATCAAGTGGATATTATATAATAACAACTCAATATGCATCTAACACTTATCAAGCTATATCTATCCTGCACAGATATAGATTTGATCTAACACAATAATGTAATTAACCATGTAACAACAACAAAGATCAAAGTATCAATCACACACACAACACATGATATACGTGATTCACCCTCTCTCTAGGGCTACATCCACATAACTGTGCTTATGAAATATTAAGATAAAGCTTATAGTTCTGATTTTCACCCAGCTACAGGTCTTGATATTCACACCCAGCTAAAGATCTTACAATACCAGAAGGCTCTCACTCTCAGCACTTCTCTCTCTCTTGGTGCAATAATCTCTCAATCAACCACAATCAATATCAATACCCAACACTAGTACCCACCCGACCTAGTTCAATTTGAACTCTACTTATACATTATAGTCCCTCACCAATAGCCTTAGGTTGAAACCTACGTGTCAAAACCCTAATTAACCAAAACCCTAGGTGTCTAAAACCCTAGGTCAACTTGACCCACTTTTCTCGGGCTTCACCATCCTGTCTCTCCTTTCTTCCTGCGCGATGCTAACGGTAGATTTCTCTTCTTGCTGAGTTGTCCTCGATCCATCTTCCTTGCTGATCTGTCATCCTTGATATCCTCATTCGATGACTAGTTTTTTCGTACTTCGCTCTGGTTTTTCTGTTGTTTTGCTTACTTCGACCCAGTGACAGTCACTGTGTGTTCCGTGCAGTTCGTGTTAGACCTTTTCTTCCTTGATATTAATTTTATTTCATACCCAAGGGCCAACAGGCCCCCAACACTCACCTGTGACTCATCCTGAGGCACTTTAGATCTGATCCTTTTGTTTCACTTCAACTTTAGACTACGCAGTGCAGTCTTTGCTTTCTTCTTTGTGCCACTTCTCTTCCCTTGTGTAGACTGTCTTTTCTATGTCTGGTACCCATTTTCAACTGCACCTGGTACCTAGACCCTTCTCCTGTTGTTTTTATCGAGAGCTGCGAGGCAACTGGTTGTCATAGTACAACATCAGCCGACTCCCATTCACCAATCCTTTTTTCCATTCTCCCTTCAATGTTTTCAGTTGTGCAAATACTCCTTATATGACATAGGCGATCTCATATGGTTTGAGCCAATGTGTTATGAACTTCCCTGGGTGTCTTATAAACTTACTGTCATACACTAGTACTAAGTCACCTTGCTTAAATGTCTTCTGCTTGATGTGCTTGTCACGATATGCCTTTTCTCGTTCTTTCTGAACCTGCTGGTGAAATCCTATAATGAATCGATATTCCTCCAGTTCGACCAACTATGCAAGCCTCTCCTGAATAGCACCAGTATCATCCATGTCTGTAAATGCAACAATTCTTAAGCTTGGTACCAATTATTCCATCGGGAAAACAACTTCAAGACCATAAACCAACTTGAAAGGGGTTTTCATTGTTAATTTCTTGCAAGTACTTATATAATCCCAGAGTACTGCTGATACTCTTAAATCCCAGTCAACCCTGTTCACACTGCAAATATTCATCAATGTTGTCTCCAAGATATTGTTGAATGCTTCAACCGTTCGATTTGCTTGTGGATGGTAAGGTGTACTCTTCTGATGGTGAACTGAAAATTCTTTAGTCAGGGCTTCAACTGTCTTGTTGATTAAATGAGTGCCTTGATCACTCATAAGGGTCTTAGGGCATCCAAACTTGGTGATTATGTCATCAAAGATAAATCACGTAGCTGTATTTGCATTACAGTCCTCAAATTCTCTTGCTTCGGCCCATCTGGTTAAGTATTTAGTCGCAGTAATGATATACCTTGCTTCTGTGCTCTTCCCTAGTGGGTTTATAGGTCCCACGAAGTCAATGGCCCATTTATAAAATGCTTGTAGGGTCATCTACGGTGCTAATGGAATTTCATCTCTTTGGGATGGTTTTCCAACTCTCTGGCATATATCACAAGCTCTAGCATAATTCTTATCATCTTTGTGTATAGTAGGCCACCAAAGGCCAGCTCGCAGGACCTTCTGTGCAGTTTCTTTCCCTGCATAATGTCCTCCTGTGATGCCTTCATGAGCGTCTTCGGGGACCAGTGGGCGCTCTTCCTGCATAACGCATCTGCTTAGTATCTCATCAGGTCCCATCTTATATAGCTAACCAGCTATCAGTGAAAAGTTTGTAGTTCGCACCACTAGTTGTTTCTTCTAGGGAATTGTATATGCACTAGGTGTCATTCCTGTTGTCAGGAACTGGACGATGTCTGCAAAGTGGTCATTAATATTTCTAATGATGAGCAGTTGTGCATCTGGCAGTGTATCCTCCAAACTGGTGGGTTCTTCTCCATGTTCCAACTTCGACAAGTGGTCAGGGACCTTGTTCATTCTTCCTGGATTAACTATGATCTCAAAGTCATATTCCTAAAATAGCAGGAGCCATCTGCATATCCACCCCCCCAACACTGGCTTGTTGACTAGGTATTTCAATGCGGAGTGATCTGTGAGAATTTTAAAGTGTCCTCCTACTAAGTAGTGGCGGAATTTTTGTAACGCATATACCATGGCCAATCCTTCTCTCTTTGTGGTGGTGTAGTTAACTTCTGTTGTGGATAACTTTCTGCTAGCAAAGTCTAACGGGTGATCGATGTCTCATTTTCCCAGCTATGCCAATACTGCTCCTAGTGCAATAGAAGACGCATCAACATGCACATGAAACTCCTTACTCCAATCTGGAAAAAACAGAATGGGCACAATGACCATCTTTTGTTTCATTGTGTCGAAGATCTGCTGACATTCATCTGTCCACCCAAACTAGAAGTCCTTCTTCAACAACTTCTCCATTGGTGTTGTAATTTGGGCATAGCCTTTAATGAATTTCCTATAATAGCCAGTGTGTCCTAGCACAGTGCGCAGTTGTCTAACTGAAGTAGGAGGTGGAAAATCAACTATAATTGCAACTTTAGATGGATCAACCAACAATCCTTGCTTGCATACAATATGACCTAATAATACTCCAAATGGTGAGAAAAAGATGCACTTCTTCAAATTCAAAGCAATTTGACACTGCCTGCATTTATCCAACATTAGCCTTATACATTCAATATGGTTTTTCAACAAGCTAAACATAGTCCAGTCATCAAAATATGCTTCTAAAAGTTTATGCAAGAATTCTTTGAACGCTTCGACCACCACCCTAGAAAACATGGTTGGGGCATTCTTTAGTCCAAATGGAATCACTGTGTATTGATAGGATCCCCATTCTATGGAAAACATGGTCTTATGGTAGTCCTCCTTGAAAATCTGAATCTAATGGTATCCTAAAAATCCATCTGTAAAAGAATATACCTCTTGGTCTCCCACGTTGTCTAATACTTCATTAGTGAATGGTGTAGGGAAAGGGTCATGCAGACAAGCATCATTCAATTTCCTGAGTTCCACGCATATTTTGATTTCTCCTGTCTTCTTTTCTTGTACCACCATAGAGTTGATCCACTCTGATTCTTCATCAGGTTCAATAATCCATGCTTCCATCATTCTGTCGAGTTCAATCTTCACTTTTTCCTTTTATTTCGGGTTCAATCTGCAGGGTCTTTGCTTGAATGGCTTCACATATGGTTTCAAAGGTATTCTCATCTCTCCCATAGGTCCTTTGATTCCCTTCATATCAGTGAACTTGGTTGGAAACAAGTCCCGATATTCGTGCAATAACTCTGTAATCTTGTCAATGGTAGAAATATCCCAATAATCTCTAACATTGGCAAGCTTCAGTGTCTCCTCCATTCCAATATTGACCTTTCTGATCTTGATTGGGTGTCCAATAAATGGTATTTCAAATCCTGGTCCCTTCACATCTTGTTGGCCTTCCGTTTCATGGATTTTGACCAATAATCCATGCTTCCATNCATTGGCATTGATGTTATAGCAAGTCTACAATTTCTAGAGGGGTGTAGTCCATTCGTCCTCCTCTTGTCCCATAGGGAGGCTAGATGCCTCTTCAAATACCTTTTGCCTCAAAATATGTAGTGCTTGGTCTATTGAGGGATATTCACTTTCAAATTAAAAGGTGGTGATAAAATTTTGAATCATACCTTCCCAATCTGTAGTGATGAAGTGTAGCTCCACTTGAAGGTACCAGTTGATAAGGGTCGTATCTAGTGTGTTAATGAATCTTTGCACCCATTTTTCTCCAGGAATATCACTCTAGGACTCTTCACAACTTTGTGCATGGTCCTTTGGGAAACTTCGACCGGTATACCTTACTTCGCAGCTTACTCCTTGTGCTGAAAACCATGTTCTCATCAAGGTTCGGCATTGTGTATAGTATGTGCTATTTCTTTTGTGTGTCCCCCACCATCTTGTTGGTGTAGCTTTCAGGGCCTCATCCATTTCCAAAAATCATTCTTGTGTTGGTACACTTGTTTCAAAATCTGAAAGGAAGGTTTCTAGGGGGTTCAGACCATCAAATGTGGGTAACTTACTCACTATTATGTCAATCCAATGAACTTCTCTGGTTAGTATAGCACATATTCTGGAAGAAACTTCATACATCTGGTTCTGCCAATTCTCCAATGCTTCTTCTGAGTCTGATGAACATGTGTTGTCTCTTCACCAGCTAAGATTCCCATCGGCTGTAGGATTGATATAATCATGTTGTCTGGCTATTAGTTTGTAGATGTTTTCCAATTCGTATGCATGGTCTTCTTATCTGATGGGATCTGTGTAATGTTGACCCTCATCTGGATCTAAGGGTGCAATGACCCTAAGTCCATGACGGCAACCGCACTCTCAGCAGTCGGTCACCCCACCAGGACCCTCTCACTCTACGGCCCGAAGAGTCAAAGCTCTTCCAACTCCTCCTCGGGAGTTTTATCACCCACAGTCGTCTCGGGAACCTTCCCTTTTCGAACTCGGGAAGTTGGGTTTCGCGGACTCGCGAACCTTATGCGCACCTTCAGTGCAATATGAAATCTCCGAATCCCGATCCGCGATGTCAACGGTCAACGCTCCGGATCTCGGGGGTTTTACTGTCGGGATATCGGTGGGTGAGAGGCAGGGAGGTACTTACCTTTCGAATCCCCGAACCCCGATATGCCGATATACCTCCACGCGGCTCCCACTGACGTCCGGGTCCCACACTGCCACGTCCCGTCGGGACTTCGCGACTCGCGGATTCACAACTCCAAACTCCAGCTTTGGAAACCCCAAATGTCGAAAGTCCGATACTCCGGATCTGTGCCACCTGTCCGTGCTAGGATCAACGGCCTCGATCAACTCGGGAAATCGCCTCACGCGGTTTCAAAGTGCATAGGATTTTTATCCCGCAAACCCCGATTTTCCGAAGTGCGATGGAGATGGTTCCTCCGTGCACCTGCAGCTAAAACCCC
>JASDQU010101434.1:183066-193560 GCA_032191745.1 Picea mariana | reverse complement strand
TGACTTTGGAAGTTCTGAGTGGGATATTGTTGTCTATTTCCTCCACTGGTATGAGGGTTACCCTGGTTGTTCCCTCTTTCTCTACTTCTTCCTCTGCCTTTCCCTCTTCTGAATGAGAATTGAGATTGGAAGGCATTTGAGATTGACTCATCTGTGAGATGTAGTCTTGTCTCATGTGTCACCAGAGAACCAATTAGTTCATCTGTTGAGAAGCTTGACAAATCCTTGGATTCCAGGATGGCTATTACAACCATTTCAAATTTCCTGGGTAGACTTCTGAGAATTTTCTCAACAATTCGTTGATCAGTGATGGTTTCACCAATGAGTCGGCTCTGATTCACGATCTCCATGACTCTGGTCATGAACTGATCTACAGTTTTGGACTCTGTCATCCTGAGAGTCTCGAATTGTGTCCACAAGGACTGCAGTTTAACATTTTTTACCCTGTCATTTCCTTGGTAAGACGTTTTGAGGATGTCCTAGGCCTGTTTGGAAGTACCAGCGCCTGTGATTTTCGAGAATATCGAATCATCCACAGAGTTCTGTATCCAGAATTTTGCTTTGTTTTCCTTGGTCCTCAGAGTTGCTTGAGCAATTCTCTGCGCGTTTGTCATGGCAGTGAGGGCGGCTGGATCTCGTTCCACATATCCAAGATCCACTGGTTCCCAGCACTCTTGTGCTTGCAGGAACGACCTCATTCGAAGAGACCAAAATTCGTAATTCTTTCCCAAAAGAATCGAACCCTGAGTCGGGCCGAGATTGTTGGTCGACGCCATTTAAAAAAATGCTAAAAGAATAGAGGGAAAAATTTGTATTTACCTCCAATCACAGAGATTTTCGATTCGTCGATGGCCGATGGGAGCTTATCGGGCTTTAGATGGCCTTTGATCTCCTTGCAATGTGACCATGTGCTTTAATGCTAAGGCGCTACGGGATTTTCCGTGTCTTTGTCGTGCAAAATGCCGAAACGCGAAAAAAAATTACCTTTGGACTTTTCAACAGTCCAGATCTGCTGAGGATTGGACGGTCCTGAGTCGTATCGGGATATCGCGAATCGGGATTTCGCGATTCCTGAGGACAAGTTCTTCTGTCCCTTTGATTTCCCGAACTCCTATTTACCGATGGCGCGTTTCCTTTCAGGACTTTCTTGATGGCTTTGATCTTTGCCACGCGTCCCAGCAGATGGACGGTCGTGTGCTTTCCTCGCAATTTCACGATTTAAACGTGCGACCTCTTGGTCTCTCGAATCCCGAAATACCGATGACCTTTTCTTGTCGGGACTTTTCCCGAATCGCTTTGATCGCCTCCACGTGTCCTTGAAAGATGGACGGATCAGATTTGCGTCGGGGATTTCACTGGAAAGAAACCCGATCACTTGTTCTCAAGGATCGCGATTTCTCGAATCCCGATCTGCCGATGGGAGCTTTGCTCTTCGGGACTTTTTCCGAGTCCCCGGATTTGCGCCACGCGTCCGGGAGAGATGAACGGTCTTGATTCAGCCTCGGGATATCGCGGTTAGCGATGCTCCAAGTTTCTGTCAACGTGAAACCCCGAATGTCGATGTGCTGACAGGGCCCTTGATGTCCGCCACGTGTCCAGGAGATATGGACGGCTGAGATCTGATCGGGGTATCGCGTATCGCGATTTCGCGAGTTGCGATGTCAAGTTGCTTTAAATTCTTTGACAACTTGAAACCCCGAACTCCGAAATGCCGATATGACGATGCGTTGATCTGCTGCCACCTGTCCTCTGAAATGGACGACTGTGATCGTTTCGGGATTTCGCGATTTTCGCGTATCGGAGTTTTTGGAGAGCAGATTCTTTCGCTCGTCCAACTCCCGATTCCTGATTTTGCGATGGGATAGGATCTCGCCACGTGTCTCTTGAGCGGACAGTCAAGGTGACGTCGGGATTTAGCAAGTGAAAAAACCTTCTGTGCGCCCCATACGACTAATCGTCGTGCAACTTCTTGCTGATCTAACGGCTGTCGGGCCTGTGTTCAAGATCTGACGGCTGAAATGCTTTCGCCTTTTTCCGCGCTCTCCTCGTCCCTTCTGGTCTGGTTTCCCGCCTTGGAACCGTTCGCATGGCGAATTTCACGGCTTCAATGGTTGTTGTTTGCGCCTGAGATGCGTTCTTTACACCTGTGGAAGAAAGATTCGTGAATCTTTCAATGATTTGAGAGAATTTCACGATTTCTTCGTGATCTGCTACAATCTTTGACAGATTTGAGCTATTTTTTAAAAAATCTTTAAACGATTCAGCCTTCTGCTTGAATCTTTAATGAATTGAAGCGAAATCTTCAAGTTCTTTAAACTTCTTTCGTTCTGCAGCTCTTCTGCGTCAATCTTTGACGGTTCTTTGAAAAAATTGTGCAAGTTTCTTCTTCTGCATTCTCTGCTTCCTCCACTAGCTTCTCACGGCGATCTTTTAGAGAGTCTTACGGACAGCTATCCAAGCTTTGTGAAAAGTCTGTGTCGCGTGCTCTCAAGATCCGTGAAGCTCTGTACTGTGTGGATCGTGTGGCTCTCCGGACTGTGTGAAGAGGCTTACTGCTGTGGCTCTGATACCATGATAAATTGTGAAGCAAAGAGAAATGAATAGAGAAAAGAATAGTATATTCAAATGTATGAAGAAGTACAGAACAGAACTGAAAAGATATTACAATGTAAGATGGTTGAGCTATATATGCTCAAGCAAGACAAAAATAGAAAGTACAACTGTCTAGTACAGTTGGCAGTGTACGGTCATACTGTTGAGGGTACAATATATTTAACAAAAATGTCGTTCAGAAAATCGAATCCAGTAAAATCAATCTTATTTCTATCAAAAACAGGTTCATAGTAATTACTCCCTTGGACCACGGGAAATTTGCCGCCACCTAGAGTCCTCAATATTTCTAGAATGAAACAACCATCCAAAATTAGCATCAGAGGGAGGTTCTCTGGCTCCCAACCGATTTTTTCTTCGTAACTGCTCCTGATTTTGTCCTCCAGGTTTAAGATCTTATCCTTTGCACTTTTGTAGAAATCCATATTATTTGGAACATTAGCGCGGTACCTATTGATATTAAACCTTGTCACCATTCTACCGAGGGCTCTGTCTTTGTGATAGTTCATTGTGCTTCCGTAATGATAAGGACCCAAGGAAACTCTTTTAGGAACATATGCTTCTCTTTTTGAGTCTTTCAGGAAGTTGGGAACTCTAAATATGGACACATCGGACGGCGATCTGCGATCAGCATCGAAACTCTCTTGAATTTTAATTATCCATTCTGCCTCGCTGATCCATTCTGTACCGCTTGGTGGTTCTTTCCGCTGCAAGGGCGATCTATCATAATAATCCCTACCCTTGTCTCTGTCAAGGTTGAAAGCTGACAAATTACCCTGCTCCAAGGGCGATCTATCATTATCATGGGGCTCAAGGCGGTCGCCATGGTTGAAAGCTGACAAATTAGAGCGGCGCTCACGGCGGGCACGAACAGGACTATCACGGGGTTCAAGGTTGACACAGACTGGACTATCAGACATTATTATAATAATCTAATTTTAAGTAACCTAAGGAGACTTGACTTTCTTATTAGATACGGCAATTCAACAACAAAAACACAAATTTCAGAAGTGCCAAAAACACAAATTTCAGAAGGGCCAACAACGACCAGATAGACAGAAGCTTCAAAAGTAATTAGACTTCAAATAATATCCTTATCCTTCGCGGCAGCAGAAATATAGAAGCTGGTCATAGGTTCCAAATATTTAACTCCAATCGCGGGGTATAAAAGAAAGGAATTTTTAATGAGGGAAGTTTCGATCCATTTTTCTCGACCCGGACGACCCTTGCTTCCTACGCAATCCTTGCTTCGCACGCAACGCACAAGGGACCCGGACGACCCTTGCTTCCCACGCAACGAACAGGGGTGTAGTACGTCGCGGAACCCTTGCTTCGCACGCAACGCACAAGGGACCCGGCCGACCCTTGCTTCCCACGCAACGAACAGGGGTGTAGTACGTCGCGGAATCACTTTAATAACACACTAAAATTAAGTTGCGGTGAAAATCTCCATACATTTCTCTCTATTCTATCCACTTGAAGTAGTGTTTTAACTTTCTAGTACTCAATTAACATATTTACCTCGAAAGGTGTACACTTATTGATCATGGGCACATTTAATAGGTTTTTAGTGCTTAATCAATTTTGTATGGACAAGATTAAATATTGATAAAATATTCTTAGTAGTCTCAATAAATCAATGATTGTGATTTATCTTAGCGATCAAATAATTCATTATGAAATTTGTTTGAAAAATGATGCCTAATCTTGTGGGGAACTTTTGACTGCCTTCCCGAGCTCCAAATGCAGATTTGAAAGTACCGTTGGAAAGCTTAGAATTTCTAGATGTCAATCGACTATTCAAGCATGTAAAACGGACTCTCCACGACTCAGAAATTCGGTTTTTTCCAATGTAGTTTTCATTTAAGAAATTTGTGCTTTCACCAGCTATTCCGTCTTGAACTTTGCTAGTTAGCTGGTAAAAGATCTGCTTTTCAACAACTAAAAGGTCGGATTCGGGACGAAATCGCTGATGAAACCTGTCACTAGACAAAAAAAGGTGAAATTTTGCCCAGATCGAAGTTTTATTAATCCAAATCGCTTGAAAACTCTTTTAAAGGATAGATATTGAATTATAAAGTCAAATCTAAGATCCACTTTTGGTGTAAAAGAGTTATAAGAGGTATTCAAGTTGGCTTTGGTATCTATTTTGGTGGAAACGAATTGGGGTTTTTTCCAAACTCAGCAAATTCGAATCTCATCTTCTTCAAGAGTCATCAAACAGTCTTTGAAGGCTTATCTACACTGCACAAGGACTCTACATTATCTGAAGACCATGAAATGTGGAATTGACCTCATTTTGAGGATCATTCCTTATCTTTTGTAATCTAGTTTTTGACTTTCTATATTTAGTATTTCTGATCCTCTCTTTCAGGATCTGAATATTGTTTTGTAAAAACTATAAAGATGAAGACATAAGATGAACTAAGGGTTCAATCCTGGATACATTTTGGCTCATGTACTTAGACTCTTATCTTGATATGAATCACAGTCTTCATTTGCTATCAATGTCATATTTGTTACTTTGATTCAGTTTAACTCATCTTTTATGAACTGTCATCTTCTTATTTAGCTCATGAATTTGAATTAAAGGATCCCTTACTATCTTGTATGACCCTGCATGTTAATGTACTTGGTTATCTAGATTAGTGTTCTTCATACCCTATTTCAATTACTTTGTTTAATCATTGATTTCTAAAAGCATTGTCTTATTCGAATTCATGATAAGTTGTTCTTCTCATTAGCTATTGAGTTATCCCATTGTTCTAAGCATACCAAATTTACCATATTCTTGAGTTATCAAGCATCTTTAACCTACAACCCTAAAGAGTTTATTGGAGTGATAACAATTTCAACCACTAACTTCCTCAGTATTATAAAGACATCAGTTTACATGTTTATTTTTTTACTTTTACTTAATCATATTTAAAATGTTGATTGCCACGTATGAGTGATTAGGGTCCTTTGGGCATTCACCAACCACAAATTTGTGACTGTGCTAATTACTAGCACGGTTGTTGAAAGCTAAAAGGCTTAGGGCTGGTAAGATGAATGAAACGATTAATTGTAATTATAACGGATGTCATGTCGACATAAAATAAGATATTGACTTTTCTGTTTCAATTAAACTAAAATCCACATTAAAAAAATGAATGAACGAAATTACAAATGGTGTAAAACAGCAATGGTCAAACACAATAAAACATTGTTTATATCCATAAAACATTATCGAGTTTTAATCAAAATTATAACAAGAAAAATATATTGGTTATTATGTAGCTCGAAGCCATTTACTATAAAATTGGCTCTCTCACGATATTGATTGGTCTACAATCCACGTCCAAAACATTTGGGGAAAGAAATTACAACGATATTGACAGGTTCTAATTTAACAAAACTACTATCTGCATCGTAAAATTTAAGAGCCAGTAATTAAGCCTGGTCTAGACGTATTACTATTTTGACTTTTCACCTATTTTGTTTTATTTTTATTGGAAATCTGGGTTAGAATTGGAGGAAGGTTATTTTTATTTGAAATTTTATTTCATGCAATTTAAAAGAATGGTAAAATATCAAATTGTAAATTCAAATTGTGAATACGATAAATTTATTTATATATTCAATTCAATTTGATAAAATACATTTATATATTCAAATTCGATAAACTTCTTTCATTCAAATTATAAGTTTACTTGTTTAATCTAATTCAAGGTAAGGTACATATAAATTTATAATTTGTATTCACCTAAATTGATGGTTTGGTTTGATACGGCTCTTCCTAGTGTGACATGTTATGTCGAAACAATAATAGTTCTATTCATTGTGCTAGAAATATAGAACTGCACGCACAAATGATAAAAGTGGAATGGCCATATGCACGAATCGAATCGACAGAATTGGTGCGCATGCAATATGCAAGAATCGACTATATGGAATGGCTATATGCATGAATCGAATCTACAGAACTGGAGCACATGCAATATGCACAAATCCACTATATGAAAGCGCACAAATCGAATATAGTGGAATGCACAAATCGGCATATGAAATAGCCTGGTAACGAATGCATGAAAGTGCGGGAATCGAATGAGGTGGGAAAAATGTGTGTAGGAGGTGAAACGACTCAGAGAATGGCTGGTACAATATTAAACGTCTGTGGGCAGATCATGGCATCAGAAACGAATGCGTGTCCCCAACATGAAACGTGTGCAGTGCTTCTTAATGATATAAATGTGGCATGCATAGATATTAATCCTCCTTAATCATTCAAACGTGACAATACAATTGTTCTTTCAATCCATAGTGATGGGCTCATTTTTTATATAATTTTGGAATCATGCATTAATCATCAGCTTTCAAGCCATAGTGATGTGTCTAAATTATGAAAAATTGAAGAGAATTGTTGGATCATGTTGTCATTGATGCCAAAGATTTAATTAATTGATTTCAAAGGATAGATGTCAAGTGATTGATTGATTCCAAAGGATGATTGATTGATTGATGTCAAAAGATTGATGTCAAGGAATTGGTTGATTCCAAAAGATGATTGTATGATGTCAAAGGTCAAAGGTTTGATGTATGATAAACAATGTCTTATCATAGTATATTGATGAAGATGGATCAATGAGTTGTCATTAATACTTGATGCATAGATGAAGATGGATTGATGTAGTTTCATTGGTATATGATGCATTGTTGGATTGATGTAAAGATGAATATTTATTGTCTTATCATGATTGATAAGGTGTACAAATGGATGAAATCCAAAGTAGTTCCCTTATGGTGAAATCCCTCATGGGAAGATGCTTTGCGGTTGAGTTATCCTTGAAGTATGGTTATGCTTATATGTGGAATAATGAGTTGAAGATTAGTGAATTTTTTAATGGAACTATCCTAGATGGATAGTGCTTGTCATTCAATTTCCGGTGGTATGTGGAATGTCACATAAATCCTCATGGTTTGAGAGTTATGGCCTTACGAAGTTGGAGGACCCTCATATGTAGGCTTGAAGCCCCAAAAGGTCAAAGAAGTCAAAGTGCTTAAAAAGAAGAAATTATTATTTAAATGATAAAGTGAAGTGACAAAGTCAAGGAAGATTATTTAAATGATAAAGTGAGGTGACAAAGTCAAGGAGGAATACTTAAATGGAGAGCTTTCTAATTATGGAAAGTGGTTAACGCTAAAAATGAGGAAAATAGGTTAAGTGACCTAGAAGATGCTTCTAAGGAAGCTACTTGGAGAGTATAAATAAGAGGCAAGGGTCTCTTGTGAAGTGCATCTCTTGTGCATCTCTTGAGTATGAGTTGAAGATCTATTCTGAGAGAGAGGAGATCTGAAGGATCTCATGGATGCATCAAAGTTTCGGCAAGTCTGAGATCATGATGACAAAAGTCTCGGAAATTCAGAAACCCTAGTTTCTAAGGTATACGCAAGCTACAGTGAGCCAGGGCACGTACATACGTGGGCTGAATGAGGACAGGGTGCGTACAGTGGATGAAGTCATGAAGACTTGTGTGTGAGTTGATGACAAGCTATTGAAGACTGAAGCAGGTTCCAGATCTTCTTTCTATGGGCTCAGATCTACCATAAAAACTATGGTATGGTTACATTGTTGACTTGATGGATACTCTTACTTGTTGTGTGGTGAATTCTTAAGGCATTCTTGGTATGGTTGTTGTGATGTGGTTTGTGTTGGTTGATGGAGTGAGCAACACTCTTATTATTCAGTACTGATATGATTGCTATAGTATACTAGTTTCTTATACATGATGAGTAGCATTCATATTGTATGATTGAGAAGCATGAGTAAGTTGTTGGAGAGCTTGGATGCGTTATGTTATGGGTCAGATTGATTAGTGAAAGACATAAGTGAATATGATTAAAGGTTGCAGAAGATCTAAGTGTGTGATGAAAAAAAAACCCTAGTTTCTCATAAGTGATACGCGGATTGTAGTACAAACTGGCCGCATACATACGCGAGTTGTACTATTGATATGGCACATACATACGCATGTTGCACTACCAACAGGTCGCGTACCTGTTAACAAATTGATATATGTTGAAGATTGTTGCCTCATCTCAGTTGGTGTTGAGGGTGTAAGCTGAGTCTTACATTATAGAGCTGGTGCTCTTGTAGAGTTGTACTCTATTCAGTTGTTGTTGATAACCCAAGGATTGTAATCCGTAATAAAAAGAAAATTGTACATAAATCTTGTGTTCCTTGTGGTGATGATTTGTTGATGATATATTGTTGATATATGTTCACATGTAATTGATTATAAATGACAACAATAAGTAACGAGTAAATGGTGATTTCTAACTAATGAGTTTTGTGTTAGAGGGAAGTTTTGGGGAAAAAAGAGCCCTACACCGTTCACCCCCCCCCCTCTCAGTGTAGTCGGTGTGTCCAACAATCGGTATCAGAGCGGGCCTTCACTATAAGCCTTAACAAGTTTGGAGGAGATCCATAGACACAAAAATGGATGATGAATTTCCAATCCTTGATAAAGAAAATTATTCTACATGGAGAATAGAAATGAAAGTGCACTTGAAGGAAATGGGAGTGGGTATTTGGAAGGCAGCGATTGGTGGATCAATTCCTTTGAAGAACAAGTCAAATTTTGCATCCCAAAGGAAAGAAAAGAAGAATGATGCATTGGCTCTCAAGACCATTCTTAGTGGACTCTCAAGTTCTATCAAATAAAGCATGGGACAATACAATACTGCCAAGGATCTATGGCTAAATCTAGAGGAGACGTACCAAGGCAAGGAGGAAAAATTTGAAGACAATTCCATCAATAACAATGAAGGTAAAAAATCTCCAAAAACTCTTGATTGCATTATTTCTAAATGTGATGATATTGACAAAAAGGAAGATCTTGAAGACATTTCAAATGAAGGCAAAGAATCATGTGATGATGTTGGCAAAAAGGAAGATCTTGAAGATATTTTAAATGAAGGTAAAAAATCCTCAAAGACCCTTGATTGCAATAGTTCAAAATGTGATGATATTGAATATTTCTCTACAAGTGAAGAAGAACATCTAGAAATAGTTTGTGTAGAGTTTGATGGTAGTTATCCTATGTAAAGAATAGAATAAGAACTATAAAAAATTCAAAAGAAAGTTGAAGAGCGTATATATGAATACAACAATGACCATTATTATATAGACTATAGCTATCTTTCGGATAACACTAAAAGGTTTCTTAAGAAGAGTCAAAGGCACATCTTGAAGTTAAAGGAAATGCTCAAAGAACAAAAAGAGAGTAATAAGACTCAATTAGAAGAAAAGGAAGAAGAGATCACAAGACTAAATAATGAAAAAGAAGATAAGAAGGTAGATGATGAGATTATCAAAAGTCTTGAAATTATTGTCCATCTCAAGACCCAAATTGAAGAAGCCAAAAGGGTAGAGTAACTATTGAAGTATCAAGTAAATGAAAATGAAGAGTCATGTCATAAGTTAGAAGTTGAAGTTGTTGATCTTAGAAAGAAGGTAGAGAATTCAAACAAATTATTGAATAACTCACAAATCTTGAATGAGATCTTGGAAAGTCAAATATCACCAAATGATAAATCAGGTCTTGGATATAAGAGATAAGCTACACATGTTGAAGCAAGCACCTCAAAGAAACATGAGGTAAACGATGAAGATAATGTTGCAAGTCAACCATCTACACAAGGGAAGGAAAGTTTCAAAAGAACAAAGAAAGGAAGACATCAAGAAGCCATCCTTACACCTCAAAGAAGATGGACACCAAATAAAAGGTATGAAAATGTTTTTCATGGTCAATGTTATTCATGTAATGAATATGGTCACAAAGCTTTGGAATGTAGATCTCATGAAAGGATAAATAATTGAAGATTTCATAACACCATAAGGTG
>JASDQU010101434.1:171768-183046 GCA_032191745.1 Picea mariana | reverse complement strand
ACATGAAACGTGTGTAGTGCTTCTTAATGATATAAACGTGGCATGCATAGATATTAATCCTCCTTAATCATTTAAACGTGACAATACAATTGTTCTTTCAATCCATAGTGATGGGCTCATTTTTTATATAATCTTGGAATCATGCATTAATCATCAGCTTTCAAGCCATAGTGATGTGTTTAAATTATGAAAAATTGAAGAGAATTGTTGGATCATGTTGTCATTGATGCCAAAGATTTAATTAATTGATTTCAAAGGATAGATGTCAAGTGATTGATTGATTCCAAAGGATGATTGATTGATTGATGTCAAAAGATTGATGTCAAGGAATTGGTTGATGCCAAAAGATGATTGTATGATGTCAAGGGTCAAAGGTTTGATGTATGATAAACAATGTCTTATCATAGTATATTGATGAAGATGGATCAATGAGTTGTCATTGATACTTGATGCATAGATGAAGATGGATGGATGTAGTTTCATTGGTATATGATGCATTGTTGGATTGATGTAAAGATGAATATTTATTGTCTTATCATGATTGATAAGGTGTACAAATGGATGAAATCCAAATTAGTTCCCTTATGGTGAAATCACTCACGGGAAGATGCTTTGTGGTTGAGTTATCCTTGAAGTATGGTTATACTTATATGTGGAATAATGAGTTGAAGATTAGTGATTTTTTTAATGGAACTATCCTAGATGGATAGTGCTTGTGATTCGATTTCCGGTGGTATGTGGAATGTCACATAAATCCTCATGGTTTGAGTGTTATGGCCTTACAAAGTTGGAAGACCCTCATATGTAGGCTTGAAGCCCCAAAAGGTCAAAGAAGTCAAAGTGCTTGAAAAGAAGAAATTATTATTTAAATGATAAAGTGAAGTGACAAAGTCAAGGAAGATTATT
This sequence comes from Picea mariana, assembly GCA_032191745.1. Lineage (NCBI taxonomy): Eukaryota > Viridiplantae > Streptophyta > Pinopsida > Pinales > Pinaceae > Picea > Picea mariana. The sequence goes on along the minus strand of JASDQU010101434.1, from coordinate 182,140 downwards.
TAAATGATAAAGTGAGGTGACAAAGTCAAGGAGGAATATTTAAATGGAGAACTTTCTAATTATTGAAAGTGGTTAACCCTAAAAATGAGGAAAATAGGTTGAGTGACCTAGAATATGCTTATAAGGAAGCTACTTGGAGAGTATAAATAAGAGGCAAGGGTCTCTTGTGAAGTGCATCTCTTGTGCATCTCTTGAGCATGAGTTGAAGATCTATTCTGAGAGAGAGGAGATCTGGAGGATCTCATGGATGCATTAAATCTTCGGCAAGTCTGAGATCACGACGACAAAAGTCTCGGAAGTTCAAAAACCCTAGTTTCTAAGGTATACACAGGCTACAGTGAGCCAAGGCACGTACATACGTGGGCTGAATGAGGACAGGGTGCGTACAGTAGATAAATTCATGAAGACTTATGTGTGAGTGGATGACAAGCTCTTGAAGACTGAAGCAAGTTCCAGATCTTCTTTCTATGGGCTCAGATCTGCCATAAAAACTCTGGTATGGTTACATTGTTGACTTGATGGATACTCTTGCTTTTTGTGTGGTGAATTCTTAACACATTCTTGGTATGGTTGTTGTGATGTGGTTTGTATTGGTTGATGGAGTGAGCAACACTCTTATTATTCAGTATTGATATGATTGCTATAGTATACTAGTTGCTTATACATGATGAGTAGCATTCATATTGTATGATTGAGAAGCATGAGTAAGTTGTTGGAGAGCTTGGATGTGTTATGTTATGGGTCAGATTGAATAGTGAAAGACAGAAGTGAATATGATTAAAGGTTGCAGAATATCTGAGTGTGTGATGAAAAAAAACCCTGGTTTCTCAGAAGTGATACGCGAGTTGTAGTACAAACTGGTCGCGTACATACGCGAGTTGTACTACTGATAGGGCACATACATACGCATGTTTCACTATCGACAGATCACGTACCTGTTGACAAATTGATATATGTTGAAGATTGTTGCCTCATCTCATTTGGTGTTGAGGGTGTAAGCTGAGTCTTGCATTATAGAGATGGTGCTCTTGTAGAGTTGTACTCTATTTAGTTGTTGTTGATAACCCAAGGATTGTAGTCTGTAATAAAAAGAAAATTGTACATACATCTTGTGTTCCGTGTGGTGATGATTTGTTGATGATATATTGTTGATATATGTTCACATGTAATTGATTATAAATGACAACAATAAGTAATGAGTAAATGGTGATTTCTAACTAATGAGTTTTGTGTTAGAGGGAAGTTTTGGGAAAAAAAGAGCCCTACATTGTTCACCCCCCCCCTCTCAGTGTAGTCGGTGTGTCCAACAATCGGTATCAGAGTGGGCGTTCACTATAAGCCTTAGCAAGCTTGGAGGAGATCCATAGACACAAAAATGGATGATGAAGTTCCAATCCTTGATGAAGAAAATTATTCTACATGGAGAATAGAAATGAAAGTGCACTTGAAGAAAATGGGAGTGGGTATTAGGAAGGCAGCTATTGATGGATCAATTCCTTTGACGAACAAGTCAAAGTTTGCAGCTCAAAGGCAAGAAAAGAAGAATGATGCAATGGCTCTCAAGACCATTCTTAGTGGACTCTCAAATTCTATCAAATAAAGCATGGGACAATACAATACCTCCAAGGATCTATGGCTAAAGCTAGAGGAGACATACCAAGGCAAGGAGGAATAATTTGAAGACAATTCCATCAAGAACAATGAAGGTAAAAAATCTCCAAAAACTCTTGATTGCATTATTTCTAAATGTGATGATATTGACAAAAAGGAATATCTTGAAGACATTTCAAATGAAGGCAAAGAATCATGTGATGATGTTGGAAAAAAGGAAGATCTTGAAGATATTTCAAATGAAGGTAAAAAATCCTCAAAGACCCTTGATTGCAATAGTTCAAAATGTGATGATATTGAATATTTCTCTACAAGTGAAGAAGAAAATCTAGAAATAGTTTGTGTAGAGTTTGATGGTAGTTATCCTATGTAAAGAATAGAATAAGAACTATAAAAAATTCCAAAGAAAGTTGAAGAGCATCTATATGAATACAACAATGACCATTATTATATAGACTATAGCTATCTTTCGGATAACACTAAAAGGTTTCTTAAGAAGAGTCAAAGGCACATCTTGAAGTTAAAGGAAATGCTCAAAGAACAAAAAGAGAGTAATAAGACTCAATTAGAAGAAAGGGAAGAAGAGATCACAAGACTAAAGAATGAAAAAGAAGATAATAAGGTAGATGATGAGATTATTAAAAGTCTTGAAATTATCGTCCATCTCAAGACCCAAATTGAAGAAGCCAAAAGGGTAGATGAACTATTGAAGTATCAAGTAAATGAAAAGGAAGAGTCATGACATAAGTTAGAAGTTGAAGTTGTTGATCTTAGAAAGAAGGTAGAGAAGTCAAACAAATTATTGAATAACTCACAAATCTTGAATGAGATCTTGGAAAGTCAAATATCACCAAATGATAAATCAGGTCTTGGATATAAGAGATAAGCTACACATGCTGAAGCAAGCACCTCAAAAAAGCATGAAGTAAATGATGAAGATAATGTTGCAAGTCAACCACCTACACAAGGGAAGGAAAGTTTCAAAAGAACAAAGCAAGGAAGACATCAAGAAGTCATCCTTACACCTCAAAGAAGATGGACACCAAATAAAAGGTATGAAAATGTTTTTCATGGTCAATGTTATTCATGTAATGAATATGGTCACAAAGATTTAGAATGTAGATCTCATGAAAGGATAAATAATTGAAGATTTCATAACACCATAAGGTGTTGGAGATGTGATCAAGTAGGACACATTGTTGTTCACTATAACAGAACGAGATGCTACAACTGTAGTGGATTTGGCCACAAATCCCAGGATTGTTGGAACACAAGAAGAAATTCCATGATGAGGACTTCATATAGCATGACTAGAAGAAGGAATGAAGTAAGGAAGGGAGACATCTTTGAAAATATGGAAGCTCATATCTCAAGTTCTGAGAAGCAGGGACATCTTCAGAAGTGGGTGAAGAAGACTGAACAACCATAGAAAAATGGAAGCCTTAAGGGAGGCTCAAGTGTGTCATCTACTGAAGCATATGCGGGTGACAGTGGTAACAATCTCGTACATACACAGATTGACCTTGAATAGTTCATGTACATATGCAAGTTGTCTGTGCAACATACCACATATATGTGGTAAAGCCTAGGGAAAAGGGCTATGCACAAGGGTTGCATCTTGATGTGGTGGTATAACTATGTGTTGTAGGGTCTGACATAGTTTGTTGCAGGTTATGACATCGTTTGCTGCAGTTTTTCATGATTACATATTGGATTATGTAATGTGATGATATAAAATGAAAGGCTATTTTGGATGCATGGCTTGAGGCATTCTTCTATTGAAGAACATTGATGGTTATAACAGTGAAGTTATGGCACCTTGGTTATGTGATATATCTTGATGATGCTAGCTAGAGATGCCATTGATCTATTGAAGCACACTACTAGTACATGTATTGTTGCATTCTTAGTATTTGTTGTAGTGAACGGAGGATTGAGGCTAGATCCATAGTCGATGCATGATTGATATACTTCTAGTACATTGGTAGAGGCACCTACTAGCATGTTAATTGGCACATGTTTTATGTTGGATTTGGTATAGATGCATGAGGATTCATTTTGTTGTTGGCATATTGGTAGATGCACATGGTTTGCATATTGGTATATGCACATGGTTGGCATGTTGGTAGAGGCATATGATTTGTATATTATTGGCACATGTTTGGTACATGACTTGGACTGATGAGATCCTTTTGATGATGTTAGTACATGATGAGACATATCTTTCTTCGACACATTTTAAGGATTGTTAGAGGAAAGTGTGTGTAATATGGATATATGATTAGCACACAGTTGGCACATGCTCTTAGCATATGGTTGACACTCTTCATTGATGATATCTTATGGCGCATTGTATGGTGTTGATGTACATGGTTGATGTACATGGATGTTGTGCATGGTGGGCACACAATTTGGTACATTATGTACTTGGTTGATGTTTTATTCATGATTTTCTTGTTGACATATATTTTGTTTCATGGTATGGCACAAGTTTTGATGCATGGACAATTCCAAGGATCATCATAGAAAGAGCTATTGTTCTACATTTGCAGCAGAAGCATATTGCAGTGGTAGCATATTGTTCATATTTCAGAGAAGATAGGGGGGGACATATCCATAGGGGGTTCATTTTTCTTCCCATGATTCTAGGAGGAAAGAACCCTATACTTGGAGAAAGAGCACATAGGGATAATTCTAGGGGGAGCGATGATCATAGGGGGAGCATGAGCGATATATATTCAGCATTACATCAGAGTGATATCCCTTATTCAAAAAGGGGAGAGATTGTTCAAATGAAGATCAAAGGAATTCAGAATGGGGGAGCAGCCCCAAGGAGAGTTCAAGAAGGGGGAGCAACCCCAAGGGGAGGATGACCCTTTTCCATTGATGTCAAAGGGGGAGAGATAGTCACATTGATGTGATTGATGACTATTGATGTAGAGAATGCCTTGTCTACATGTTGACATCAATGATTGGTGTTCATCAATGTTGGTATTTCCATCAATTCCAAAGGGGGAGATTGTTGGATCATGTTGTCATTGATGCCAAATGTTTAATTAATTGATGTCAAAGGATTGATTTCAAGTTATTGATTGATGCCAAGTGATTGATTAGTGTCAAAGGATGATTGATTGATTCATGTCAAAGGATTGATGTTAAGAAATTGGTTGATGCCAAAGGATGATTGTATGATGTCAAAGGTCAAAGGTTTGATGTATGATAAACAATGTCTTATCATAGTATATTTATGAAGATGGATCAATGAGTTGTCATTGATACATGATGCATAGATGAAGATGGATCGATGTGGTTTCATTGGTATATGATGCATTTTTGGATTGATGTAAAGATGAATCTTTATTGTCTTATCATGGTTGATAAGGTGTACAAATGGATGAACTCCAAAGTGGTCCCCTTATGGTGAAATCCCTCACGGGAAGACGCTTTGCGATTGAGTTATCCTTGAAGTATGGTTATGCTTATATGTGAAATGATGAGTTGAAGATCAGTGAATTTGTCAGTGGAACTATCCTAGATGGATAGTGTTTGTCATTCCATTTTTGGTGGCATGTGGAATGTCACATAACTCCTCATGGTTTGAGAGTTATGGCCTTACAAAGTTGGAGGACCCTCATATGTAGGCTTGAAGCCCCAAAAGGTCAAAGAAGTCAAACTGCTTGAAAAGAATAAATTATTATTTAAATGATAAAGTGAAGTGACAAAGTCAAGGAAGATTATTTAAATGATAAAGTGAGGTGACAAAGTCAAGGAGGAATATTTAAATGGAGAACTTTCTAATTATTGAAAGTGGTTAACCCTAAAAATGAGGAAAATAGGTTAAGTGACCTAGAAATGGGTTAAGTAACCTAGAAGATGCTTCTAAAGAAGCTACTTGGAGAGTATAAATAATAGGCAAGGGTCTATTGTGAAGTGCATCTCTTGTGCATCTCTTGAGCATGAGTTGAAGATCTATTCTGAGGGAGAGGAGATCCAGAGGATCTCATGGACGCATCAAAGTTTCGACAAGTTTGAGAACACGATGACAAAAGTCTCGAAAGTTCATAAACCCTAGTTTCTGAGGTATACACGGGCTGCAGTGAGCCAAGGTGCATACATACATGGGTTGAATGAGGATAGGGCGTGTACACCGGATGAAGCCATGAAGACTTGTGTGTGAGATGATGACAGGCTCTTGAAGACTAAAGCAGGTTCCAGATCTGCTTTCTATGGGCTTAGATCTGCCATCAGAACTCTAACATGGTTACATTATTGACTTGATGAATACTCTTGCTTGTTGTGTGGTGAATGCTTAAGGCATTCTTGGTATGGCTGTTGTGATGTGGTTTGTGTTGGTTGATGGAGTGAGAAGCACTCTTATGATTCAGTTTTGATATGATTGTTATAGTATACTAGTTGCTTATACATGATGAGTAGTATTCATATTTTATAATTGAGAAGCATAAGTAAGTTGTTGGAGAGCTTGGATGTGTTATGTTATGGGTCAGATTGAACAATGAAAGAGAGAAGTGAATATGAATTAAAGTTGCAAAAGATCTGAGTGTGTGATGAAAAGAAAACCCTAGTTGCTCAGAAGTGATACAGAGGCTGTAGTACAGACTGGCTACGTACATACACGAGTTGTACTATTGGTAGGGTGCGTACATACGCGTGTTGCACTACCGACAGGTCGCGTATCTGTTGACATATTGATATATGTTGAGGATTGTTGCCTCATCTCAGTTGGTGCTGAGGGTTTAAGCTGAGTCTTGCATTATAGAGTTGGTGCTCTTGTAGAGTTGTCATCTATTCAGTTGTTGTTGATAACCCAAGGATTGTAGTCCGTAATAAAAATAAAATTGTACATACATCGTGTGTTCTTTGTGTTCCTTGTGGTGATGATTTGTTGATTATATATTGCTAATATATGTTGTTGATATATGTTCACATGTAACTGATTATAAATGACAGCAATAAGTAATGAGTAAATGGTGATTGCTAACTAATGAGTTTTGTGTTAGAGGGAAGTTTTGGGAAAAAAAGAGCCCTACATTGTTCACCCCCCCTCTCAGTGTAGTCGGTGTGTCCAACAAGAATCAAAAGAGAAAAAAGAGTGTAGAATCAATGCATAAGCAACATGAGTTACATAAATCAACTAAGACATTAACAAATTTTTGTTTACTCGTATAAGACTGGTGCCCTAGATATTGTCATTCTGAAACTCCCATAAAACTTAATGTATTTTTGTTTTGGGACTTAATGTATTTCTGTTTTGGGGTTGTTATCAAGATGACATGGATACTTTTTTGTTGTGAGTGCCCAGTAAATCAATTCATATACAAGAAATTGAATCAAATTTGTTATGCCACTGCCATTAAATATAAAATTATTGTTTAATAGAAAGATACAATGGAACTCAATCTCCAAAAATATCAAGCAAAGATCAAGATTCAACATAAATAAAATCTTAGTGCCTTGAAAATGTTGATCTTAATCAATAAGATTTAATGGAATATAATTTTATTGGGAGTAGTCTCCATTTAATAGAATATAAGTTCATTTTAAAAACTAGTGATCATCCTCATTCATATCATTTAATTTGGATTAGAAAAGTGGTAGAGATAAAAGTTACAAGTAGTGTAAATTTATATTTGATACTAATACAAGTTTTATTGGTGCAATATGTACTAAATTTGGATATATAAGAATTGACAAGAAACTATTCTAGAAAAGTGGAAAATGATGTTCATGGACATATATCAACCATTTTTATAATGTGGTTGTGCTAATTAATCTTTTCATAGAAAAAATACTCACATATTTTTAATTTTATAATTAAAAATTAAAAATGTTTACATATTTTTGTTTTCTCTTTTAAATCTATAAATCAATGGATGAGATTTTGAACATTAATTTCTTCACATTTATAAATGAATACCTCTTTTGCATATTCCATTTTTTTAAATAAATACCTCTTTTGCATATTCCATCCATTAAAAAAAAATGAATACCTCTTTTGCATATTCCATTTTTAAGATACCAAGTTTTCCAATTTTTTCATATATTTGGCTCTGCAAAAGTTAAATATATATTAAGTTTAATAAAGTTGTTTTTTTTGAAAGCAAACATTTTTACTTATATCTTAATATATTTCACTATATTATATTCAACCCTTTAATGAATATGTATATCGTTTTATAATATCCATATTTTTTCATTTATTTTATTGGTTTTAATTTTTCTTTGAAGGTATTCATTTTTCCTTGTATCCGTTTTTAGTTTTAGTTTTATCCATTTTAATGCGTCCGCATATGTTTCCTTTAATTTGTTTTAATGCCTATTGTATATGGTTTCTTTAATTCGTTTACTGTTTGATTCTATATGCTTTAACTCATTTATTGTAAATGTTTTCTTTTAATTTTTTAATTTGTTGGGTTTTATTTATTTATTATGCATATTTTTTTTATGTAAATGCTTTCATATTTGATTATTGTTTAAGGGAGAAGTTTACAGCAATTACTAAATGCAGGTTTTCAATGGTATATACAATCATTCTATCCAATTTTTATTCCATTATTTGTCTTTACAAATTTACATGAATATAAAATCAATTTTATTTAGTGATAAAATTGTCCATTATAATGTGTGCTCATATCAAATTGGTAGATTTGGTTTAATGAATGTTTATAAAATAGGAGCCATGAAATCTGTCAATATCTACAATATCCTGGAAATTAGTTGGCATATTGTTATGAGGAAAATCTCTCTATGGCATGGGGTAAACCACAACAGACGGAATGACATGCATAAATCAACTCTAATCCCAAGTATGCTATATAAATGCAAATGTTAACAAGACAAGATCAATAGCCTACCTCGTCCGGACGTTCGATGAAGGCCGTTGCTGAGCACACGACTCAAAGCTTTATACCTGCAACTTGTCCTCAACAACCAAGATACACAAGCATATGGTGATAATATATAATTTAGCATATAAAATAGCATAATCCATTAACATACATGACAAATACGCCCATGGAATAACAATTCAAATATTTGCAAGATATCAATTGGATGAGAAAAAAGTAATTCTATTCAAATAATCAGCAGAAGTGTATAGGTGACAAAATTTTGTGTCGGTACATCTCATAACCGAGAAACTAAGTCCCTTTTAGTTGGGCCTCAACCACTTCAATCCTCCACCAAAAGAAAGCTCATATAAATGAGACAATGAGGTTCTCCATAAAAGAAAGAAGAGTTTGGGGGTTGAACAATGTGTTCAGACTTTCAAGGATAAAGGGATGCAGAATCAATGTGAAGTGAAATTTCTCCAGAGTATCTTTGCTCTCAAAATTTGAATTTTCTCCTCTTCGATGACTTGGATATGGCTCAATTTATAGCCTTCAAATGGAACTGAAGGGTTGAGTCAGAATGTTTCCAGTATATGAAATGTCAAGGATCATAGATCTCATGACGTGACATGGAAACCCGACACAATTTTTAATTTTGAGCACCAAACTTGATGTACACATGTTGTAGTGGTGCAACCTGTGTATACGCATGCTATCTAACTAGTAGGGTGCGTATATGTGGAAAGATATGATTTTTTGGCCCTGAAAGATGAAAAAGGGGACTTCAAGTCTGCATAGGGAAAAGGAAAGGACATCCAAGCAAGTTGCATGGGGTGAGGCAAAATTAGCTATAACAGATGCCCCCTAATGTGTGAGGTCAGAGGAGTATCTGCGATGGTCCAAATACATTATAATTCCAAGAAGTGGGGTGATGGAGACTCAACTGGAAATGCTAGTTGCTCATGAGAATATTACAATCCATAATGACTTTGTACACATGGCTGCCAATTTGAATTACACTACAAATCCATGTGGAAATATATCAAATAGTTGTTCATGGTCATGAATAGGCAATATAGAGTAGACGGATGCCATAGGATGTCATAGTCACGAACAAGGCCCAATGGAAACCAGTCTCAAAAATCAATCTGAAGATATTCGTATACAATGGAGTACAATTTGATCTCCCATGATCACTGAAGTCATATAGTTACTAGTCCAATGAATGATAGCAACAACTCAGGAAAGATGCTCCTGTAAACTGATGTCTTCTACACTATCTGCCAAAGGTGCAAGCCTAAATTATATGAATAGAGGAGTTGATGTCGAACACAATGAGAATTCATTTGATTATTGGTCATTAAGGTATACCATTAACAAATGCGAGACAACCTATTGATAATGAAAGTACGTATCAAGGTACCGAGTACATTCTTACAAGTGTGAATAAGGGTGTTGAGGTCGAACACTTGAAGAATCCATCAATCATGAGACATTGATGTATTCCCAATTGTCGAGAATTTGAGTAAGCATGAGGTTTGAGAGGAGATATTGTCTCTCTCTATATATAATTTGCATTTAAAACAACTTTGATATCATTTATCTTCAAGATGATTCAAACAACTTTGATATCATTTATCTTCAAGATTTCTCAACTTATACGAAACTCATGTTTTTTTTTTGCACAAGTTATTTATGCAACTCAAATCTTCATGCTTATGTTTTACTCCATACACGGGAAGATACAACATTACATGTACCTCATCCTTGATTAGTCTTTCTTTGCAACATGAACTTAAATGTTCTTCTAGGTTTATATTTTTTCACCTCGAAGTTCTAAGTGCTAGATGACGAAAACTTAACATGAAATTATGTGGCTTTCATATGCACATATTTTATCTTGTATGTAATAT
>JASDQU010101434.1:156953-171718 GCA_032191745.1 Picea mariana | reverse complement strand
AAGGAAGACATCAAGAAGCCATCCTTACACCTCAAAGAAGATGGACACCAAATAAAAGGTATGAAAATGTTTTTCATGGTCAATGTTATTCATGTAATGAATATGGTCACAAAGCTTTGGAATGTAGATCTCATGAAAGGATAAATAATTGAAGATTTCATAACACCATAAGGTGTTGGAGATGTGATCAAGTAGGACACATTGTTGTTCACTGTAATAGAATGAGAGGCTACAGCTGTAGTGGATTTGGCCACAAATCCCAGGATTGCTGGAACACAAGAAGAAATTCCATGATGAAGAATTCATATAGCATGACTAGAAGAAGGAATGAAGTAAGGAAGGGAGACATCTTTGAAAATATGGAAGCTCATATCTCAAGTTTTGAGAAGCAAGGACATCTTCAGAAGTGGGTGAAGAAGACTGAACAACCTTAGCAAAATGGAATCCTTAAGGGAGGCTCAAGTGTGTCATCTACTGAAGCACACGCGGGTGACAGTGGTAACAGTCACGTACATACACAGATTGATCTTGAATAGGTCACGTACATATGCGAGTTGCCTGTGCAACATACCGCATATATGTGGTAAAGCCTAGGGAAAAGGGCTATGCACAAGGGTTGCAACTTGATGTGGTGGTATAACTATGTGTTGTAGGGTCTAACATAGTTTGTTGCAGGTTATGACATTGTTTGCTGCAGTTTTTCATGATTACATATTGGATTATGTAATGTGATGATATAAAATGAAAGGTTATCTTGGATGCATGGCTTGAGGCATTCTTCTGTTGAAGAACATTGATGGTTATAACAGTGAAGTTATGGCACCTTAGTTATGTGATATATCTTGATGATGCTAGCTAGAGATGCCATTGATCTATTGAAGCACACTACTAGTACATGTATTGTTGTATTCTTAGTATTTGTTGTAGTGAATGGAGGATTGAGGCTAGATCCATAGTCGATCCATGATTGATATACTTCTAGTACATTGGTAGAGGCACCTACTAGCATGTTGATTGGCACATGTTTTATGCTGGATTTGGTATAGATGCATGAGGATTCATTTTGTTGTTGGCATATTGGTAGATGCAAATGGTTGGCATGTTGGTAGAGGCATATGATTGGTATATTATTGGCACATGTTTGGTACATGACTTGGACTGATGAGATCCACTTGATGATGTTAGTACATGATGAGACATATCTTTCTTCGACACATTTTAAGGATTGTTAGAGGAAAGTGTGTGTAATATGGATATATTCTTAGCACACAGTTGGCACATGTTCTTAGCATATGGTTGACACTCTTCATTGATGATATCTTATGGTGCATTGTATGGTGTTGATGTACATGGATGTTGTGCATGGTGGGCACACAATTTGGTACATTATGTACTTGGTTGATGTTTTATTCATGATTTTCTTGTTGACATATATTTTGTTTCATGGTATGGCACAAGTTTTGATGCATGGACAATTCCAAGGATCATCATAGAAAGAGATATTGTTCTACATTTGCAGCAGAAGCATATTGCAGTGGTAGCATATTGTTCATATTTCAGAGAAGATAGGGGGAGACATATCCATAGGGGGATTCATTTTTCTTCCCATGATTCTAGGAGGAAAGAACCCTATACTTGGAGAAAGAGCACATAGGGATAATTCTAGGGGGAGCGATTATCATAGGGGCAGCATGAGCGATATATATTCAGCATTACATCAGAGTGATATCCCTTATTCAAAAAGGGGAGAGATTGTTCAAAGGAATTCAGAATGGGGGAGCAACCCCAAGGAGAGTTCAAGAAGGTGGAGCGACCCCAAGGGGAGAATGACCCTTTTCCATTGATGTCAAAGGGGGAGAGATAGTCACATTGATGTGATTGATGACTATTGATGTAGAGTATGCCTTGTCTACATGTTGACATCAATGATTGGTGTTGACATCAATGTTGGTATTTCCATCAATTCGAAAGGGGGAGATTGTTGGATCATGTTGTCATTGATGCCAAATGTTTAATTAATTGATGTCAAAGGATTGATTTCAAGTGATTGATTGATGCCAAGTGATTGATTAGTGTCAAAGGATGATTGATTGATTCATGTCAAAGGATTGATGTTAAGGAATTGGTTGATGCCAAAGGATGATTGTATGATGTCAAAGGTCAAAGGTTTGATGTATGATAAACAATGTCTTATCATAGTATATTGATGAAGATGGATCAATGAGTTGTCATTGATACATGATGCATAGATGAAGATGGATCGATGTGGTTTCATTGGTATATGATGCATTTTTGGATTGATGTAAAGATGAATCTTTATTGTCTTATCATGGTTGATAAGGTGTAAAAATGGATGAACTCCAAAGTGGTCCCCTTATGGTGAAATCCCTCATGGGAAGACGCTTTGCGATTGAGTTATCCTTGAAGTATGGTTATGCTTATATGTGGAATAATGAGTTGAAGATCAGTGAATTTGTTAGTGGAACTATCCTAGATGGATAGTGTTTGTCATTCCATTTCCGGTGGCATGTGGAATGTCACATAACTCCTCATGGTTTGAGAGTTATAGCCTTACAAAGTTGGAGGACCCTCATATGTAGGCTTGAAGTCCCAAAAGGTCAAAGAAGTCGAATTGCTTGAAAAGAATAAATTATTATTTAAATGATAAAGTGAAGTGACAAAGTCAAGGAAGATTATTTAAATGATAAAGTGAGGTGATAAAGTCAAGGAGGAATATTTAAATGGAGAAATTTCTAATTATGGAAAGTGGTTAACCCTAAAAATGAGGAAAATAGGTTAAGTGACCTAGAAATGGGTTAAGTGACCTAGAAGATGCTTCTAAGGAAGCTGCTTGGAGAGTATAAATAATAGGCAAGGGTCTCTTGTGAAGTGCATCTCTTGTGCATCTCTTGAGCATGAGTTGAAGATCTATTCTGAGAGAGAGGAGATCTAGAGGATCTCATGGACACATCAAAGTTTCGACAAGTCTGAGATCACGATGACAAAAGTCTCAGAAGTTCAAAAACCCTAGTTTCTGAGGTATACACGGGTTGCAGTGAGCCAAGGCGCATACATACGCGTGTTGAATGAGGATAGGGCGTGTACACTGGATGAAGCCATGAAGACTTGTGTGTGAGATGATGGCAGGCTCTTGAAGACTAAAGCAGGTTCCAGATCTGCTTTCTATGGGCTCAGGTCTGCCATCGAATCTCTAATATGGTTACATTATTGACTTGATGAATACTCTTGCTTGTTGTGTGGTGAATGCTTAAGGCATTCTTGGTATGGCTGTTGTGATGTTGTTTGTGTTGGTTGATGGAGTGAGAAGCACTCTTATGATTCAGTACTGATATGATTGTTATAGTATACTAGTTGCTTATACATGATGAGTAGTATTCATATTGTATAATTGAGAAGCATAAGTAAGTTGTTGGAGAGCTTGGATGTGTTATGTTATGGGTCAGATTGAACAGTGAAAGAGAGAAGTGAATATGATTGAAAGTTGCAGAAGATCTGAGTGTGTGATGAAAAGAAAACCCTAGTTTCTCAGAAGTGATACACAGGCTGTAGTACAGACTGGCTACATACATACACGAGTTGTACTATTGGTAGGGCGCGTAGATACGCGTGTTGCACTACTGACAGGTCGCGTATCTGTTGACATATTGATATATGTTGATGATTGTTGCCTCATATCAGTTGGTGCTGAGGGTTTAAACTGAGTCTTGCATTATAGAGTTGGTGCTCTTGTAGAGTTGTACTCTATGTAGTTGTTGTTGATAACCCAAGGATTGTAGTCCGTAATAAAAAGAAAATTGTACATACATCGTGTGTTCTTTGTGTTCCTTGTGGTGATGATTTGTTGATGATATATTGCTAATATATGTTGTTGATATATGTTCACATGTAACTGATTATAAATGACAGCAATAAGTAATGAGTAAATGGTGATTGCTAACTAATGAGTTTTATGTTAGAGGGAAGTTTTAGGAAAAAAAGAGCCCTACATTGTTCACCCCCCTCTCAGTGTAGTCGATGTGTCCAACAAGAATCAAAAGAGAAAAAAGAGTGTAGAATCAATGCATAAGCAACATCAGTTAATAAATCAACTAAGACATTAACAAATTTATGTTTACTCCTGTAAGACTGGTGCCCTAGATATTGTCATTCTAAAACTCCCATAAAACTTAATGTATTTTTGTTTTGGGACTTAATGTATTTCTGTTTTGGGGTTGCTATCAAGATGATATGGATACTTTTTTGTTGTGAGTGCCCAGTAAATCAATTCATATACAAAAAATTGAATCAAATTTGTTATGCCACTGCCATTAAATATAAAATTATTGTTCAATAGAAAGATACAATGGAACTCAATCTCCAAAAATATCAAGCAAAGATCAAGATTCAACATAAATAAAATCTTAGTGCCTTGAAAATGCTGATCTTGATCAATAAGATTTAATGGAATATAATTTTATTGGGAGTAGTCTCCATTTAATAGAATATAAGTTCATTTTAAAAACTAGTGATCATCCTCATTCATATCATTTAATTTGGATTGGAAAAGTGGTAGAGATAAAAGTTACAAGTAGTGTAAATTTATATTTGATACTAATACAAGTTTTATTGGTGCAATATGTACTAAATTTGGATATATAAGAATTGACAAGAAACTATTCTAGAAAAGTGGAAAATGATGTTCACGGACTTATATCAACCACTTTTATAATGTGATTGTGCTAGTTAATCTTTTCATAGAAAAAATATTAACATATTTTTAATTTTATAATTAAAAATTAAAAATGTTTACATATTTTTGTTTTCTCTTTTAAATCTATAAATCAATAGATGAGATTTTGAACATTAATTTCTTCACATTTATAAATCTATAAATCAATAGATGAAATTTTGAACATTAATTTCTACACATTTATAAATCTATAAATCAATAGATGAGATTTTGAACATTAATTTCTTCACATTTATAAATGAATACCTCTTTTGCATATTCCATTTTTTTAAATGAATACCTCTTTTGCATATTCCATCCCTTTAAAAAAATGAATACCTCTTTTGCATATTCCATTTTTAAGATACCAGGTTTTCCAATTTTTTCATATATTTGGCTATGCAAAAGTTAAATATATATTAAGTTTAATAAAGTTGTTTTTTTTGAAAGCAAACGTTTTTACTTATATCTTAATATATTTCACTATATTATATTCAACCCTTTAATGAGTATGTATATCGTTTTATAATATCCATATTTTTTCATTTATTTTATTGGTTTTATTCGTATTGGTTTTTAATTTTTCTTTGAAGGTATTCATTTTTCCTTGTATCCGTTTTTAGTTTTAGTTTTATCCATTTTAATGCGTCCGCATATGTTTCCTTTAATTTGTTTTAATGCCTATTGTATATGGTTTCTTTAATTCGTTTACTGCTTGATTCTATATGCTTTAACTCATTTATTGTAAATGTTTTCTTTTAAATTGTTGGGTTTTATTTATTTATTATGTATATTTTTCTTTATGTATATGCTTTTATATTTGACTATTGTTTAAGGGAGAAGTTTACAACAATTACTAAATGTAGGTTTGCAATGTTATATATAATCATTCTATTTAACTTTTATTTCATTATTTCTTTTTACGAATTTACATGAATATAAAATCAATTTTATTTAGTGATAAAATTGTCCATTATAATGTGTGTTCATATCAAATTGGTAGATTTGGTTAAATGAATGTTTATAAAATAGGAGCCATGAAATCTGTCAATATCTACAATATCATGGAAATTAGTTGACATATTGTTATGAGGAAAATCTCTCTATGGCATGGGGTAAACCACAACAGATGGAATGACATGCATAAATCAACTCTAATCCCAAGTATTCTATATAAATGCAAATGTTAACAAGACAAGATCAAGAGCCTACCTCGTCCGGACGTTCGATGAAGGCCACTGCTGAGCACACGACTCAAAGATTTATACCTGCAACTTGTCCTCAACAACCAAGATACACAAGAATATGGTGATAATATATAATTTAGCATATAAAATAGCATAATCCATTAACATACATGACAAATACGCCCATGGAATAACAATTCAAATATTTTCAAGATATCAATTGCATGAGAAAAAAGTAATTCTATTCAAATAATCAGCAAAAGTGTATAGGTGACAAAATTTTGTGTCGGTACATCTCATAACCGAGAAACTAAGTCCCTTCCAGTTGGGCCTCAACCACTTCAATCCTCCACCAAAAGAAAGCTCATATAAAGGAGACAATGAGGTTCTCCATAAAAGAAAGAAGAGTTTGGGGGTTGAACAATGTGTTCAGACTTTCAAGGATAAAGGGATGCAGAATCAATGTGAAGTGAAATTTCTCCAGAGTATCTTTGCTCTCAAAATTTGAATTTTCTCCTCTTCCACGACTTGGATATGGCTCAATTTATAGCCTTCAAATGGAACTGAAGGGCTGAGTCAGAATGTTTCCAGTATATGGAAGGTCAAGGATCATGGATCTCGTGACGTGACATGGAAACCCGACACAATTTTTAATTTTGAGCACCAAACTTGATGTACGCATGTTGTAGTGGTGCAACCTGTGTATACACATGCTATCTAACCGGTAGGGTGCGTATATGTGGAAAGATATGATTTTTTGGCCCTGGAAGATGAAAAAGGGGACTTCAAGTCTGCATAAGGAAATGGAAAGGACATCCAAGAAAGTTGCATGGGGTGAGGAAAAATTAGCTATAACAGATGCCCCCTAATGTGTGAGGTCAGAGGAGTATCTGTTATAGTCGAAATACATTATAATTCCAAGAAGTGGGGTGATGGAGACTCAACTGGAAGTGCTAGTTGCTCATGAGAATATTACAATCCATAATGACTTTGTACACATGGCTGCCAATTTGAATTACACTACAGATCCATGTGGAAATATATCAAATAGTTGTTCATGGTCGTGAATAGGCAATATAGAGTAAACACATGCCATAGGATGTCATAGTGATGAACAAGGCCTAGTGGAAACCAATCTCAAAAATCAATCTGGAGATATTCGTATACAATGGAGTACAATCTGATCTCCCATGATCACTGAATTCATATAGGTACTAGTCCATTGAATGATAGCAACAACTCAGGAAAGATGCTCCTGTAAACTGATGTCTTCTACACTATCTGCCAAAGGTGCAAGCCTAAATTATATGAATAGAGGAGTTGATGTCGAACACAATGAGACTTCATTTGATTACCGGTCATTAAGGTATACCGTTAACAAATGCGAGACAACCTATTGATAATGAAAGTACGTATCAAGGCACCAAGTACATTCTTACAAGTGTGAATAAGGGTGTTGAGGTCGAACACTTGAAGAATCCATCAATCATGAGACATTGATGTATTCCCAATTGTCGAGAATTTGAGTAAGCATGAGGTTTGAGAGGAGATATTGTCTCTCTCTATATATAATTTGCATTTAAAACAACTTTGATATCATTTATCTTCAAGATGATTCAAACAACTTTGATATCATTTATCTTCAAGATTTCTCAACTTATACGAAACTCATGTTTTTTTTTGCACAAGTTATTTATGCAACTCAAATCTTCATGCTTATGTTTTACTCCATACACGAGAAGATACAACATTACATGTACCTCATCCTTGATTAGTCTTTCTTTGCAACATGAACTTAAATGTTCTTCTAGGTTTATATTTTTTCACCTCGAAGTTCTAAGTGCTAGATGACGAAAACTTAACATGAAATTATGTGGCTTTCATATGCACATATTTTATCTTGTATGTAATATTGTTATAAATAATCACTTGGTTGATTTCATACTAGTAGAACTTCATTTTCTTACTACAATCCTCCCAAAATGTCTCTATTACCCTTTTAATARCAAACCTTTATAATTAATTAGCCATCAAATCAATTTTAATTTTACAATACCAACTTTTACTTAGACTTACCCAACTTAGTAAAATACTTTATTAATTTTTTCATAATACYCGCGCTTGCAATATGCAGCGTGCTACTCAACATTGAATGTTGAGACATGAGAATTATAGGTCGTCATATCTGAATTGCTTTCAAATCCAATAACCTATAATCCACCTGCTGCAACATTCAATGCTGTGATAGGAGGATTATAGACCATAAGATCTGAATTGCTTTCAAATCCGATGGCCTATAATCCACCTGCTACAACATTCAATGTTGTGATAGGAGGAATATAGGTCATCAGATCTAAATTGCTTTGAAATCCGATGACCTATAATCCACCTAAGACAACATTCAATGTTGCTTAGTAAATTGGATATTGACCTCCCTTAATTATCACCAACATTAAATAATCATAATTGCTAATAGCTAATAAAGCTTTTCCAAAACATTAAAGAAAGATAAATAAAATCATAATAATAAAGTTTTTACAAGACAACAAAGTAAATAAAATCATAATAGAGAATAAAACTTATCGAAGACAACAAATTAAGATAAATAAAATAAAGTAACCAAATATTCTTTATCTATCCTAACAAGCCATGTCATTTTCTCGATCAATGGGTCCGTACAATTGTTGTCCCTAGTTGTGTATGTGTAGAATGCTTTTGGCATCACCTCCATTTGATTTGGAAAGAAATTAAAGGAAATTACTACCCATGATATGCTTCCTGGAAAAATTAAAATTAAGAGCCAGTGATTAAGCCTGGTCTAAACGTATTACTATTTTGACTTTTCGCCTATTTTGTTTCATTTTTATTGGAAATCTGGGTTAGAATGGGAGGAAGGTTATTTTTATTTGAAATTTTATTTAATGTAATTTAAAAGAATGGTAAAATATCAAATTGTATATTCAAAATGTGAATACGATAAATTTATTTATATATTCAATTCAATTTGATAAAATAGATTTATACATTTAAATTTGATAATCTTCTTTTATTCAAATTATAAGTTTACTTGTTTAATCTAATTCAAAGTAAGGTAGATATAAATCTGATAATTTGTATTCACCTAAATAAAATATGTTTATACATTCAAATTCAAATTTGATAATCTTCATTCATCCAAATTATATGTTTATGTGTTTAACCTAATTCAGTTTAATCTAATTTAGGGTGGGTGGGTGGGTGGGTGGGCGGGCGGGCGGGCGGGCGGGCGGGCTATTATTATTAGAGTATTAATGGTTCAATGCTCAAGTTGAGTTGTAGATGAGGACAATAAATTTTCAATGTGAACAGATACTAATTTAAAATAAGAGCGTCACGAATTCCTAAACTCGGTTTAAGGATCGCCCACATTAAATAACTACAACTCCTTTAAGTCAGTTTGGACAGCCAGGTTTTAAGTCAGTGATGATAGCTTGAAATAGGTTGATTATCTCCACCTTAAGGTAAGGATCTGGTAAGTATCTATGCTCAGATTAATTTAAATAATATGGTTACAAATAATTCGTCAGGGAGATGAAAATGTTAATTCACTGTGTAATGTACTGTGTAAATTGACTGTGTAATTTACTATAAATCGACTGTGTAATCAACTATAAATTGAAAATCTACTCTATAAATCGACTATGTAAATTTATATGGTCGTTTGAAATTTATTTAGGTTTATATATGGTAGTTTGAAATATATAGATTTAGGATAATAGAAATAAAATGGGTGTTATGTTGCCCCTGGTGTTGACAGATAACATCTCCAAAGTTGAGCTCTGGATATCTTTATCTTGATTTTGTATTTTACAAAGCCAAGCACACCCTTTCCTTTCGAACCTCTATCTAATCCTCTTGGTTGTATAGAAGAAGCATATTAGTTGGGAAGACTTACAAATGAATGAAGATATGTGCAAGGAGAGGGTTGGAATTTAACCGAAATCCTCACATGCCCAACATTTTTGGTTTTTAAATTTTAAAGTGAATTATTATTTTATTATAATTTCACACCATTGTTAAATTGAGTAATAATAAAATATAAAATGCAAAGATTTTGTATACAATTGTTCTTTCAATCCATAGTGATGGGTTAATTTTTTATATAATCTTGGAATCATGTATTAATCATGAGCTTTCAAGCCATAGTGATGTGTTTAAATTATGAAAAATTGAAGAGAATTGTTGGATCATGTTGTCATTGATGCCAAAGGTTTAAATAATTGATGTCAAGTGATTGATTGATGATAAAGGATGATGGATTGATTGATGTCAAGGAATTGGTTAATGCCAAAAGATGATTGTATGATGTCAAAGGTCAAAGGTTTGATGTATGATAAACAATGTCTTATCATAGTATATTGATGAAGATGGATCAATGAGTTGTCATTGATACTTGATGCATAGATGAAGATGGATCGATGTGGTTTCATTAGTATATGATGCATTGTTGGATTGATGTAAAGATGAATCTTTATTGTCTTATCATGATTGATAAGGTGTACAAATGGATCAAATCCAAAGTAGTCCCCTTATGGTGAAATCCCTCACGGGAAGATGCTTTGCGGTTGAGTTATCTTTGAAGTATGGTTATGCTTATATGTGGAATAATGAGTTGAAGATCAGTGAATTTTTCAACGGAACTATCCTAGATGGATAGTGTTTGTCATTCGATTTCTGCTGGTATGCGGAATGTCACATAAATCCTCATGGTTTGAGAGTTATGGCCTTACGAAGTTGGAGGACCCTCATATGTAGGATTGAAGCCCCAAAAGGTCAAATAAGTCAAAGTGCTTGAAAAGAATAAATTATTATTTAAAATTTAAAGTGAAGTGACAAAGTCAAGGAAGATTATTTAAATGATAAAGCGAGGTGACAAAGTCAAGGAGGAATATTTAAATGGAGAACTTTCTAATTATGGAAAGTGGTTAACCCTAAAAATGAGGAAAATAGGTTAAGTGACCTAGAAGATGCTTCTAAGGAAGCTACTTGGAGAGTATAAATAAGAGGCAAGGGTCTCTTGTGAAGTGCATCTCTTATGCATCTCTTCAGCATGAGTTGAAGATCTATTATGAGAGAGAGGAGATCTAGAGGATTTCATTGACGCATCAAAGTTTCAGCAAGTCTGAGATCATGACGAAAAAAGTCTCGAAAGTTCAGAAACCCTAGTTTCTAAGGTATACGTGAACTACAGGGGGCCAGGGTGCGTACATACGTGGGCTGAATGAGGACAGGGCGCATACAGTGGATGAAGTCATGGAGACTTGTGTGTGAGTTGATGACAGGCTCTTGAAGACTGAAGCAGGTTCCAAATCTTCTTTCTATGGGCTCAAATATGCCATATAAACTCTGGTATGGTTACATTGTTGACTTGATGGATACTCTTGCTTGTTGTGTGGTGAAATCTTAAGGCATTCTTGGTATGGTTGTTGTGATGTGGTTTGTGTTGGTTGGTGGAGTGAGCAGAACTCTTATTATTCAGTACTTATATGATTGCTATAGTATACTAGTTGCTTATACATGATGAGTAGCATTCATATTGTATGATTGAGAAGCATGAGTAAGTTGTTGGAGAGCTTGGATGTGTTATGTTATGCGTCATATTGAATAGTGAAAGATAGAAGTGAATATGATTGAAGGTTGCAGAAGATCTGAGTGTGTGATGAAAAGAAAATCCTAGTTTCTCAGAAGTGATACGCGGGTTGTAGTACAGACTGGCCGTGTACATACGCGTGTTTCACTATCGACGGGTCACGTACCTGTTGACAGATTTATATATGTTAAAGATTGTTGCCTCATCTCAGTTGGTGCTGAGGGTGTAAGTTGAGTCTTGCATTATAGAGCTGGTGATGTTGTATAGTTGTACTCTATTCAGTTGTTGTTGATAGCCCAAGGATTGTAGTCCGTAATAAAAAGAAAATTGTACATATATCTTGTGTTCCTTATGGTGATGATTTGTTGGTGATATATTGTTGATACATGTTCACATGTAACTGATTATAAATGACAACAATAAGTAATGAGTAAATGGTGATTTCTAACTAATGAGTTTTGTGTTAGAGGAAATTTTTGGGAAAAAAAAAGCCTTACATTGTTCACCCCCTACCTCTTAGTGTAGTCGGTGTGTCCAACAATTGGTATCAGAGTGGGCCTTCACTATAAGCCTTAACAAGCTAGGAAGAGATCCATAGACACAAAAATGGATGATGAAGTTCTTATTCTTGATGAAGAAAATTATTCTACATGGAGAATAGAAATGAAAGTGCACTTGAAGGAAATGGTAGCGGGTATTTGGAAGGCATCTATTGGTGGATCAGTTCCTTTAAAGAACAAGTCAAAGTTTGCAGCTCAAATGCAAGAAAATAAGAATGATGCATTGACTCTCAAGACCATTCTTAGTGGACTCTCAAGTTCTATCAAATAAAACACGAGAAAATACAATACCGCCAAGGATCTATGGCTAAAGATAGAGGAGACCTACCAATGCAAGGAGGAAGAATTGGAAGACAATTCCATCAAGAACAATGAAGGTAAAGAATCTCCAAAAATTCTTGATTGCATTATTTCTAAATGTGATGATATTGACAAAAAGGAAGATCTTGAAGACATTTCAAATGAAGGCAAAGAATCATGTGATGATGTTGGCAAAAAGGAAGATCTTAAAGATATTTCAAATGAAGGTAAAGAATCCACAAAGACTCTTGATTGCAATAATTCAAAATTTGATGATATTGAATATTTCTCTACAAGTGAAGAAGAAAATCTAGACATAGTTTGTGTAGAGTTTGATGGTAGTTATCCTATGGAAAGAATAGAAGAAGAACTATAAAAAATTCAAAAGAAATTTGAAGAGCGTCTATATGAATACAACAATGACCATTATTATATAGACTATAGCTATCTTTCGGATAACACTAAAAAGTTTCTTAAGAAAAGTCAAAAGCACATCTTGAAGTTAAAGGAAATGCTCAAAGAACAAAAAGAGAGTAATAAGACTCAATTAGAAGAAAAGGAAGAAGAGATCACAAGACTAAAGAATGAAAAAGAAGATAAGAAGGTAGATGATAATATTATCAAAAGTCTTGAAATTTTTGTTCATCTCAAGTCCCAAATTGAAGAATCCAAAAGGATAGAAGAACTATTGAAGTATCAAGTAAATGAAAAGTAAGAGTCATGTCATAAGTTAGAAGTTGAAGTTGTTGATATTAGAAAGAAGGTAGAGAAGTCAAACAAATTATTGAATAACTCACAAATATTGAATGAGATCTTGGAAAGTCAAATATCACCAAATGATAAATCAGGTCTTGGATATAAGAGATAAGCTACACATGTTGAAGGAAGTACCTCAAAGAAGCATGAGGTAAAGGATGAAGATAATGTTGCAAGTCAACCACCTACACAAGGGAAGGAAAGTTTCAAAAGAACAAAGCAAGGAAGACAACAATAAGCCATCCTTACACCTCAAAGAAGATGGACACCAAATAAAAGGTATGAAAATGTTTTTCATGGTCAATGTTATTCATGTAATGAATATGGTCACAAAGATTTGGAATGCAGATCTCATGCAAGGAGAAATAATTGAAGATGTCATAAAACCATAAGGTGTTGGAGATGTGATCAAGTAGGACACATTGTTGTTCACTGTAACAGCATGAGATGCTACAGTTGTAGTGGATTTGGCCACAAATCCCAGGATTGTTGGAACACAAGAAGAAATTCCATGTTGAGGACTTCATATCATGACTAGAAGAAGGAACGAAGTAAGGAAGGGGGACATCTTTGAAAAGATGGAAGCTCATAGCTCAAGTTCTGATAAGTAGGGACATCTTCAGAAGTGGGTGAAGAAGACTGAACAACCAAAGCAAAATGGAAGCCTTAAGGGAGACTCAAGTGTGTCATCTACTGAAGCATACGCGGGTGATAGTGGTAACAGTCGCGTACATACACTTGCTGACCTTGAATAGGTCACATACATATGCGAGTTGTCTATGAAACAGGCCGCGTATATGTGGTAAAGCCTAGGGAAAAGGGCTATGCACAAGGTTTGCAGCTTGATGTGATGGTATAACTCTGTGTTGCAGGGTCTAACATAGTTTGTTGCAGGTTATGACATTGTTTGCTGTAGTTTTTCATGATTACATATTGGATTATGTAATGTGATGATATAAAATGAAAGACTATCTTGGATGCATGGATTGAGGCATTCTTCTGTTGAAGAACATTGATGGTTATAACAGTGAAGTTATGGCACCTTGGTTATGTGATATATCTTGATGATGCTAGCTAGAGATGYCATTGATCTATTGAAGCACACTACTAGTACATGTATTGTTGTATGTTTAGTATTTGTTGTAGTGAATGGAGGATTGAGGCTAGATCCATAGTCGATGCATAATTGATACACTTATAGTACATTGGTAGAGRCACCTACTAGCATGTTGATTGGCACATATTTTATGGTGGATTTGGTATAGATGCATGAGGATTCATTTTTTTGTTGGCATATTGGTAGATGCACATGGTTGGCATATTGGTAGATCCACATGGTTGGCATACTATTGGCACATATTTGGTACATGGCTTGGATTGATGAGATCCACTTGATGATGTTAGTACATGATGAGACATATCTTGCTTCGACACATTTTAAGGATTGTTAGAGGAAAGTGTGTGTAATATGGATATATGCTTAGCACACAATTGGCACATGTTCTTAGCATATGGTTGACACTCTTCATTGATGATATCTTATGGTGCATTGTATGGTGTTGATGTACATGGTTGATGTACATGGATGTTGTGCATGGTGGGCA
>JASDQU010101434.1:131574-156933 GCA_032191745.1 Picea mariana | reverse complement strand
CACCTTGGTTATGTGATATATCTTGATGATGCTAGCTAGAGATGCCATTGATCTATTGAAGCACACTACTAGTACATGTATTGTTGTATGTTTAGTATTTGTTGTAGTGAATGGAGGATTGAGGCTAGATCCATAGTCGATGCATAATTGATACACTTATAGTACATTGGTAGAGACACCTACTAGCATGTTGATTGGCACATATTTTATGGTGGATTTGGTATAGATGCATGAGGATTCATTTTTTTGTTGGCATATTGGTAGATGCACATGGTTGGCATATTGGTAGATCCACATGGTTGGCATACTATTGGCACATATTTGGTACATGGCTTGGATTGATGAGATCCACTTGATGATGTTAGTACATGATGAGACATATCTTGCTTCGACACATTTTAAGGATTGTTAGAGGAAAGTGTGTGTAATATGGATATATGCTTAGCACACAATTGGCACATGTTCTTAGCATATGGTTGACACTCTTCATTGATGATATCTTATGGTGCATTGTATGGTGTTGATGTACATGGTTGATGTACATGGATGTTGTGCATGGTGGGCACACAAGTTGGTACATGATGTACTTGGTTGATGTTTTATTCATGATTCTCTTGTTGACATATCTTTTGTTTCATGGTATGGAACGAGTTTTGATGCATGGATAGGTCCAAGGATCGTCATAGAAAGAGATATTGTTCTATGATCCAGTTGAGTAGTGGCATTTGCAGCAGAAGCATATTGCAGTGGTAGCATATTGTTCATATTTCAGAGAAGATAGGGGGAGACATACCCATAGGGGGAGTCATTCTTCTTCCCATGATTTTAGGAGGAAATAACCCTATACCTGGAGAAAGAGCACATAGGCATAATTCTAGGGGGAGCGATGATCACAGGGGGAGCATGAGCGATATATATTCAACATTACATCAGAGTGATATCCCTTATTAAAAAAGGGGAGAGATTTTTCAAAGGAAGATTAAAGGAATTAAGAATGGGGGAGAAGCCCCAAGGAGAGTTCAAGCAGGGGGAGCAACCCCAAGGGGAGAATGACCCTTTGCCATTGATGTCAAAGGGGGTGAGATAGTCACATTGATGTGATTGATGACTATTGATGTAGAGCATGCCTTGTCCACATGTTGACATCAATGATTGGTGTTGACATCAATGTTGGTATTGCCATCAATGCCAAAGGGGGAGATTGTTGGATCATGTTGTCATTTATGCTAAAGGTTTAATTAATTGATGTCAAAGGATTGATGTACAGTGATTGATTGATGCCAAGTGATTGATTAATGCCAAAGGATGATTGATTGATTGATGTCAAGGAATTGGTTGATGCCAAAGGATGATTTTATGATGTCAAAGGTCAAAGGTTTGATGTATGATAAACAATGTCTTATCATAGTATATTGATGAAGATGGATCAATGAATTGTCATTGATACATGATGCATAGATGAAGATGGATCGATGTGGTTTCATTGGTATATGATGCAGTTTTGGATTGATGTAAAGATGAATCTTTATTATCTTATAATTGTTGATAAGGTGTACAAATGGATGAACTCCAAAGTGTTCCCCTTAAGGTGAAATCCCTCACAGGAAGACGCTTTGCAGTTGAGTTATACTTGAAGTATGGTTATGCGTATATGTGGGATAATGAGTTGAAGATCAGTGAATTTGTCAATGGAACTATCCTAGATGGATAGTGCTTGTCATTCCACTTCCAATGGTATGTGGAATGTCACATAACTCCTCATGGTTTGAGAGTTATGGCCTTACGAAGTTGGAGGACCCTCATATGTAGGTTTGAAGCTCCAAAAGGTCAAAGAAGACAAAGTGCTTGAAAAGAATAAATTCTTATTTAAACGATAAAGTGGAGTGACAAAGTCAAGGAAGATTATTTAAATAATAAAATGAGGTGACAAAGTCAAGGAATAATATTTAAATGGAGAACTTTCTAATTATGGAAAGTGGTTAACCCTAAAAATGAGGAAAATAGGTTAAGTGACCTAGAAATGGGTTAAGTGACCTAGAAGTGGGTTAAGTGACCTAGAAGATGCTTCTAAGGAAACTACTTGGAGAGTATAAATAATAGGCAAGGGTCTCTTGTGAAGTGCATCTCTTGTGCATCTCTTGAGCATGAGTTGAAGATCTATTCTGAGAGAGAGGAGATCTAGAGGATCTCATGGATGCATCAAAGTTTCGATAAGTCTGAGATCATGATGGCAAAAGTCTCGAAAGTTCAGAAACCCTAGTTTATGAGGTATACGCGGGCTACAGTGAGTCAGGGCGCGTACATACGCGGGTTGAATGAGGATAGGGCGTGTACAGTGGATGAAGACTTGTGTGTGAGATGATGGCAGACTCTTTAAGACTGAAGCAGACTCCAGATCTGCTTTCTATGGGCTCAGATCTGCCATAGAAACTCTAATATGGTTATCTTATTGACTTGATGAATACTCTTGCTTGTTGTGTGGTGAATGCTTAAGGCATTCTTGGTATGGCTGTTGTGATGTAGTTTGTGTTGGTTGATGGAGTGAGAAGCACTCTTATGATTCAGTACTGATATAATTGTTATAGTATACTAGTTGCTTATACATGATGAGTAGTATTCATATTGTATGATTGAGAAGCATAAGTAAGTTGTTGGAGAGCTTGGATGTGTTATGTTATCGGTCAGATTGAACAGTGAAAGAGAGAAGTGAATATGATTGAAGGTTGCAGAAGATCTGAGTGTGTGATGAAAAGAAAACCCTAGTTGCTTAGAAGTGATACACAGGCTGGAGTATAGACTGGCTGCGTACATACGCAAGTTGTACTATTGGTAGGGCGCGTATATACATGTGTTGCACTACCGACAGGTCGCGTGTTTGTTGACATATTGATATATGTTGAGAATTGTTGTCTCATCTCAGTTGGTGCTGAGAGTTTAAGCTGAGTCTTGCATTATAGAGTTGGTGCTCTTGTAGAGTTGTACTCTATTCAGTGGTTGTTGATAACCCAAGGATTGTAGTCTGTAATAAAAATACAATTGTACATACATCTTGTGTTCCTTGTGGTGATGATTTGTTGATGATATATTGCTAATATATGTTGTTGATATATGTTCACATGCAACTGATTATAAATGACAGCAATAAGTAATTAGTAAATGGTGATTGCTAACTAATGAGTTTTGTGTTAGAGGGAAGTTTTGGGAAAAAAAATCCCTACATTGTTCAACCCCCCTCTCAGTGTAGTCGGTGTGTCCAACAAGAATCAAAAGAGAAAAAAGAGTGTAGAATCAATGCATAAGCAACATGAGTTACATAAATCAACTAAGACATTAGCAGATTTATGTTTACTCGTATAGGAGTGGTGCCCTAGATATTGTCATTCTGAAACTCCCATAAAACTTAATGTATTTTTGTTTTGGGACTTAATGTATTTCTGTTTTGGGGTTGTTATCATGATGATATGGATACTTTTTTGTTGTGAGTGCCGAGTAAATCAATTCATATACAAGAAATTGAATCAAATTTGTTATGCCATTGCCATTAAATATAAAATTATTGTTCAATAGAAAGATACAATGGAACTCAAGCTTCAAAAATATCAAGCAAAGATCAAGATTCAACCTAGATAAAATCTTACTAGTTTGAAAATGTTGATCTTAATCAATAAGATTTAATGGAATATAATTTTATTGGGAGTAGTCTTCATTTAATGGAATATAAGTTCATTTTAAAAACTAGTGATCATCCTCATTCATATCATTTAATTTAGATTAGAAAAGTGGTAGAGATAAAAGTTACAAGTAGTGTAAATTTATATTTGATACTAATACATGTTTTATTGGTGCAATATGTACTAAGTTTGGATATATAAGAATTGACAAGAAACTATTTTAGAAAAGTGGAAAATAATGTTCATCTAAGTATATCAACCACTTTTATAATGTAGTTGTGCTAATTAATCTTTGAAAAAATATTGACATATTTTTAATTTTATGATTAAAAATTAAAAATGTTTACATATTTTTGTTTTCTCTTATAAATCTATAAATTAATGAATGAGATTTTTACCATTAATTTCACAATGAATACCTCTTTTGCATATTCCATTTTTTTAAATGAATACGTCTTTTGCATATTCCATTTTTAAGATACCCGGTTTTCCAGTTTTTTCATATATTTGGCTATGCAAAAGTTAAATATATATTAAGTTTAATAAAGTTGTTTTTTTAAAGCAAACGTTTTTACTTATATCTTAATATATTTCACTATATTATATTCAACCCTTTAATGAGTATGTATATAGTTTTATAATATCCATATTTTTTCATTTATTTTATTGGTTTTATTCGTATTGGTTTTTTAATTTTTCTTTTAAGGTATTCATTTTTCCTTGTATCTGTTTTTAGTTTTATCCATTTTAATGCGTCCGCATATGTTTCCTTTAATTTGATTTAATGCCTACTGTATATGGTTTCTTTAAATCGTTTACTGCTTGATTCTATATGCTTTTTTTAATGATTAACTTATTTATTGTAAATGTTTTCTTTTAAATTGTTGGGTTTTATTTATTTATTATGTATATTTTTCTTTATGTATATGCTTTTGTAATTGATTATTGTTTAAGGGAGAAGTTTACAACAGTTACTAAATGCAGGTTTTTAATGGTACATACAATCATTCTATCTAATCTTTATTCCATCCTTTGTCTTTACGAGCTTACATGAATATAAAATCAATTTTATTTAGTGACAAAATTGTCCATTACAATGTGTGCTCATACCAAATTGGTAGATTTGGTTTAATGAACGTCTATAAAATAGGAGCTATGAAATTTGTCAATATCCACAATATCGTGGAAATTAGTTGGCATATTGTTATGACGAAAATCTCTCTATGGCATGGGGTAAACCACAACAGACGGAATGACATGCATAAATCAACTCTAATCCCAAGTATGTTATATAAATGCAAATGTTAACAAGACAAGATCAAGAGCCTACCTCGTCCAGATGTTCGATGAAGGCCACTGTTAAGCACACGACTCAAAGCTTTATACTTGCAACTTGTCCTCAACAACTAAGATACACAAGCATATGGTGATAATATATAATTTTAGCATATAAAATAACATAATCCATTAATATACATGACAAATACGCCCATGGAATAACAATTCAAATATTTGCAAGATATCAATTGGATGAGAAAAAAGTAATTATATTAAAATAATCAGTAGAAGTGTATAGGCAACAAAATTTTGTGTCGGTACATCTCGAAACCGAGAAACTAAGTCCCTTCCAGCTGGGCCTCAACCACTTCAATCCTCCACCAAAAGAAAGCTCATATAAAGAATACAATGAGGTTCTCCATAAAAAAAAGAAAAGTTTGGGGATTGAACAATATGTTTAGACTTTCAAGGATAAAGGGATGCAGAATCAATGTGAAGTGAAATTTCTCCAAAGTATCTTTGCTCTCAAAAGTTGAATTTTCTCCTCTTCCACGACTTGGATATGGCTCAACTTATAGCCTTCAAATGGAACTGAAGGGTTGAGTCATAATGTTTCTAGTATATGGAAGGTCAAAGATCATGGATTTCATGACATGACATGGAAACAAGACATAATTTTTAATTTTGAGCAAAAAACTTGATGTACGCATGCTGTAGTGGTGCAACCTGCGTATACGCATGCTATCTAGATGGTAGGGTATGTATATGTGAAAAAATATGTTTTTTTGGCCCTAGAATATGAAAAAGGGGACTTCAAGTCTGCATAGAGAAATGGAAAGGACATCCAAGCAAGTTGCATGGGGTGAGGAAAAATTAGCTATAACAGATGCCCCCTAATGTGTGAGGTTGGAGTATCTGCGATGGTCAAAATACATTATAATTCCAAGAAGTGGGGTGATGGAGACTCAACTGGAAGTGCTAGCTGCTCATGCGAATATTACAATCCATGATGACTTTGTACACATGGTTGCCAATTTGAATTACACTACAAATCCATGTGGAAATATACCAAATAGTTGTTCATGGCCGTGAATAGGCAATATAGAGTAGACACATGCCATAGTATGTCATAGTCACGAACAAGGCCCAGTGGAAACTAGTCTCAAAAATCAATCTGAATATATTTGTATACAATGGAGTACAATCTAATCTCCCATGATCACTGAAGTCATATAGGTACCAGTCCAATGAATGATAGCAACAACTCAGGAAAGATGCTCTTGTAAACTATTGTCTTCTACACTATCTGCCAAAGGTGCAAGTCTAAATTATGTGAATAGAGGAGTTGATGTCGAACACAATGAGACTTCATTTGATTACCGGTCATTAAGGTATACCGTTAACAAATGCGAGACAACCTACTGGTAATGAAAGTAGGTATCAAGGCACCGAGTACATTCTTACAAGTGTGAATAAGTGTGTTGAGGTCGAACACTTGAAGAATCCATTGATCAGGAGACATTGATGTATTCCCAATTGTCGAGAATTTGAGTAAGCGTGAGGTTTGAGAGGAGATATTCTCTCTCTCTCTATATATAATTTGTATTTAAAACAAATTTGATATCATTTATCTTCAAGATGATTCAAACAACTTTGATATCATTTATCTTCAAGATTTCTCAACTTATACAAAACTCATGTTTTTTTTTGCACAAGTTATTTATGCAACTCAAATCTTCATGCTTATGTTTTACTCCATACATGGGAAAATACAACATTACATGTACCTCATCCTTGATTAGTCTTTCTTTGCAACATGAACTTAAATGTTCTTCTAGGTTTATAATTTTTCACCTCGAAGCTCTAAGTGCTAGATGACGAAAACTTAACATGAAATTATGTGGCTTTCATATGAACATATTTTTATCTTGTATGTAATATTGTTATAAATAATCACTCGGTTGATTTCATACTAGTAGAACTTCATTTTCTTACTACAATCCTCCCAAAATGTCTCTATTACCTTTTTAATAACAAACATTTATAATTAATTAGCCATCAAATCAATTTTAATTTTACAATACCAACTTTTACTTTGACTTACTCAACTTAGTAAAATACTTTATTACTTTTTTCATAATACATGTGCTTGCAATATGCAGCCTGCTACTCAACATTGAATGTTGCGGCAGGAGGATTATAGGTTGTTAGATCTGAATTGCTTTAAAATCCAATGACCCATAATCCACCTGCTGCAACATTCAATGTTGTGATAGGAGGATTATAGGCCATCAGATCTGAATTGCTTTCAAATATGATGACCTATAATCCACCTGCTACAACATTCAATGTTGTGATAGGAGGAATATAAGCCATCAGATCTAAATTGCTTTGAAATATGATGACCTATAATCCACCTAAGACAACATTCAATGTTGCTTAACAAGTTGGATATTGACCTCCCTTAATTATCACGAACATTAAATAATCATAATAACTAATAGCTAATAAAACTTTTCTAAAACATTAAAAAAAGATAAATAAAATCATAATAAAGAATAAAGTTTTTCCAAGACAACAAAGTAAATAAAATCACAATAGAGAATAAAGTTTTTCCAAGACAACAAATTAAGATAAAATAAAGTAACCAAATATTCTTTATCTATCCTAACAAACCATGTCATTTTCTCGATCAATGGGTATGTACAATTGTTGTCCCTAGTTGTGTATGTGTAGAATACTTTTGGCGTCACCTCCATTTGACTTGGAAAGAAATTAAAGGAAATTACTACCCATGATATGCTTCCTGACTTGGAAAAATTAAAGTAAATATATTACTCTCTTTTGAGTTTATTAAGACACGAAAACCATACAAAATTATTGTTTAGCACGGGTTTATTTAACACAGGATAACCATACAAAATTATTTTGTTTGTTTGTAATAACATTTTTTTCACTTTCCAACTTTATAGTTGAGTTTTTATATAAAATAAAGGGTCTTGATGTGCTTTATTTCTTATTTCTGCACTCAAGAATAGAGAGTTTCTGAAATGTGGGAATGTTGGAAAGTGGATACTACTGAATAAGTTTTCCCCAAATTTGTAATTTGTAAGAAAGATGAAGTTGGAAAAAATATATTTTAGATTAAAATGTATCCAAATAATGATAAAATTAAATGTCAATCTAAGACAACTTTAATTTAAGAGAATATTGTTCCTAATGCAACAAGAAACATGCATTAAAAAATTTCATATCCACAACTATAAAGTGAGTAGTATTAATTTTTTTACTTAAATAATTTTTAAAATAATATTTAGTGTAGTTTAGTATTTTGCTTTATAGTGATATTTTAAATAAATATAATGAAAATATTTGTAATAAATTATGTATTTGTAATAATGAAATAAAAACATTTACATTTTAATTTAATAGAATTTTAATTTAAAGCTCTTTATTTTGAAAACTAGTTTCCAAGCTTTCATTTTCTTGATGTTAAAACTCCCAAAAAATTTCAAAATTCCAATAATTTGCAATTATGGAAAATACCAAATTTAAAGAAAAATAACATTTTTCAAATATCAACCATTTATAAAAATTACGCCAAAAACTCACTTTGCAACATGGAATAAACCACAAACATTCAAAGAACTTATTATACAAAAACCTTCCTATTCTCTTTTAGAACTTGTTCTAGGCAACAACATGATCCAAATCACAAAGCCTTCCTATTCTCTCTTAGTACTTGTTCTAGGCAACAACATTATCCAAATCACATAGAAGTAAGTATACCCTATACTTAGTACTTGTTATGCTCAACAACATTCAAATCACTTAAAAATAAAAATAACTAGAAAGCACCTGGTGGAAAAAGAGAACGCTGCATATATACTTAGGGTATTGAATAGACGGTTTGCACAACGGTAAGCGATAGTCCAACAATTGCCCCCGCCAGAGCTAGACTTATCCACGATGATGAGAAATGCTCCTTCATAAGTTCGGTAAACCAAACCTTGAATTTTCTTCTGTATTGAAAATGCACTTATCGTTTCAATTGCTTGAATACGTCTATCATGCTCAAGGTGACTCCCTTACATAGACCATTGAAGAGCTCGACAACCTCTGCGTCACTCCCAAGGTAATTAGTAACGACGCTACTTTTCCTCAACAGAGTTGCGTCTTCTTCAGAGTCGATCAACTCATCCATCAAACTCAGGTAACGGTTCACATAATTTATTTCAGATGGCTTGCACGCCTCAAGAGAGGTTAGGTTATGAAAGATTACCTCTGTGTGGTTTGTGATATTGATCTGAGGAAGACGAATTGTGGTGTTGTTAGGCTCAAATTTAATACTTTTGATGACTCCATTGCATGGCTCAAATTTGATCCCAGAATTTATTAATTCTACTACACGAGGGATGTCTCTGACGTCTTTCTTTGCATTCTCCTGACCGTTGGGGTCAATTTCATCTGCAGGGTCAGTACCATAGACAATCAGGTTGTGCAACAACCCGAGAAGATGATGAACTTGTTCACGTGGCTGCGACCAACTCCATTTACTGATATCACAATTGAAAGGGTAGAACTTGGACTTTGTATATTTTACCAGCACTTTGAAAAGCTTTTTTTGGACATTATAGATCGTTTTGAGTTCCAGTTCTAGTAGCTTTTGGAGAACGATTAAGGGGATCTGATTCTCAAGCATCAAAATGTCGTTCAGAAAACCGAATCCAGTAAATTCAATCTTATTTCTATCAAAAACAGGTTCATAGTAATTATTCTCTTGGGACACGAGGAATTTGCCGCCACCTAGAGTCCTCAATATTTCTAGAATGAAGCAACCATCCAAAATTAGCATCAGAGAGAGGTTCTTTGGCTCCCAATCGATTTTTTCTTCTTAATTGTTCTTGATTTTGTCCTCCAGTTTTAAGATCTGAACCTTTACACTACGGTAGAAATCCATATTACTTGGAACATTATCGAGGTTCCTCTTGATATTGAATCTTGTCATCATTCTACTGAGGGCTCTTTCTTTGTGATTGTCCATTGGAGAAATCTCTGGACTTCTGTGATTGTCCATTGAAGAAATCTCTGTACTTCTGTGTTGATAAGGACCCAAGGAAACTCTTTTAGGAACATATGCTTCTCTTTTTGAGTCTTTCAGGAAGTTCAGAACTCTAAATATGGACACATCGGATGGAAATCTGCGATCAGCATCGAAATTCTTATGAATATTAATTATCCATTCTGCCTCGCTTTCGCTGATCATTCCTTGTGGTTCTGTACCGCTTGGTGGTTATTTCCGCTGCGACTGGTGAAAGGGCAATCTATCATAATCGTCAGTATCATTGTCACTGTCGCCACCGTTGAAAGATGACAAAGTAGAGCACTGCACAGGTTTATGATGGGGCTAAAGGTTGACACGGACTGTACTATTATACATTATTTATTTGAAAAAATATAATAATAATTTAATTTTAAGTAACCGTATAGCTGAGAACTCGCCCACTAAATTCTATAGTAATCTGGATACAACGACCAAATAAACAGAAGCTTCAAAAGGAATTAGACTTCAAATAATATCCTTCACGGCAGCAGAAATATATAGGCTGGTCATAGGTTCCAAATATTTAACTCCAATCACGGGGTATCAAAGAAAGGAATTTTTAATGAGGGAATTTTTCATCCATTTTTCTGGACCCGGACGACCCTTGGTTCCCACGCAACGCACATGGGTGTAGTACGTCGAATAGTCATGAGGTCACCCATGGACCAAAAATACCACAAAAGCATTTTCAAAAGGTCCAAAACTATACAACCAGTGGAAAAAATAAAGTGCGTTATGGCTACACCAATCACGCCTGCACATGCACTATCCAGAAACACTAGAAACACGCACATGCGCACGATGCGCAACTGTGGTCGACAAAAGCCACACACATCTAAGAACAATGCATTTATGAGAGTGGTCGGCCTCCCACCCACTTCTGGTTCAGCTTCCAAGTTGATTTGACACTCAAATATGGACTGGATCCGACTGGGTGGCTGGTCAAAGACCTAAAAATGCCTTAATTAGCCTCTCTTCACATCACAAAATGGTTGCACAATACCTCAAAGAAGTGCTATAAAAAGGCCATGGGTGCACTTCATTTTTCAAGGAATTTCATTAGCAAAGTTATGCTGCCACTATTCTCTTGAGGAATCCTCTATTATCATCAAGAGTATACTAGCATCATTGCATTGGGCAATCCATCTCACCTCTTGAGTGGATTTGTTTGAGATTCTTTCACTATTTTCATTCAAAGTTGTAAGAAGTGTTTTTTTGTGGGGGTCCAAGAGCCCTCCCTTGGAGGAAAAAGGGACTCATAGTCCTCTTTCTTCTTGGTGTTTTCTTTCACTAATATCAACCTTACCATTGGTGACATGGGTCTTATTGTTTCTTTTTTTCTTATGTCCCTATGCTCATTAGTTTAGTTGTTATTTTATTTCTTATTTTAATTCTTAGTTGTTCTTTTATATTTCTTTCTCTAACCCTTTTCCTTACAGTTGTTCTGCTTAGCAAACCCAACTAAGCTTGCAAGCACCTCTAATTTGCTCACTAAGGTGACGAAAGAGGCACAACAGTTATGGCATAGAAGAATGATCCATATGAACTTTGATAATATAGTAAAAATTAGCACTACACAAGCAGTGAGAGACATGCCAAAGATTGTTAAACCTTCAAACACTCTTTGTAGGCAATGTCAGCATGAAAAACAGAAAAGAGAAAGCTTCAAATCAAATGAGTACTCAACAAGGAATCCATTGGAACTCATAGATCTTTGTGAGACTGCAAGAACTGAAAATTACTTCATGTTTCTCATTGATGATAACTCTAGAAGGATAGGGTTACGTTTATAAAATAAAAATATGAAGCATTTGAGAAGTTCAAATAATTCAAATCCTTGGTCAAAAACAAAACTGATTTGAAAATAAAATGCTTGAGATCAAATGGAGGATGTGATTTTTATCTCAAATGAATTTGAATTTTTTGCGAGCTTAATGGAATAAAGAAACATTTTTTAGATACAAGGACTCCACAAAAGAATGAAGTTCAAATAATTCCTAAGAACTTTATAGAATCTAGCAAAGATAATCATTGGAAATCGATTCCATGGAAGAAGAATTTAATCAAATTGAGAAGAATGAGACATGGGAACTTGTTCCAATACCAAAAGATAAAAATGTGATTGGCACCAAGTGGGTTTTTAGGAACAAGTTGAATGAAGATGGAAAAGTAATAAGAAATAAATCAAGATTGGTTTGTAAAGGCTATGCTCAAGTTGAAAGTATTGGTTTCGAAGAAAAACTTTTCCATGATTGCAAGACTAGAAGCCATCAAATTGTTTTTGGCATTTGCATGTTTCAAGAAATTCAAAGTCTATCAAATGGATGTCATGTCTGCCTTTCTTAATTGAATTTTAGAGGAATAAACATACATTGAAAATCCATAAGGATTATTAAAATCAAAAAAAGGATCATGTATGCAGATTGAAGAAAGCACTTTATGGGATAAAAAAATCTCTGAGAGCTTGGTAATCAATACTTGACATATATCTATAACAAAAATTCTTCAAATAATTATTGACAGTGATATCTACATTAAGAGAGTAAGAGGAAATCAATTGATTTTTGTGGTTTATGTAGATGACATCATTTTTGGAGGCAGCATGAAAAAAATGTGCCAAGAATTTGCAATAGAAATGCAAAAGGAATTTGAGATGTCTATGCTTGGTGAATTTCCATTTTTTCTTGGTTTACATATTTCTAGATTCGACAAAGGCATATTCATTTCACAAACCAAGTATATCAAGCAAATGTTGAAGAAGTTCAAAATGGAAGATTGTGCATCGATCAACACACCCATGGCCACAAGTTGTAAATTGAGCAAAGATGATGAATATCCAAAAGTAAATCAAACATTGTGAAGGTCAATGATTGGTAGCCTACTATATGTAATAGCATCAAGGATGAACATTATGCAAGAAACAACCTAATATAGTGTTTTGGTTGAGAAAGAAACAACCTTCAGTTTCTCTATCCACAATAAAGGCCAAGTGTATAGAAGCAACATCAAGTTGCACACAAGTTCTTTGGATGAAGAATACATTGAGATATATTAAGGTAGAATATGATCGTCCAATATCAATAATTTGTGACAACACAATTGTAATAAATATTTCAAAGAATCGTGTTATTCACTAAAAAATAAACCATATGCCAATCAAGTATCACTTATTAAGAGAACGAGTAGTAGAACATAATGTCAAGTTGGAATATATTTTCAATAAAGAAAAGATTGTGGATATTTTCACAAAACCCCTTCCCAAGGAGACATTTTAATATCTCAAACAAAAATTGGGATTAATGTACATTTCATCACTAAGTTCTTAAGGGGATGCACAAGCTCAGGGGGAGCATTCCTTTTCCATTGATGTCAAAGGGTCAGAGTTTCATACAGTGGGGAAAATGTTTCTATGCCTAGTGTACTATGTTTTTCATTGTAAGATTTTCATCAATGAAAAGGGAGGAGATTGTTAGAATTATTGTCATTGATGTCAAAGGATTAATGTTGTCATTAATTTCATATTACGGCTTTATAAATACACACAAAATTTCAAATATTGATTTATATATAGGTTTACAAGTATATTAAAAAAGGGGTGCACGTGAAAAAGTAAAAATTGAAATGGTGGTTTTAAACCCATGGGTTTGGAAGCCATGGTATTTTACCATGGTATTGGGAAAAGTGGAATAAAAAGGATTAGTTATTTAATTAACCGGTGTTGTGTCTTTTTTAATTAACATGTCCCTTTAGGAAGGGTTATGATAAAGCATAAAAAGAGAAAGTATTGAGATAAAGCGTGTGGGTGTTGTTAGTCCTCAATATGTTCTCAATTGTTAAGAAATGATGCCAAGGATCCTTTGAGCCAAAACTTAAAAAAGGGTTTTAAGGCTACCTCGCTTTATCAAGGGAGATATGAATAATTGTTCAATCCTCATAGCTCTTTAAACGTTCCAAATATGATTATTAGGCATGCCTTCAACTAATAGGGGAAATTTCTCCTCTACGTATTAGAATTACTAGGGTAAAAAGGATGGATGATTGTGTGGATGGAAGGTGTTATTGCAAGGTATCTAATTCATACAATTCTTATAAGGCATTAGGTGAATAAGAACATGCTGAGCATTCAACAATTTAGCAGTTATAACAATTTATACATTCTAATTTGAATTACATTCGTTCAAGAAACGTATTGCTTGATACATCCACACAACATAGACTTTACACTAATATGAATATTTCAAACAATAAATGAAACAATATTGGTTAGGAAACTGAAGTCAACCTCATCCATTAATGCATCCAGGCATATTTATAATACATATGGAGACAACAAGTTGTTGAGATATTTTATTAACCCGAATCCTCCGATTGTACCTTTCAAGCGATCATGAAATTTTTACTTTTGACGTCTCCAACTTTCATTTTCAAAGGAGTTTGAGACCATGGATTACTTTCATATTCACTACAACATTTGAAAAATGAAGGGACCATGGATTACTTTCATCTTCGTTGCACCATCTGAAAAATGAAGGCACATAGTCAGTTGGCTGCAAATTACTCGAAAAGATAAAACAAGCTTCATGATGTCAAAATGAGGTAAAAGAATGAATTAAAAATTAAAAACACGCCAATTGATTTCGTTGAAAAATTGAATTACTATGGTATCTCCATAGTAGAAGAGATTCATGAGTATTGTGCACTGAAAATATGGTTATTAGGTCAATCTTTAGAACATAATCCTATCCAGCTGAACAACGACGCTGAATTTAGAATTTAGAATTTTTACCTCGTCGGGCATTCAATCAAGAGTCCTCATCAGCCGAACAATCATGCTACCATTTTATAGGAAGATCTTCTTCAATTACAAATGTGTAATATTATTTCCATTAGTAAAGATAAAAAAAACTCCGACTAATCGATCTAGTGTTGACATCTCGATATTTATGTACCTCATCTGGTTTGGAGTAAAATCTGTCGAAATGGAATTGAACATCGTTCCTTCTTGCCCTCTCTAACACCAAGACCTCAAGCTGAGTCTATGTCAAATCCCTTCAGTCGAATAAGAATCTGACCATCCTGGAAAGAGATGGTGTATCAATTGTCCTCCTTTGCCCAAACTAAGAGAAAACTCATTTTTAACTTCAGAAGAGGCTGTCTCCATTATTTGAAACAAAGAGAGGTTGTTTATCCGGGTGATTCGATTGAAGCTATTGATGATCCAACAGATTAAGCAGTTGATTCTTTTGATGTCCAATTTCAACCCAAAATATAGTAGTGGGCCAGTAGTACAAGTTCCATACATGGGATCAAAAGTTCCTCATATAGTCTAAATATAAAGCAATAGTATTTTGTAGTTAGATTCTTTCCTTATCTTCATCCCTTTGAAGGAAAGCCTATCCTATTTCCTAAGGAAGGAAGGGCCACCAATTTACTTAATGCAGTTAGAGCCTACCCATGATATCCTACAGGGTGGGATCATCCTTGTAGACATATTCTCAAGTATGACAAAAGTTATCTAAAACACTATTGAACTTAGGAAGAAATAACGTAATTTAACGCATGCTGATATATTCTTTTTTTTAAGGCATTAAATGGTATCTTTGATGCGCAAATCCTCATTTCATCACTCAGATGCACTCAGGCATAGGGGGAAGCCCCCAACCCCCCGCCAGGCGAAGGCGTTCAACCAAGGGGGAGAGGAGAGGGACATTCATTTATCGGTCATTCCCAACACTTGTCGCTTAACTCCATCAGATCTCAAGTCGTAGAAAAAAATTATATGGCCATTTTTCCCATTGTATCAACAACACTTTTTTACCTTACAAACTATGCTACTCCATCTGATCCTAGTGATTTCCCCCCTCCAAATCCTCCTCAAAACCATGCACCTCCCCATAATGTTGGAAATATATAGTGTAATCATAGGGCGCGAATAAGTATGGATGGTGTCGGGGAGGGGTACACAGAGAATAGTCTCCGGTAGGGCCTGCATTTGAGGGGAGGTAGATATTTATAGTGAATATTTTCGCTGGAACGCAGTCCAATGGATGAAACATAGTTTGAGGTGGTGTGGTCCAATGGACAGACAACAAATATCTTTAAGGATAGGCGTTCCCACTGGCACAGGATGGAACCAGCAAGGGGGAAACCAATATAGCCTCACTTGTTATTTCCGTCTAATAGAATCTCCTTTTTTAGAGGTCCAATACACAATACTCTATACTCTCTTACCTCTAGCTCTACTTCTCATCACCATACATATTTCCCATGCTTTTTTGGAGTAGAGAGATATTGATTGAATTGATTGATCGATACTGAATGTCTTCTGATGAGGCTTGTGGTTCGGTGCGGCCAAAGGGGGACTTATTAGTCTTCTGAGAGGGGTGTCAGATAAACAATTCCCAAGACGAAGGATAAGGAAGGTCACGATACCCATTCAATCCACATTCATTTCTCTTTATGGTCAATCCCCAGTCCCGCATTCAGTTCATTCCACAATACCAGTACAAGTTCTTTCACTAGGGCCTGCTTGATTCATGTTCATAGAAACATCTCCCGATGAAGAGTTCGTATAGCTGAAATAAATCATAATCCTAGAGAATAAACTAATGAAATTACACAAAATCTAGAGGATTTTCACTTACTTCAACAATGGGAACCATACGTACTAACACATGGTCGACAAGTCCCATGAACCTCGACAAATGTTCACCATTGCATCTCATTAGACACCACCTTTGATACTGCATGAGATACGAGGCCCATGAACCTTGACAAATGTTCACTGTTGCATCTTAGTTCCTGTAGCAGTATACAATCTAAACCTGACGCTCCTACACATTGACAATCATGCATATGCATTTTCCAGCTATTAGACCATGGATTTATCGAATTTATCAGTGTCAGTCCCACCTAGGCCCTACCACTAGCCAACATTAAATACATTTTAGGAAGCCGTGGGTTCTGGTGATGTTGGAATACATGGGTTAACACCTGGCTTCTTCTCTTTTCACTGCAATTATACTGCTATATTGGAGTTTGACAAGTATCATAACTAAAGCACGAATTTAGTGTTCGATTTCTTTACAGGTTTGATCAAACTTTTCATGCCCAGTTCAGATCTTAATATAGTGATGATTTTGGAGCTTTAAGCTTTCAAATTAGTAGAAGCTATACAAGTGACAGGGATTATGGTTTGATAATTTGTTTTGGTGTTGCAGGATATTCCGGTCAAACAAAGAGGTGATGTAGTAAACAACATG
The DNA here is from genome assembly GCA_032191745.1 of Picea mariana. Classification (NCBI taxonomy): domain Eukaryota; kingdom Viridiplantae; phylum Streptophyta; class Pinopsida; order Pinales; family Pinaceae; genus Picea; species Picea mariana. Next base: position 139,618 of record JASDQU010101434.1, on the reverse strand, counting down.
GTGTACGAAAGAAGCTAGAGATTTCGAGATCTTATACATGGTTGTGTAAGCATAGTCAATGATATCCAGAATAAAATGGCAGAATTGCAATCCTAAATTCCTTCCACACAATACAATGTTGACCCTATGGAGCTATGGGAGCCATTCTGGAAAGTTTTCACTGCTTAGGTTTGTTTGATCTGATTTCTGTCCTGAAAGTTGCAAGGACAATTTTTCCAATTATGTTCAATTTATACATATATATTGTATTTAATATTAGGTTGAATTGAATACATTTTTCTGCAATACATTGTAGTGTATTGAAGATTAAGTTGAATTGAATAAGTTTGTTTGCAATGTGCTTTGTATTACTAGGTTAAGTTTAACATGAATATGGATTTTTTATTTTATATTCATTGATGTTTTATTTATTAAATTACTTTGCAATATAAATGAATGGAGTTCATATAATAATATAACGATCAAATTAATTTATTAAATTATTTGTAATATAAATGAACTTTGATGTGAAAAGTTACAAGTTTGTAGAATTCTTCATGATAATTTACTTGCTTGCAGGTTTTGAGCCATGTTTTCTTTTCATTTCATGGAGGCTTCATCTATGCAAGGTTCATCCATATTTCATATTCTTCATAGAGGCTTCAAAAGTTACGTTTTGTTTTAGGAGGGAAAAAAATCGTCCAAGCGTCAGACTGACCTATATTTTCTCACCACCTCAAAAAGCTTCATCAAATTAAAAGCATTTATGTCTGTGCATATTAAAGTTCTTTCACAATTTCAGATTCATAAATTTATTAAGCTATTTTATTTATTTAAATTATCATTTCTCATTATCTTATGATTTTCAGAAAGATGTTATTCTAAGCGACGCGATCATGACAGTAGTTAGCAGTGTCTTACAGGGAATGGGAATTGGGCACATGGTTACAACAAGATTTATTGTGGTTGCAAACATCTTAGAGAGATTTGAAGATGTTGGTGAGAACAAAAATGAGTGCCTGAATCTTCTCAAGGAAATGTTTTTTTTGGCCAAATTGGTTAAGAAGTTTCAAGAACACCCACGACTTGGATATGGATCAATTTATAGCCTTCAAATGGAACTGAAGGGATGAGTCAGAATGTTTCCAGTATATGGAAGGTCAAAGATCATGGATATCGTGACATGACATGAAAACCCGACACAATTTTTAATTTTGAGCACAAAACTTGATGTACGCATGTTGTAGTGGTGCAACCTACGTATAGGCATGCTATCTAACTGGTAGGGTGCGTATATGTGGAAAAGTATGATTTTTTGGCCCTGGAAGATGAAAAAGGGGACTTCAAGTCTGCATAGAGAAACGGAAAGGACATCCAAGCAAGTTGCATAGGGTGAGGAAAAATTAGCTATAACAGATGCCCCCTAATGTGTGAGGTCGGAGTATCTGTGATGGTCAAAATACATTATAATTCCAAGAAGTGGGGTGATGGAGACTCAAATGGAAGTGCTAGCTGCTCATGCAAATATTACAATCCATGATGACTTTGTACACATGGTTGCCAATTTGAATTACACTACAAATCCATGTGGAAATATACCAAATAGTTGTTCATGGCCGTGAATAAGCAATATAGAGTAGACACATGCCATAGTATGTCATAGTCATGAACAAGGCCCAGTGAAAACTAGTCTCAAAAATCAATCTGAAGATATTTGTATACAATGGAGTATAATCTGATCTCCCATGATCACTGAAGTCATATAGGTACTGGTCCAATGAATGATAGCAACAACTCAGGAAAGATGCTTCTGTAAACTATTGTCTTCTACACTATCTGCCAAAGGTGCAAGTCTAAATTATGTGAATAGAGGAGTTGATGTCGAACACAATGAGACTTCATTTGATTACCGGTCATTAAGGTATACCATTAACAAATGCGAGACAACATACTGGTAATGAAAGTAGGTATCAAGGCATCGAGTACATGCTTACAAGTGTGAATAAGTGTGTTGAAGTCGAACACTTGAAGAATCCATTGATCAGGAGACATTGATGTATTCCCTATTGTCGAGAATTTGAGTAAGCGTGAGGTTTGAGAGGAGATATTGTCTCTCTCTCTCTCTATAATTTGCATTTAAAACAACTTTGATATCATTTATCTTCAAGATGATTCAAACAACTTTGATATCATTTATCTTCAAGATTTCTCAACTTATACAAAACTCATTTTTTTTTTTTTTTGCACAAGTTATTTATGCAACTCAAATCTTCATGCTTATGTTTTACTCCATACATGGGAAAATACAACATTACATGTACCTCATCCTTGATTAGTCTTTCTTTGCAACATGAACTTAAATGTTCTTCTAGGTTTATATTTTTTCACCTCGAAGTTCTAAGTGATAGATGACGAAAACTTAACATGAAATTATGTGGTTTTCATATGCACATATTTTATCTTGTATGTAATATTGTTATAAATAATCACTCGGTTGATTTCATACTAGTAGAACTTCATTTTCTTACTACAATCCTCCCAAAATGTCTCTATTACCTTTTTAATAACAAACATTTATAATTAATTAGCCATCAAATCAATTTTAATTTTACAATACCAACTTTTACTTTGACTTACTCAACTTAGTAAAATACTTTATTAATTTTTTCATAATACATGTGCTTGCAATATGCAGCCTGCTACTCAACATTGAATGTTGCGGCAGGAGGATTATAGGTCGTCAGATCTGAATTGCTTTAAAATCCAATGACCCATAATCCACCTACTGCAACATTCAATGTTGTGATAGGAGGATTATAGGCCATCAAATCTGAATTGCTTTCAAATCTGATGACTTATAATCCACCTACTACAACATTTAATGTTGTGATAGGAAGAATATAAGCCATCAGATCTAAATTGCTTTGAAATCCGATGACCTATAATCCATCTAAGACAATATTCAATGTTGCTTAGCAAGTTGAATATTGACCTCCCTTAATTATCACCAACATTGAATAATCATAATAACTAATAACTAATAAAACTTTTCTAAAACATTAAAAAAAAAAAATTCAAAATAAAGAATAAAAATTTTTCCAAGACAACCAAGTAAATAAAATCACAATAGAGAATAAAACTTATCAAAGACAACAAATTAAGATAAAATAAAGTAATCAAATATTCTTTATCTATCCTAACAAGCCATGTCATTTTCTCGATCAATGGGTATGTATAATTGTTGTCCCTAGTTGTGCATGTGTAGAATACTTTTGGCGTCACCTCCATTTGACTTGGAAAGAAATTAAAGGAAATTACTACCCATGATATGCTTCCTGACTTGGAAAAATTAAAGTAAATATATTACTCTCTTTTGAGTTTATTAAGACATGAAAACCATACAAAATTATTGTTTAGCACGGGTTTATTTAACACATGATAACCATACAAAATTATTTTGTTTGTTTGTAATAACATTTTTTTCACTTTGCAACTTTATAGTTGAGTTTTTATATAAAATAAAGGGTCTTGATGTGCCCTGTTTCTTATTTTTGCACTCAAGAATTGAGAGTTTCTGAAATGTTGGAAAGTGGATACTACTGAGCAAGTTTCTCCCATATTTTTTTCACTTTTCAATTTTATAGTTGAGTTTTTATATAGAATATAAGGTTTTGATGTGTCTTATTTCTGCAATTAAGAATTGAGAGTTTTTGAAATGTGGGAATGTTGGAAAGTAGATATTATCGAACAAGTTTTTTTTAAATTTACAATTTGTAGGAAATATGAAGTTGGAAAAAATATATTTTAGATTAAAATGTATCCAAATAATGATAAAATTAAAAGTCAATCTAGGACAACTTTAATTTAGGAGAACATTGTCCCTAATGCAACTTAACTTGCATTAAAAATTTTCATATCCACAACTATAAAGTGAGTAGTATTAATTTTTTTACTTAAATAATTTTTAAAATAATATTTAGTGTAATTTAGTCTTTTGCTTTATAGTGATATTTTAAATAAATATAATGAAAATATTTGTAATAAATTATGTATTTGTAATAATGAAATAAAAACATTTACATTTTAATTTAATAGAATTTTAATTTAAAACTTTTTATTTTGGAAACTAGTTCCCAAGCTTTCATTTTCTTAATGTTGATGCTCCCAAAAAGTTTCGAAGTTTCCATAATTTACAACTATGGAAAATTACCCCAGAAACTCACTTTGCAACATAAAATAAACCACAAACATTCAAAAAACTTATTATAAAAAACCTTCCTATTCTCTCTTAGTAATTGTTCTAGGCAACAACATGATCCAAATCACAAGGCCTCCATATTCTCTACTGGATCACAAGGCCTCCCTATTCTCTACTTGTTCTAGGCAACAACATGATCCAAATCACATAGAAGTAAGTATACCCTATACTTAGTATCTGTTATGCTCAACAACAATCAAATCACTTAAAAATAAAAATAACTAGAAAGCGACTGGTGGAAAAAGAGAAAGCTGCATATATACTTAGGGTATTGAGTAGACGGTTTGCACAACGGTAAGCGACAGTCCAACAATTGCCCCCGCCAGAGCTAGACTTCTCCACGGTGATGAGAAATGCTCCTCATAAGTTCGGTAAACCAAACCTTGAATTTTCTTCTGTATTGAAAATCCACTTCTCGTTTCAATTGCTCGAATACGTCTATCATGCTCAAGGTGACTCCCTTGCATAGACCATTGAAGAGCTCGGCAACCTCTGCGTCACTCCCAAGGTAATTTGTAACGACGCCACTTTTCCTCAGAAGAGTTACGTCTTCTTCAGAGTCGATCAACTCGTCCATCAAACTCAGGTAACAGGTCACATAATTTATTTCAGATGGCATGCAAGCCTCAAGAGCGATTAGGTTACGGAAGAGTACCTCTGTGTGGTTTGTGATATTGATCCGAGGAAGACGAATTGTGGCGCTCTTCTGCTCAAATTTAATACTCTTGACGACTCCATCGCATGGCTCAAATTTGATCCCAGAATTTATTAATTCTACTGCACGAGGGATGCGTCTGACGTCTTTCACTGCTTTCTCCGGACCGTTGGGGTCGATTTGATCTGCTTTCTCCGGACAGCCATTCACTGCAGGCTCAGTACCATAGACAATCAGGCTGTGCAACAACCCGAGAAGATGATGAACTTGTTCACATGGCTGCGGCCAGCTCCATTTACTGATATCACAATTGAAAGGGTAGAACTTGGATTTTGTAGATTTTACCAGCACTTCGAAAAGCTTTTCCAGGACATTTTCGACCGGGTTGAGCTCCACCTCTAGTAGCTTTTGGAGAACGATCAAGGGGATCTGATTCTCAAGCATCAAAATGTCGTTCAGAAAATCGAATCCAGTAAAATCAATCTTATTTCTATCAAAAACAGGTTCATAGTAATTACTCCCTTGGGCCACGGGAAATTTGCCGCCACCTAGAGTCCTCAATATTTCTAGAATGAAACAACCATCCAAAATTAGCAACAGAGAGAGATTGTCTGGATCAAAACCGATTTTTTCTTCGTAACTGTTCCTGATTTTGTCGTCCAGGTTTAAGATCTCAACCTTTGCACTAAGGTAGAAATCCATATTACTTGGAACATTAGCGAGGTTCCTGTTGATATTAAACCTTGTCACCATTCTACCGAGGGCTCCGTGTTTGGGACTGTGCAATGTGCTTCCGTAATGATAAGGACCCAAGGAAACTCTTTTAGGAACATATGCTTCTCTTTTTGAGTCTTTCAGGAAGTTGGGAACTCTAAATATGGACACATAGGACAGCGATCTGCGATCAGCATGGAAATTCTCTTGAATTTTAATTATCAGTTCTGCCTCGCTATTACGCAAGGGCGGTCTATCATGGGGTTCAAGGCGGACGCCACGGTTGAAAGCTGACAAATTAGCACCACCGGCACCGGGCTCGGGCTCAAGGCGGACGCCACGGTTGAAAGCTGACAAATTAGAGCGGGGCTCAAGGCGGGCACGAACAGGACTATCACTATCAGACATTATTATAATAATCTAATTTTAAGTAACCTAAGGAGACTTGACTTTCTTATTAGATACGGCAATTCAACAACAAAAACACAAATTTCAGAAGTGCCAACAACGACCAGATAGACAGAAGCTTCAAAAGTAATTCTTAAGTTTTCAAATCTTATATTCCCAAACACTTCAATTTTAAAATTCATAATTATTGAACAACAATCCATATTAAATTTAAAAAAACAAAAAACATTTTCCAAATATTAGTTATTACTAAAAAATTACACCAAAAACCCAAGTTGCAACCTGAGATAGACAGAAGTGGAGCTCAACCCGGTCGAAAATGTCCTGGAAAAGCTTTTGTCTATCTGGTCAGAAGTGCCAACAACGACCAGATAGATAGAAGCTTCAAAAGTAATTAGACTTCAAATAATATCCTTATCCTTCACGGCAGCAGAAATATAGAAGCTGGTCATAGGTTCCAAATATTTAACTCCAATCGCGGGGTATCAAAGAAAGGAATTTTTAATGAGGGAAGTTTCGATCCATTTTTCTCGACCCGGACGACCCTTGCTTCCCACGTAACGAACAAGGGACCCGGACGACCCTTGCTTCCCACGCAACGAACAGGGGTGTAGTACGTCGCGGAATCACTTTAATAACACACTAAAATTAAGTTGCGGTGAAAATCTCCATACATTTCTCTTTATTCTATCCACTTGAAGCAGTGTTTTAACTTTCTAGTACTCAATTAACATATTTACGTAAGGCGTATATCTATTGATTATGGGCACATTTAATAAGTTTTTAGTGTTTAATCAGTTTTGTATGGACAAGATTAAATATTGATAAAATATTCTTAGTGGTCCCAATAAATCAATGATTGTGATTTCTCTGAGCGATCAAATAATTCATTCTGAAATTTATTTGAAAAATGATGCCTAATCTTGCGGGGAACTTTTGACTTCCTTTCCGAGCTCCAAATGCAGATTTGAAAGTACCGTTGGAAAGCTTAGGATTTCTAGATGTCAATCAACTATTCAAGCATGTAAAACAGACTCTCCACGACTCAGAAATTTGGTTTTTCCCAAGGCAGTTTTCACCGGCTATTCCGCCTTGAACTTTGCTAGTTAGCTGGCGAAAGCTCTGCTTTTCAACAGCTAAAAGGTCGGATTCAGGACGAAATAGCTGGTGAAACCTGTTACTGGACAAAAAAGGTGAAATTTTGCCCAGATCGAAGTTTTATTAATCCAAATCGCTTGAAAACTCTTTTAAAGGATAGATATTGAATTATAAAGTCAGATCTAAGATCCACTTTTGGTGTAAAAGAGTTATAAGAGGTATTCAAGTTGGCTTTGGTACCTATTTTGGTGGCAACGAATTGGGGTTTTTTCCAAACTCAGCAAATTCGAATCTCATCTTCTTCAAGAGTCATCAAACAGCCTTTGAAGGCTTATCTGCACTGCACAAAGACTCTACATTATCTGAAGACCATGAAATGTGGAATTGACCTCATTTTGAGGATCATTCCTTAACTTTTGTAATCTAGTTTTTGACTTTCTATATTTAGTATTTCTGATCCACTCTTTCAGGATCTGAATATTGTATTGTAAAAACTATAAAGATGAAGACATAAGATGAACTAAGGGTTCAATCCTGGATACATTTTGGCTCATGTACTTAGACTCTTATCTTGATACGAATCACAGTGTTCTTTTGCTATCAATGTCAGATTTGTTCATGTGTTGCATTACTCTGTATTTTGATTCAGTTTAGCTCATCTTTTAAGAACTGTCATCTTCTTATTTAGCTCATGAATTTGAATTAAAGGATCCCTTACTATCTTGTATGACCCAACATGTTAATGTACTTGGTTATCTAGATTAGTGTTCTTCATACCCTATTTCAATTACTTTGTCTGATCATTGATTTCTAAAAGCACTATCTTATTCGAATTCATGATAAGTTGTTCTTCTCATTAGCTATTGAGTTATCCCATTGTTCCAAGCATACCAAATTTACCATATTCTTGAGTTACCAAGCATCTTTAGCCT
>JASDQU010101434.1:60488-123542 GCA_032191745.1 Picea mariana | reverse complement strand
AAGGAAGACATCAAGAAGCCATCCTTACACCTCAAAGAAGATGGACACCAAATAAAAGGTATGAAAATGTTTTTCATGGTCAATGTTATTCATGTAATGAATATGGTCACAAAGCTTTGGAATGTAGATCTCATGAAAGGATAAATAATTGAAGATTTCATAACACCATAAGGTGTTGGAGATGTGATCAAGTAGGACACATTGTTGTTCACTGTAATAGAATGAGAGGCTACAGCTGTAGTGGATTTGGCCACAAATCCCAGGATTGCTGGAACACAAGAAGAAATTCCATGATGAAGAATTCATATAGCATGACTAGAAGAAGGAATGAAGTAAGGAAGGGAGACATCTTTGAAAATATGGAAGCTCATATCTCAAGTTTTGAGAAGCAAGGACATCTTCAGAAGTGGGTGAAGAAGACTGAACAACCTTAGCAAAATGGAATCCTTAAGGGAGGCTCAAGTGTGTCATCTACTGAAGCACACGCGGGTGACAGTGGTAACAGTCACGTACATACACAGATTGATCTTGAATAGGTCACGTACATATGCGAGTTGCCTGTGCAACATACCGCATATATGTGGTAAAGCCTAGGGAAAAGGGCTATGCACAAGGGTTGCAACTTGATGTGGTGGTATAACTATGTGTTGTAGGGTCTAACATAGTTTGTTGCAGGTTATGACATTGTTTGCTGCAGTTTTTCATGATTACATATTGGATTATGTAATGTGATGATATAAAATGAAAGGTTATCTTGGATGCATGGCTTGAGGCATTCTTCTGTTGAAGAACATTGATGGTTATAACAGTGAAGTTATGGCACCTTAGTTATGTGATATATCTTGATGATGCTAGCTAGAGATGCCATTGATCTATTGAAGCACACTACTAGTACATGTATTGTTGTATTCTTAGTATTTGTTGTAGTGAATGGAGGATTGAGGCTAGATCCATAGTCGATCCATGATTGATATACTTCTAGTACATTGGTAGAGGCACCTACTAGCATGTTGATTGGCACATGTTTTATGCTGGATTTGGTATAGATGCATGAGGATTCATTTTGTTGTTGGCATATTGGTAGATGCAAATGGTTGGCATGTTGGTAGAGGCATATGATTGGTATATTATTGGCACATGTTTGGTACATGACTTGGACTGATGAGATCCACTTGATGATGTTAGTACATGATGAGACATATCTTTCTTCGACACATTTTAAGGATTGTTAGAGGAAAGTGTGTGTAATATGGATATATTCTTAGCACACAGTTGGCACATGTTCTTAGCATATGGTTGACACTCTTCATTGATGATATCTTATGGTGCATTGTATGGTGTTGATGTACATGGATGTTGTGCATGGTGGGCACACAATTTGGTACATTATGTACTTGGTTGATGTTTTATTCATGATTTTCTTGTTGACATATATTTTGTTTCATGGTATGGCACAAGTTTTGATGCATGGACAATTCCAAGGATCATCATAGAAAGAGATATTGTTCTACATTTGCAGCAGAAGCATATTGCAGTGGTAGCATATTGTTCATATTTCAGAGAAGATAGGGGGAGACATATCCATAGGGGGATTCATTTTTCTTCCCATGATTCTAGGAGGAAAGAACCCTATACTTGGAGAAAGAGCACATAGGGATAATTCTAGGGGGAGCGATTATCATAGGGGCAGCATGAGCGATATATATTCAGCATTACATCAGAGTGATATCCCTTATTCAAAAAGGGGAGAGATTGTTCAAAGGAATTCAGAATGGGGGAGCAACCCCAAGGAGAGTTCAAGAAGGTGGAGCGACCCCAAGGGGAGAATGACCCTTTTCCATTGATGTCAAAGGGGGAGAGATAGTCACATTGATGTGATTGATGACTATTGATGTAGAGTATGCCTTGTCTACATGTTGACATCAATGATTGGTGTTGACATCAATGTTGGTATTTCCATCAATTCGAAAGGGGGAGATTGTTGGATCATGTTGTCATTGATGCCAAATGTTTAATTAATTGATGTCAAAGGATTGATTTCAAGTGATTGATTGATGCCAAGTGATTGATTAGTGTCAAAGGATGATTGATTGATTCATGTCAAAGGATTGATGTTAAGGAATTGGTTGATGCCAAAGGATGATTGTATGATGTCAAAGGTCAAAGGTTTGATGTATGATAAACAATGTCTTATCATAGTATATTTATGAAGATGGATCAATGAGTTGTCATTGATACATGATGCATAGATGAAGATGGATCGATGTGGTTTCATTGGTATATGATGCATTTTTGGATTGATGTAAAGATGAATCTTTATTGTCTTATCATGGTTGATAAGTTGTACAAATGGATGAACTCCAAAGTGGTCCCCTTATGGTGAAATCCCTCATTGGAAGACGCTTTGAGATTGAGTTATCCTTGAAGTATGGTTATGCTTATATGTGGAATAATGAGTTGAAGATCAGTGAATTTGTCAGTAGAACTATCCTAGATGGATAGTGTTTGTCATTCCATTTCCGGTGGCATGTGGAATGTCACATAACTCCTCATGGTTTGAGAGTTATGGCCTTACAAAGTTGGAGGACCCTCATATGTAGGCTTGAAGCCCCAAAAGGTCAAAGAAGTCAAACTGCTTGAAAAGAATAAATTACTATTTAAATGATAAAGTGAAGTGACAAAGTCAAGGAAGATTATTTAAATGATAAAGTGAGGTGACAAAGTCAAGGAGGAATATTTAAATGGATAACTTTCTAACTATGGAAAGTGGTTAACCCTAAAAATGAGGAAAATAGGTTAAGTGACCTAGAAATGGGTTAAGTGACCTAGAAGATGCTTCTAAGGAAGCTACTTGGAGAGTATAAATAATAGGCAAGGGTCTCTTGTGAAGTGCATCTCTTGTGCATCTCTTGAGCATGAGTTGAAGATCTATTCTTAGAGAGAGGAGATCTAGAGGATCTCAAGGATGCATCAAAGTTTCGACAAGTCTGAGATCACGATGACAAAAGTCTCAGAAGTTCAGAAACCCTAGTTTCTGAGGTATACGCGGGCTGCAGTGAGCCAAGGTGCATACATACGTGGGTTGAATGAGGATAGGGCGTGTACACTGGATGAAGCCATGAAGACTTGTGTGTGAGATGATGACATGCTCTGGAAGACTAAAGCAGGTTCCAAATCTGCTTTCTATGGGCTCAGATCTACCATTGAAACTCTAATATGGTTACATTATTGAATTGATGAATACTCTTGCTTGTTGTGTGGTGAATGCTTAAGGCATTCTTGGTATGGCTGTTGTGATGTGGTTTGTGTTGGTTGATGGAGTGAGAAGCACTCTTATGATTCAGTACTGATATGATTGTTATAGTATACTAGTTGCTTATACATGATGAGTAGTATTCATATTGTATAATTGAGAAGCATAAGTAAGTTGTTGGAGAGCTTGGATGTGTTATGTTATGGGTCAGATTGAACAGTGAAAGAGAGAAGTGAATATGATTGAAACTTGCAGAAGATCTGAGTGTGTGATGAAAAGAAAACCCTAGTTGCTCAAAAGTGATACACAGGCTGTAGTACAGATTGGCTACGTACATACATGAGTTGTACTATTGGTAGGGCGCGTACATACGCGTGTTGCACTTATGACAGGTCACGTATCTGTTGACATATTGATATATGTTGAGGATTGTTGCCTCATCTCAATTGGTGCTGAGGGTTTAAGCCGAGTCTTGCATTATAGAGTTGGTGCTCTTGTAGAGTTGTACTCTATTCAGTTGTTGTTGATAACCCAAGGATTGTAGTCCGTAGTAAAAAGAAAATTGTACATACATCGTGTGTTCTTTGTGTTCCTTGTGGTGATGATTTGTTGATGATATATTGCTAATATATGTTGTTGATATATGTTCGCATGTAACTGATTATAAATGACATCAATAAGTAATGAGTAAATGGTGATTGCTAACTAATGAGTTTTGTGTTAGAGGGAAGTTTTGGGAAAAAAAAGAGCCCTAAATTGTTCACCCCCCCTCTTAGTGTAGTCGGTGTGTCCAACAAGAATCAAAAGAGAAAAAAGAGTGTAGAATCAATGCATAAGCAACATGAGTTACATAAATCAACTAAGACATTAACAAATTTATGTTTACTCATATAAGACTGATGCCCTAGATATTGTCATTCTGAAACTCCCATAAAACTTAATGTATTTTTGTTTTGGGACTTAATGTTTTTATGTTTTGGGGTTGTTATCAAGATGATATGGATACTTTTTTGTTGTGAGTGCCCAGTAAATCAATTCATGTACAAGAAATTGAATCAAATTTGTTATGCCACTGCCATTAAATATAAAATTATTGTTCAATAGAAAGATACAATGGAACTCAATCTCCAAAAATATCAAGCAAAGATCAAGATTCAACATAAATAAAATCTTACTGCCTTGAAAATGCTTATCTTAATCAATAAGATTTAATGGAATATAATTTTATTGGGAGTAGTCTCCATTTAATGGAATATATGTTCATTTTAAAAACTAGTAATCATCCTCATTCATATCATTTAATTTGGATTAGAAAAGTGGTAGAGATAAAAATTACAAGTAGTGTAAATTTATATTTGATACTAATATAAGTTTTATTGGTGCAATATGTACTAAATTAGGATATATAGAAATTGACAAAAAACTATTTTAGAAAAGTAGAAAATGATGGTCATCAACGTATATCAACCACTTTTATAATGTGGTTGTGCTAATTAATCTTTTCATAGAAAAAATATTAACATATTTTTAATTTTATGATGAAAAATTAAAAATGTTCACATATTTTTGTTTTCTCTTATAAATCTATAAATTTTGAACATTAATTTCTTCACATTTATAAATGAATACCTCTTTTGCATATTCCATTTTTTAAAATGAATACCTCTTTTGCATATTCCATTTTTAAGATATCGGTTTTCCAGTTTTTTCATATATTTGGCTATGCAAAAGTTAAATATATATTAAGTTTAATAAAGTTGTTTTTTGAAAGCAAACGTTTTTACTTATATCTTAATACATTTCACTATATTATATTCAACCCTTTAATGAGTATGTATATCGTTTTATAATATCCATATTTTTTCATTTATTTTATTGATTTTATTCGTATTGGTTTTTAATTTTTCTTTTAAGGTATTCATTTTTCCTTGTATCCGTTTTTAGTTTTATCCATTTTAATGCGTCCACATATGTTTCCTTTAATTTGTTTTAATGCCTACTGCATATGTTTCCTTTAATTTGTTTTAATGTCTACAACAGTTACTAAATGCAGGTTTCCAATGGTACATACAATCATTCTATCTAACCTTTATTCCATTTTTTGTTTTTACAAGTTTACATCAATATAAAACCAATTTTATTTAGTGATAAAATTGTCCATTATAATGTGTGCTCATACCAAATTGGTAGATTTGGTTTAATGAACATCTATAAAATAGGAGCCATGAAATCTGTCAATATCCCCAATATCATGGAAATTAGTTGGCATATTGTCATGAGGAAAATCTCTTTATGGCATGGGGTAAACCACAACAAACGGAATGAGACGCATGCATCAACTCTAATCCCAAGTATGCTATATAAATGCAAATGTTAACAAGACAAGATCAAGAGCCTACCTCGTCCGGACGTTCGATGAAGACCATTGTTGAGCACACGACTCAAAACTTTATACCTACAACTTGTCCTCAACAACCAAGATACATAAGCATATGGTGATAATATATAATTTTAGCATATAAAATAGCATAATCCATTAACATACATGACAAATACGCCCATGGAATAACAATTCAAATATTTGCAAGATATCAATTGGATGAGAAAAAAGTAATTTTATTAAAATAATCAACAGAAGTGTATAGGTGACAAAATTTTGTGTCGGTACATCTCGGAACTGAGAAACTAAGTCCCTTCCAGCGGGGCCTCAACCACTTCAATTCTCCACCAAAAGAAAGCTCATATAAAGGAGACAATGAGGTTCTCCATAAAAGAAAGAAGAGTTTGGGGGTTGAACAATGTGTTCAAACTTTCAAGGATAAAGGAATGCAGAATGAATATGAAGTGAAATTTCTCCAGAGTATCTTTGCTCTCAAAAGTTGAATTTTGTCCTCTTCCACGACTTGGATATGGCTCAATTTATAGCCTTCAAATGGAATTGAAGGGCTGAGTCAGAATGTTTCTAGTATATAGAAGGTCAAGGATCATGGATCTCGTGACGTGACATGGAAACCCGACACAATTTTTAATTTTGAGCACCAAACTTGATGTATGCATGCTGTAGTGGTGCAACCTGCGTATATGCATGCTATCTAACTGGTAGGGTGTGTATATGTGGAAAAATATGATTTTTTGGCCCTGGAAGATGAAAAAGGGGACTCTAAGTCTGCATACAGAAATGGAAAGGACATCCAAGCAAGTTGCATGGGGTGAGACAAAATTAGCTATAACAAATGCCCCCTAATGTGTGAGGTCAGAGGAGTATCTGCGATGCTCGAAATACATTATAATTCCAAGAAGTGGGGTGATGGAGACTCAATTGGAAGTGCTAGTTGCTCATGAGAATATTACAATCCATAATGACTTTGTACACATGGCTACCAATTTGAATTACACTACAGATCCATGTGGAAATATACCAAATAGTTGTTCATGGTCGTGAATAGGCAATATAGAGTAGACACATGCCATAGGATGTCATAGTCACGAACAAGGCCCAGTGGAAACCAGTCTCAAAAATCAATCTAAAGATATTTGTATACAATGAAATACAATCTGATCTCCCATGATCACTGAAGTCATATAGGTACTAGTCCAATGAATGATAGCAACAACTCAGGAAAGATGCTCATGTAAACTGATGCCTTCTACACTATTTGCCAAAGGTGAAATTCTAAATTATGTGAATAGAGGAGTTGATGTCGAACACAATGAGACTTCATTTGATTACCAGTCATTAAGGTATACCGTTAACAAATGCGAGACAACCTACTGATAATGAAAGTAGGTATCAAGGCACCAAGTACATTCTTACAAGTGTGAATAAGGGTGTTGAGGTCGAACACTTGAAGAATCCATCGATCAGGAGACATTGATGTATTCCCAATTGTCGAGAATTTGAGTAAGCATGAGGTTTGAGAGGAGATGTTGTCTGTTTCTATATATAATTTGCATTTAAAACAACTTTGATATCATTTATCTTCAAGATGATTCAAACAACTTTGATATCATTTATCTTCAAGATTTCTCAACTTATACGAAACTCATGTTTTTTTTTTGCACAAGTTATTTATGCAACTCAAATCTTCATGCTTATGTTTTGCTACATACACAGGAAAATACAACATTACATGTACCTCATCCTTGATTAGTCTTTCTTTGCAACATGAACTTAAATGTTCTTCTAGGTTTATATTTTTTCACCTCGAAGTTCTAAGTGCTAGATGACAAAAACTTAACATGAAATTATGTGGCTTTCATATGCACATATTTTATCTTGTATGTAATATTGTTATAAATAATCACTCGGGTGATTTCATACTAGTAGAACTTCATTTTCTTACTACAATCCTCCCAAAATGTCTCTATTACCTTTTTAATAACAAACCTTTATAATTAATTAGCCATCAAATCAATTTTAATTTTACAATACCAACTTTTACTTTGACTTACTCAACTTAGTAAAATACTTTATTAATTTTTTCATAATACATGCGCTTGCAATATGCAGCTTGCTACTCAACATTGAATGTTGTGGAAGGAGGATTATAGGTCGTCAGATCTGAATTGCTTTCAAATCCAATGACCTATAATCCACCTGCTGCAACATTCAACGTTGTGATAGGAGGATTATAGGCCATCAGATATGAATTTCTTTCAAATATGATGGCCTATAATCCACCTGCTACAACATTCAATGTTGTGATAGGACGAATATAAGCCATCAGATCTAAATTGCTTTGAAATCCGATAACCTATCCACCTAAGACAACATTCAATGTTACTTAACAAGTT
The DNA here is from genome assembly GCA_032191745.1 of Picea mariana. Lineage (NCBI taxonomy): Eukaryota > Viridiplantae > Streptophyta > Pinopsida > Pinales > Pinaceae > Picea > Picea mariana. The sequence continues at coordinate 115,495 of JASDQU010101434.1, read as the reverse complement.
GGATATTGAACTCCCTTAATTATCACCAACATTGAATAATCATAATAGCTAATAGCTAAAAAAAGCTTTTCCAAAACATTAAAAAAAGAAAAGTAAAATCATAATAAATAATAAAGTTTTTACAATACAACAAAGTAAATAAATTCTTTTTCCAAAACATTAAAAAAATAAATAAAATCATAATAAAGAATAAAGGTTTTCCAATACAACAAAATAAATAAAATCATAATAGAGAATAAAACTTATCGAAGTCAACAAATTAAGATAAATAAAATGAAGTAACCAAATATTCTCTATCTATCCTAACAAGCCATGTCATTTTCTCGATCAATGGGTCCGTACAATTGTTGTCCCTAGTTGTGTATGTGTAGAATGCTTTTGGCGTCACCTCCATTTGACTTGGAAATAAATTAAAGGAAATTACTACCCATGATATGCTTCCTGACTTGGAAAAATTAAAGTAAATATATTACTCTCTTTTGGGTTTATTAAGACATGAAAACCATACAAAATTATTGTTTAGCAGGGGTTTATTTAAGACATGACAACCATACAAAATTATTTTGTTTGTTTGTACAAACATTTTTCTCACTTTCCAATTTTATAGTTGAGTTTTTATATAGATCAAAGAGTTTTGATGTGACTTATTTCTTATTTCTCCACTTAAGAATTGAGAGTTTCTGAAATGTGGGAATGTTGGAACGTGGATATTATTGAACAAGTTTTTCTCAAATTTGCAATTTGCAAGAAAGGTGAAGTTGGAAAAAAAATATTTTAGATTAAAATGTATCCAAATAATGATAAAATTGAAGGTCAATCAAAGACAATTTTAATCTAGGAGAACATTGTTCCTAATGCAACAAGAAACATGCATTAAATTTTTTTATATCCACAACTATAAAGTGAGTAGTATTAATTTTTTTAATTAAATAATTTTTAAAATAATATTTAGTGTAGTTTAGTCTTTTGCTTTATAGTGATATTTTAAATAAATATAATGAAAATATTTGTAATAAATTATGTATTTATAATAATGGAATAAAAATATTTACATTTTAATTTAATACAGTTTTAATTTAAAACTCTCTATTTTGGAAACTAGTTCCCAAGCTCTCATTTTCTTGATGTTGAAGCTCCCAAAAAATTTCCAAGTTCCCAACTGAGGACTTTCCCTACTAGTTCCCAAGCTCCTAAAACATCATGTTGAAAATGTCGTGCAACTATAGAAAATACCAAATTTAAAGAAAAAAAACATTTTCCAAATATCAACCATTCATAAAAATTACACCACAAACCCACTTTGCAACATGGGATAAACCACAAACATTCAAAAAACTTATTATACAAAAGCCTTCCTATTCTCTCTTGGTACTTGTTCTAGGCAACAACATGATCCAAATCACATAGAAGTAAGTATACCCTATACTTAGTACTTGTTATGCTCAACAACAATCAAATCACTTAAAAATAAAAATAACTAAAAAGCGACTGGTGGAAAAAGAGAAAGCTGCATATATACTTAGGGTATTGAGTAGACGGTTTTCACAACGGTAAGCGACAGTCCAACAATTGCCCCCGCCAGAGCTAGACTTCTCCACGGTGATGAGAAATGCTCCTCATAAGTTCGGTAAACCAAACCTTGAATTTTCTTCTGTATTGAAAATCCACTTCTCGTTTCAATTGCTCGAATACATCTGTCATGCTCAAGGTGACTCCCTTGCATAGACCATTGAAGAGCTCGGCAACCTCTGCGTCAGTCCCAAGGTAATTTGTAACGACGCCACTTTTCCTCAGCAGAGTTACGTCTTCTTCAGAGATCAACTCATCCATCAAACTCAGGTAACAGGTCACATAATTTATTTCAGATGGCATGCAAGCCTCAAGAGCGATTAGGTTACGGAAGAGTACCTCTATGTGGTTTGTGATATTGATCCGAGGAAGACGAATTGTGGCGCTCTTCGGCTCAAATTTAATACTCTTGACGACTCCATCGCATGGCTCAAATTTGATCCCAGAATTTATTAATTCTACTGCACGAGGGATGCGTCTGACGTCTTTCACTGCTTTCTCCGGACCGTTGGGGTCGATTTGATCTGCTTTCTCCGGACAGCCATTCACTACAGGCTCAGTACCATAGACAATCAGGCTGTGCAACAACCCGAGAAGATGATGAACTTGTTCACATGGCTGCGACCAACTCCATTTACTGATATCACAATTGAAAGGGTAGAACTTGGATTTTGTAGATTTTACCAGCACTTCGAAAAGCTTTTCCAGGACATTTTCGACCGGGTTGAGCTCCACTTCTAGTAGCTTTTGGAGAACGATCAAAGGGATCTGATTCTCAAGCATCAAAATGTCATTCAGAAAATCGAATCCAGTAAAATCAATCTTATTTCTATCAAAAACAGGTTCATAGTAATTACTCCCTTGGGCCATGGGAAATTTGTCGCCACCTAGAGTCCTCAATATTTCTAGAATGAAACAACCATCCAAAATCAGCATCAGAGAGAGGTACTCTCCCTCGCAATCGATTTTTCCTTCATAACTGTTCATGATTTTGTCCTCCAGTTTTAAGATCTCAACCTTTGCACTATGGTAGAAATCCATATTACTTGGAAAATTACCGAGGTTCCTCTTGATATTAAACCTTGTCACCATTCTACCGAGGGCTCTTTCTTTGTGATTGTCCATTGGAGAAATCTCTGCACTTCTGTGATGATAAGAACCCAACAAAACTCTTTTAGGAACATATGCTTCTCTTTTTGAATCTTTCAGGAAGTTGGGAACTCTAAATATGGACACATCGGACGACGATATGCGATCAACATCGAAATTCTGTTTACTAGCATAGCCGTTAACTCGCGGCTGAGAATGCGTGCCTCCAATATACTGAGAACGCGTGTTTCCAATATAAAACGTTTGTGGTGATTCGTTTGTGGTAATATGAAATGTTTGGCTGCATTAGGTTGATAAATGGAACGTGATAATTACATATTCTTACAGTAATTTTTTTAATGTGATTAGGTAAATGTTAAAAAGTAAACATGTTAACGGATGCCTTGATAAATGCAAGAAAGTTATGAACAATAAATCTGATCCATTGATTTTGGAGGACGACTAAGAATATGCCAGCATCTTCAATGCATAGCCATCAAATTAGAGTTTAAGGTTAAATAAGGTTAAAAAATCATTAATTATGCCCATTATCAATAGATGTATGCCTTTCAGCGTAAATATTAATTATCCATTCTACCTCACTGATCCATCCTCGCGGTTCTGTACCGCTTGGTGCTTCTTTCGTCTGCGACCGCTGCAAGGGCGATCTATCATAATCGTCACTGTCGCCACCATTGAAAGCTAACAAATTAGCACGATTGAAAGCTGAAAAATTAGTGCGGTAGTCACGGCGTACACGAACTGGATATTATCAATGGGTTCAAGGCTGACATGGACTAGACTATCGGATTATCAGACATTATTTATTTGGAAAAATATAATAATAATCTAATTTTAAGTAACCGTTTAGCCTGACACTCGCCCACTAAATTATACAGTAATCTGGATACAACGACCAGATAGACAGAAGCTTCAAAATGAATTAGACTTCAAATAATATCCTTTTCGACAACAAAAATATATAGGTTGGTTATAGGTTCAAAATTCAGCATTTTTATATAATCTGAATGATTTAGGAGTTATTCAGCATGTTGAATCCATTTCTACATTCAAAAATAGATTTTGAACAATAAATAATAGTGATTCGTTTAAATTTATATGATCGAATTTCGATGAAAAAAATTATTTTCGTAAAACAACTAGACATCTTCTTTTTCTGAACCGAACAACTCTGGATTAGCACCCAACGCACCGTGGTGTAGTGAGTCACAGAATCGCTTGAATAACACACTAAAATTAAGTTGCGGTCTCCATACATTCCTCTCTATTCTATCCACTTGAAGCATCGTTTTAACTTCCTAGAACTAAATTTACATATTTAGTTTGAAAAGTGTTTTCCTGGATTAATTAATCTTTTAGATTAATTAACTTTTTATAAAAACTTTAATTTTATGATTAAAAATTAAAAATGTTGACATATTTTTAATTATATAATAAAAATAATAAAAATAAAAATAAATGTTTACATATTTTTGTTGTCTCTTCTAGATTAATGAAAATTAATGAATGAGATTTTGAAAATTAACTTCTTCACATTTATAAATAAATATTTCCATATTCCATTTTTAAGATACCAGGTTTTAACGTTTTGCTATGCAAAGGTTAAATATATTAAGTTTAATAAAGTTGTTTTTGAAAGCAAACGTTTTTATTTATATCTTAATATATCTGTTTCACTATATTATATTCAATCCTTTAATGACTATGTATATCGTTTTATAATATGCATATTTTTTCATTTATTTTATTGGTTTTATTCGTATTGGTTTTTAATTTTTCTTTTTAAAGTTTTTAATTTTTCCTTTATTCGTTTTTAGTTTTATCCATTTTAATGGGTCCTCATATGTTTCCTTTAATTTGTTTTATTGATTTTATTCGTATTGTTTTTACTTTTTCTTTTTAAGGTTTTTCATTTTTCCTTGTATCCGTTTTTAGTTTTATCCATTTTAATGGGTCCTCATATGTTTCCTTGAATTTGTTTTAATGCCTATGTACTGTATATGGTTTCTTTAATTCGTTTTTTGTTTGCTACTTAATTCTATATGTTTTTTTTTAATGCTTAACTCATTTAATGTAAATGCTTCCTTTTAATTTGTTGGGTTTCATTTATTTATGAATATTTTTCTTTATGTATATGCTTATTTTTTTTTTCCATAGAAAAAAAAAGCAAGTCTATGTTATTCATATTGAATTAATAGATCTTTCTAGTTACAATATATAGCTAAGTCTATAGTTTAGACTTCTACATTCAACATAGTATTTAGAGCACATTTACTGTGTGCTTCTCTTATTTTTCTAATTACAAAAATTACACAAATCACCTATTACATACTAAAAATCTGAAGATAGAAAATTCTTGCTAGTTAACCAAAACAACAGGTGTAGTAAAACAAAGATCACAATTTTATGACAGTCTTCTTAATGTGTGGTCACATAGCTGTGATTTTTCAGAAAAGTGAAATGGAGAAAGCAGAAATCAAAGAGTCTTCATCAAATTCTTCATACTGCAAGAGACCCGATTGGCCAGAGAGACCCTGTTTGGACAGAGAATCGGCTTGTGTGTTTTATTCTCGATGGATATGAAAAGCTTTGACAAAGGAGAAGTTGGTTCTAAGTGACAATATCCTATTCTTCCAATCCTGGAGAATCAAAACATTCAGGTTCGCCTCTCCATTGAACCAATCCACAATTACTTTTGAGTCTCCGAAGATGAAAAGAGAGATAATCCCGAAATGTAGGCTCATGTTAAGAAGTCCCCATAGAGACAACAGTTCAGCTTTAATATTCAAGCCTAAACCAACCTTCAGATGTCCTTTATAGCAATGTGAAGATGTTGTTTTTAATACCACTCCAACCCCATATTGTCCATCATTGGCTTCCCCGTCAAAAAATCCAACAGGGGAATTCCCAAAAAAAACTTGGTTTATTAATATTTTGACTTTGTTTTTACCAGGGATGGAGGCGTATTCGGCAATTGTTGAGAGGACCTTTTTTGCCACCTCCTTCAGAGATTGTCTATTTCCTTCGAACAAGATCAAGTTCTAGAATATCCATAAACCCCATGTCACGAAGAAAGGAACCGAAGCAGATTTGGGGTTGCCTAAGAGCCACCACTTCAAATTATCTTCCAGAGAGCGAAGCTACCAATTCTGATTGATTTTCAAGGACCTGCAAATCGAAAACCACAACTCCTGTGTAATGGGACACTCAACGAAGAGATGTTGGATTGTTTCCTTGCTATTCAAGCATAGCAGACACACCAACGGTCCAATGCCCCCTTTTTTACGATATTCTTCACCTGTAAGGACCTTGTTATATAGACAGAGCCACATGAACAAAGTTATTTTTAGCGGAATCTTGTATTTCCATATCACCGAGTGCCACCATCTACAATCATCTTTAGAAATCAGGGATTCTAAGGCTTTATAAGCTTCATGAACAGTCACAGATCCGTCCACCTTATTCCAAGTCCAGACCACAGAGTCAGGTTCTGTTGATAGGGTGATGCCGCTCTGATATAAGTTCGGTGTATAAGCATTCCACTCGTCAGCATGTAATTCAGGGAGATTTAAATCCAGAGAAGTGGAACAAAACCTGTTATTTGTTCTATGCATGGCGCCAACGTTGTGTATTTGTGCGAGCGAAAAAAGACCCCGGCAATGGAGCCAAGAGAGGAGTTATGTAGACAAAAGGTAATCGGGTCCTCCCCAATGTGAGGGTCTATGCCCACTAGAATCCTCACCCCTGAACCTACCTTCCAAGCGATCCAATTTTTGATCACCAGAAGAGCAGACAATAAGTTTCTCTAGACGATGGAGGAAGAGGGGAAGGAGAGGTGATCTTTTCGCAGCCAGGGGACCACCTCCACTCCTTTGAGGTATTTCTTTATAATCACCTCAACCCACAAAATTTTATAGTTTACTGTGTATGATTCATTTTAATTAATTGGGCTTCATTTATTTATTAGGTATATTTTTAGTTTACTACATATACTTTTTCTTTTAATGCTTAATTAGTTTATATATATATATATATATATAGTTGTCTATAGTTTTTCATTATATTTATATTTTTATATTGTTTTCATTTTATTTATATTTGTATATAGGTTTCAATGTTGTACATGTGGATGGAAGCTATTGATGGACTCAAACTCTCATGACGCATTAGTGACAATGCAAATATGGAAAAACAACATTTTCTTAACTTCAAGGGATTATTCAAGATACTTTTACAATGAGTTTGAACACAGTGCAAAAAATTACAAGTAATTTTACAATAGATTTGAATATGGTGCAAAAAGATGAAATGTAGGAAATTTTTATTTATAGAACATGTGAATAATTAAAGGTTATTTTACAATGAATTTGAATATGGTGCAAAAAGATGAAATGTAGAAAATTTTTATTTATAGAACATGTGAATAACTATGTGAAATTTGAGTTTTTCTAATAATGGTATGATATTTTTCAAGCAAAATATAATATATATGTCTCATTTAGTGCACCTATTGAGTACCTTAAATGATGCAATTTCCTTTAAATAAATTGTATAATTGTAGAGAATCCATAGCAGGGTATTTTTTCAAAATTTATAATATTAGTTATATATATATATACATATATATATATATATATATATATATATATATATATATAAATTGTGAAAGTCAATATATCCTTGAAATTACAAGGTCGTCCATCACTGTGGGATACACTAGTCTTAACAATTGAAATAGGAAGAATGAAATGGAACTGACTTCTCTAAGGCAAGGCAACACCTGGAGGTCATCAGAGCAAAGCCACACTACGCATTTTATTAAATCAATTAGGAGTACAATATATATGATGACATTCGGTTTAAACGGTTAGAATCATTAAACGGTTGGAACCATTATTCGTTTTAGACAACTAATCTCCATTATTTCTAAGTCCCCCCTTTGTTGGAGAAAGGGTTGACATCCACACCTAACATTTCCCTAAACAGTTCAAATTTTATCTTCCCAAGAGGCTTAGTGAAAATATCAGTAGCATTTTCACTAGTATTACAATACATTAAAGCAATGGCATTAGACTGCATCTTTTCTCGAACAAAATGAAACTCAGTATCAACATGTTTTGTCCTTGAATGGTAAACTGGATTATTTTCCAACTTGATTGAGCTCTGGTTGTCACATTTGATTGTCGTAGCTTTCCTTTGTTCTTCTCCAACATCTTGAAGTAGTCGTCTCAACCAAACAACTTCACAAGTTGTTGCACACAATGCTTTATATTCTACCTTAGTGGATGACAAAGATACATGTGACTGCTTCTTACTTCTCCATGAAACAATCCTGGATCCAATGCCAAAGGCATAACCTATAGTAGATCTTTGATCATCCATATTTCCATCCCAGTCTGAATCTGAGTAACCTGTTAGCTCAACATCGAATGAATCAATATATTTAATACCATAATCAATTGTGCATTTGAGATACGTGAGTTCCCATTTCGCTGCATTCCAATGGATTTCTAGAGGTTTTTCAATAAACAAACTTAACACACTAACATAATATGCTATGTCAGGTATGGTTGTAGTTAGATAGTTCAAGCTTCCCACCATCTGTCTATACAATGTATCATTTACCTCCTTCGAAGCATCATCACAGTAAAGATTCGTGTTCTGCTACATTGGAACATAAGAAACTTTACACTGATCCATTTTAAACTTCTTAACTACTTCTCTGACATATTTACCTTGAGACACAAAGGTTTGACCAACATTTCTTCAAACTTCAATACCTAGGTAGTAATGTAACTCACCAAGATCTTTCATTTCAAATACCTGTGACATCTGCCTCTTAATTCCACTAATCAATTTTTTTCAATTTCCTGTAATAATTAAATCATCAACATATAAGGAAATCCGTTGGTTAAGGTTGGTTGTCAATGATGTCAACTCTTGAAAGAAGTTGGAGAACCTAGGTTTAGGTAATGGACCCAAGTTTGTTCGATGGATAACGATATGAGTTTTGATATATTTGCAGGTAATACTATTATATATGGATAGTACATGTCATGCCATTTCTAATGGTATGTGGAACGTCACATAACTCCTCACGGTTAGAGAGTTATGGCCATGTGAAGTTGGAGAACCATAATGAGTCATCTAGAAGCCCCAAAAGGTCAAAGTAGTCAAAGTGGTTTAAGAGATTTTTATAAGGTAAATAATAAAGTGAAGTGACAAAGTCAAAGATGATTAATTAAATAATAAAGTGAGGTGACAAAGTCAAAGAGGATTATTTAAATAATAAAGTGAAGTGACAAAGTCAAGGAGGATTATTTAAATAATAAAGTAAATGGAGAACTTTCTAATTATGGAAAGTGGTTATAAGAAGGTTAACCCTAAAATGAGGAAAATTGGTTAAGTGGTCAAGTGCTATTCGATACATGGACAAGTGGAAAATTGGGCAAAGTTGGACATAGGTGACTATGTGGACAAAGTGGCTATGTGGGCAAAGTGACCTAGAAAATGCTTCTAAGGAAGCTACTTGGAGAGTATAAATAAGAGGCAAGGCTCTCTCATTTTAATCACACTTGAGCATATTGAATATCTACAGGTGACTGAGGTAACCAAAGGACATGTAAGCCAAATTTTAGAGGGAAGGTGAAGTAAAGAAGGATGAATTTCAAGGGAGGATAAATTCTTTTGATGATGATTTCTAAGGTATGTTATTTACAGGTCATCTCACCATTTTCGCAATAACTTTTTTTCTAGAATTATTCAAACTCTGAAATTGATAGGCCATTGAGAAAACAAATCCAAGTAGATGTGGTATTAATTTAATCTTTTGGGTCATTTCATTTTTTGAGTTACACTCCGTGGACAATAGGGTTTGTGGCTAGTCCTGAAACTAGTCTAAAACAGGTGTTTCGGGTAAAAACGTTATAACGTCTTGATAACAGATCCAAACTAAGTAAGACAAAATGTGTTGGTTAGAGTACAGTCTGTAGTATTCTATGTAAAAGTTTCAGATCCATACAACACATATTTCATGTGGGGCACGCTCTACAAGTTCAATCTCTAGAATAAGCCATAATTCAACAAGGTATACCATTTTTCCTATAACTCCTTTTCTGAGAGGTTCCAAGTAGTGACACCCAAAGGAATTGAATAAAAAACACTAAATAACATTGTGTACTATTTTCATATATTTATTCATTACAAGTACATATTTATGATTATTTCAAGTTAGGGTTGTTGACTAATCCAAAACTAGTCATGTGAGACTAAAGAAAAGTTTGATGAAAATGCTAGTCTCTTGTTGTTAAAGTTAAGGAAGGTTTGCAAGTATGTGATCATATACACCGGGTCTATTATAGAGTTAAAAATCATATTTGGATGATGAAATTGATGAGGGATTTTGGTTGAGGTACATGTTGGGTACATGGTTGAGACAAGTAGTTGATGAGTTGGCACATACATGAGATATGTAGTTGATGATGTTGGTACGTATTGATGAGTCATAGTTGATGAGTAGTTGATACATACTTGGACATGGTTGGATGCACTTGTTTATGGTACAGGTTGATTACAAATTGTTTGGTACAGGTTGGTGCATGGTTGATGCACTTGTTTATGGTACAGGTTGGTTACAAGTTGTTTGGTACAGGTTGGTGCATGGTTGATACACTTGTTTATGGTACAAGTTGATTGTAGGTTGAAGTACATGTTGATGCATGGTTTATGCATGGGTCAGGTTTATTGGTACATGTTTACAACGATATATCTCACAATACATCATTCTACTTCTACTTCAGGGCGGTTGGACGGGGCAAGGACAGGTGGTTATAGCAAACTTCCAGTTGTAGCCGGAGATCATAGGGGGTTGTAGCCTCCTTCTGGTTGTAGAAAGACAATTTTGGAGTTGGATCCTCCCTCAGTTTATAGCTTGAGAAACTAGGGGGTTGGAGCCTCCTTCTAGTTGCAGCTGGAAAACAAAGGAAGTTGGTGCTTCCAATGAATGTAATTCTTCAAGACATATAAGAAAAAGCATTATGTGGTTTTCTCTCGCTTTGAGTTTCCAAATAAAACACTAGTGTACTATGTATGTGTATGCTTGTTCATTTGTTCATTTCTTATTTACTCTGCAGTTATCGGATGATAATGCTACATTGATATAACACTTTTTTTTTTTTTTGTAAGTTAGATAGTATATTAGATCCTTCTTGAAAAAAATACAATCTGGTGGTCTTGCATGTCAACAGTGCCTAGCTGGGAAACCACTATTGGCATGAGTCTGGGAAATAGTGACACTTGTCCAAAATAGAGTCTTTGTTTGTCATGCAAAAAATCTATTGTGCCACGCAGGGCGATGGCCTCTCTGAAAGCTAATCTATGCAGGCGAAAAAAACTACAAAACCTCGCTGAGCGAAGGCTGTCTGTAAACTAGACTGAGCTAGACATGGCTAACTTTTAAGACGAGAAATAAAAACTTAAACAGAGAAAGATCTAAAAACCTGGATCAAATTTTGGGCCTGCAAAGGCATGGGTTTTCTTCTTTTTTCCCTTGTCACGGTCTGTAATTGCCTGCCGTAGATCCTGGAGAAAGGATACCAAATTTTCCACCCTGCTCCATCGCTCTGCATCCCGCTTCTGCAATTCTGTGAGGGCTTCTTTAACATCCTTCTGTCCTTTTGTCAGTTCGTTGAGGGAGGCCAGAATTTTCCCTCGGTTCGTGCATTTGTCGCAAGTAAAATGATGCCTGGAGAAGGGCTGGGTGGAGGGGGTGGAGGTGGATTCATCGGAGTAGTGGGGTGGGGAATCAGGAGGAGGTGGACGACGAGGTAGGGAGGTGAGAGGAGGTGGACAACGAGGTGGAGAGAGGGGGGGGAGGTGAAAAACCCATAGAATTTCCCATGGAATCAAACCATTCTACCCTGCAGGCATATGGATTTGAAAGAGGTGACAGGTCCTGGGGAGCTTCAAGAATTGGCTCAGTAGGAGCAGGTGCTACTATGGGAGCCAAGACAAGTAAGTCTGCTTCGCAAATTGGCTCTATGGGAGGAGCAGGAGCTATGGGATGATTCGCAGTGAAGAGAGCATCAGAGTGGGGCATTTCCTTGCCTTTGGTAGCATACCAGGCAACTCCCCACCTTGGTTTACCTCATAGACGGGGCATGGGGAGAGGGGAGGCTGTCTCGAGGTGGTGGTCACAGAGCCGAGTGACCAGGGATCTCCTGAGATGGAGAGGGAGAGATCTGAGGCTCAAGGGAGGGAGAATGATCTGGAGAGTAGGGGCTGGGGCCTGATAATGGTGGAGGGGAAGGCCTGTGACATGACATGCAGGTCGCCAGGCGTGTGCGAGGACGTCCATCCGGAATGTGCGAAAGGGTCGAAGCCGAGGATCTTAATGCTGAGGTGACAAGCTGGGGGGAGGGGCCTCGTCGTACTCCACCTGGCTGTCGGTCTGGCCAGGTGGCCTCCCCGTGGCTTGTCCACTCGTGTTGCCACAAAACAACCTATTTGGGGGTACATTGATATAACACTTGGATTATATGGTTAAAAAGGATTAAATTTCTCTATTACTAATTCACCACCCCTCTCAGTAATCCAACAATTGGTATCAAATCCGGTTCCTTCAGAAATGAGTTTTACCACTGAAAGGTAGATCATGGAGAGAAAAAAATTGTATAAAAATGGAATACCACAGTTTGATGGACAAAAGTATGCATTTTGGAGCATAATGATGAAGACATATATATAGGCACAGGGATTTGAAATTTAGCAATCAATTGTAGATGGATACACAACACCAACAATTCTGCCAACAAATGACAAACCAGTGAAACTCGGTCAGAATAATTCCAAAGCCACAAATGCACTTCTGAATGGTCTTGGTGAAATGGTATTCACCAAAGTTGCACATTGTAAAGCCGCTAAAGAGATTTGGGACAAACTTCAAAATATTTATGAAGGAGATTCAAAAGTCAAAGCAGCAAAGCTTCAAACTTATAGAGGTCAGTTCGAACAACTAAAGATGAGGGAAGATGAGAATATTGTAGCTTACTTCTTACGAGTCGATGAAACAGTAAATGCAATCATAGGATTGGGAGAATAAATTCAAGGATCTGTGATTGTTCAAAAGGTACTAAGATATCTTCCTATGAGATTTGGCCCTAAGATATCAGCTAGAAGAAAGAGTTGGGATCATTGAAAATTTGGAAGCAGAGATTGTCACATTAAGAAAGGATCTTCAAAAGAAAAATATCCAAACCAGTTCAAAAGTTTTGAATGACATTATCAGCATTCAAAGGCCTAATCGTGACAAGTTCAGACTTGGATACAATCAGTGATCCAAAAAGGATCCAGAGAAGGTTAAGACAACTTAGAACACACAGAAGCAAATCAGAATGCTCAGAATGGCTTCAGCAGACAGCAAAAGGGTAAAAGTTCAAAGTTCCTAGAACTCAGTGAAAAGGGCATAATCGCGAAGAGCACATCGCAAGATTTCTAATGGCGTAAATGACTCGTCAAACGGAGTTACGAATCAAAAGTTATAAGCGGTCAAAGTTCAGTCAAACTTGGTCAAACAGACAAAAGTCAAAGTGATACGTGGCACCACTATAAGGGTGACATGTGGCACAACTAATTTGGCAAGATGACATGGCATGGAAGACACATGGACACGTTCGGTGATGACACGTGTCAACTTCAATGGCAAATCATATTGTGACAAGTGGTAGTTTTGTGGACCAATTATATGGTGCCATGTGGCCCAGTCATGCGCTGCCACGTGGCACCCCTCTAATGGATGGAATATGCAAAAGTTTATTCGACTCCCCAAGAGTCAAACTCATGACCTCCAAGTAGCCCAAAGGCCCCACACATTTGGGCCAACCACTACACCACACTATGGGTCTTGTTTGCAATGTGGTTTAATTATTATTTAAATGTAAAGTTTGCACTAATGTGCCAAAGAAAGGGGCTAGGCATTTGGCCCAGCCCCCAGTTACATCTATTTTACCACATGACCATAATACTTCGCCCGCCTAGGGGCTTAACTCAACCATACACTAAATATAGCACATTCCGCTATATTTAGAACTATTCCGTCGTTTAACCACCGGCCAAAACCTCTGCCAAAATTAGTGGAGTGTGCCAACAATATGCAAAACTAGGGAGTCCGTGGGATTCAAACCCAGAACCTCCCCAACATCCTATGCCTTAATTTAGCCTCAATAACCAGTGCGCCTAACTTACTCATTATTGCATAACAACCGGAAAAATTATATAATAAGTGGTTTGGGAAATACATTCGGGAAGACACACAAGAGCACAAAGAAGGGGCAGGTTGAGCGCATCCGTACAGTACTAATTTGGGCGTATTTTTCTAGATTTTGGCATGGATTTTGAGATCTGTCAGTCATTTATTGCAGGAGTAGTGGCACGAAAATTGAGACAAGGGTGTCTTGGGGGCCCGAAAGTGTCCGACTCGGATTGAGGCGTGGAGACAGTGATTTTTAGGTAAAACAATGCCACGAACGCAGTGGTGGTGTTATTTTTCTGATCTGAGCAAATCTTCTGTTGCTTAACTCCATAATGAGGTATACTTATGTATTTTTCCCAATTCTTTTGTGGAGTTAATAAAAAGACCTACCCATTTTAGAGCAGGACCCAGAGACGTAGTCCACCAGGGACGAAATCCGTTATCAAGTTCTTTGTGTTCATATTGCATGATTACATCTCTTTCCTTTTGAGCTTTTCCTTCTTTATGGTGTACTTTTGTTTATGCTCATTTTATGCAATTCTTTAATAAGTCACCAGGCGAAAAGATCCCGGATCATGTTGGTATCAGAGAAGTCATCTTTGACTTGAATTGTTGAGTATGAATGCTTACTAGGGCCAAGCATAAGCACGGTGAAGGAACTCTTAATATGTTCAATCTTGAATTTGGCCGTACATCCCGAAGGAAGAAGATGGCAGAAGAAGACAAGCGTGATGAACAGGAGAAAAACTTTCACATGGTCTTTTATCGCATGTCAGAAATGGTCAAATGAATGTATGGAGATTATGAGAAGAGGGTGAAGAAGAAGGAGAGGAAAAAGGGAGCACATGCAGATGATGATGCTTCGGTAAACCAAGGGGTTGGAGGAGATCCTCCTGAGCCTCCGTCTTCGCCTTCAAGTTCTAGTTCTTCTTCCTCTGAGAATTCTCATCACTCTTAGCATTCTAACCATAAAGCCTCTTTTAAGAAACCATTATTAAAGCTTGATGTAAAGTTTTCTTTGCCTATGTTTAATGGAGATGATAATCCTGAAAAGTTAGACAATTGGATCCGACAGGTTAAAGTATATTGTCGTGTTCATCATATTGACAAAGAGGAAGTTAAAGTGCAACTGGCTTCTCTTCGATTGGAAGGCACCACTCTCGTATGGTGGGAGAGCAAGCTATAGGACAAAATTAAGTGTGGTAAGCTTCTTTCCTCATGGTCGGAATTCAAAAAAGAGATAAGGAAGCAGTTCTATCCATTAGGGTATTTACATAAAGCAATGATGGAATGGCAAACGTTGAGACAGAGTAAAGGTCAGAACGTACAAAGTTTCACAGAGGAATTTAGGAATAAATCTTTAGCATTGAATATTCCTTTGGATTCTTATGAAACTTTAATGAAGTATAATGGCGCACTTCACAATTATATTCATCATACTTTTCTCTTGTCTAACCCTACTAGTCTTGACGAAGTTTGTGTGCAAGCCACTCACCTTGAGAATAGGGGGAAACATGTTCAAGAAGATCCCATGAAGAAACCTTCCAATTTCCCACAAAAGACTTTCAAGAAGTTTCAAAGGAAAAACAATAAGACCACTACAGTAACGAGAGAAGGAGAAAAACCATCTTGCACGCATTGCAAGAGGAGTGGTCATGATGAAGAACACTGCTGGAAACTACATCCAGAAAAAAAACCGAAACAGTTCAGTAGAAAGGGGAAGACAAAGACTGTTGCTACAGTGCAGGAAGATCTTTGTTCCGAATCAGGAGACGAAGGAAAGATCACAACAGCTGGAGTACAAGGTAAAGAATCTCTTCATGCTAGTTCAAGTTCCAGTGATGAATCTCATATTGATGAATGAAAGAGGAATGCGTTATTTCATATACGAGTTGTATCTAAACATATTAAGATAGATACACTATTTGATCTGGGTTCCCAAGTAAACTTAATATTTGAAGCACTTGTCAAGAAGACGGGTCTTGTAAAAAAACCACATCCAAAGCCTTACCCTCTTGGTTGGGTATGTGACAAAGAAAAACTTAATGTCACCAAACAATATAGGGTTAGATTTTCTATTGCTTCAAAGTTTATTGATGAAGTAGATTTGGATGTTGTACCACTTGATATATGTGGCATAGTGTTGGGAAGTCCATATCTTTATGATAGAAAAGAAGTCTTCTTTCGTCATAAGAACAAATACTACCTTACAAAAGGGAGAGTGGAATATATTGTTAGAGCTCACAACATGAGGGTAAATACGACACTTGTTAGTGCAGGACAAATGAAAAGACTCATAACCACTAATAAGAGATATGTACTCATGGTCGTCAAAGAGAAAGATGTCGGGACATCCGATGCTTTCCAAGGGTGTGATCCATATCATAAAAAGAAATTAACTAATATTGTCTCTAAGTATGATGATATTTTCCAGGAACCAGATGGATTACCTCCTAAGAGGGAAATCCAACATGAGATACATATGCAGCAGGATTCTCCTTTTCCTAATGTGGGCATGTACAGGATGTCAGTTTTGGAGATGACAGAGATCAAGAAGTAGGTACAGGGCTTATTGGATCAAGGGGTCATCAGGCCCAGTTCATCTCCTTGTGGTTCTCCGATCGTGATGGTGCTAAAGAAATATGGCACATGGCGAATGTGTGTCGATTACCGAGCCTTAAATAAAATCACAGTGAAAAATCGATACCCTCTTCCTCACATAGATGATTTACTTGATCAATTAAAGAATGTTGTTTATTTCACTAATTTGGATTTGCGCAGTGGATATCATCAAATCAGGGTCGCAGAACATGATGCATAGAAGACTGCCTTTAAAACCAAACAAGGATTGTTTGAGTGTTTAGTTATGCCATTTGGGCTTTGCAATGCTCTGACAACTTTCATGTGTGTGATGAATGATGTATTTAGGCCTTTCCTGGATGACTTTTTGATTGTGTATTTGGACGACATTCTTGTTTTTAGTGGGACTTGGGATGAATATGTGAGGCACGTGAAACAAGTATTGGATACTTTGAAAAGGGAGGAGTTGTATGTGAAAATGTCAAAATGTGAATTTGGGAATACTACACTTGTGTACTTAGGTCATATCGTGGGAGGAGGACAATTGCAGATTGATCCTTCCAAAATTGAAGTAATTGTGAAATAGCCTGAACCAAAAAGTGTGACTGAGATCTGAAGATTTTTGGGTGTAGTCCAGTATTGGAGGAGATTCATTCCCAACTTCTCCTTTATCATAGCTCCTTTTCATGCCTTAACCAGTGTGAAGAACACTTTTCAGTGGGAAGGAAAGTAACAAAAAGATTTCAAAATTTTGAAGGAGAAGATCAGTACCACACCAGTATTAGCACTGCTGAATCTTCAACAGTCATTTGAGATCGAGACAGATGCCATCGGATATGCCATGGGTGCAGTATTGATGCAATATCATAAGCCTATCTGTTACCACTCTGAGACTTTTAGCCAAGTTGTTGTTAACTATCCTACATATGATAAAGAGTTGTATGCATTAGTTCAAAGCATAAAGAAATGGAAGCATTACTTGTTAGGGAAGGAAACAATTATACATATAGATCACCAGACCTTACAGTATCTTCAGGCATAGACCAAATTGAAACAATCTCGGCACTACAGATGGATGGGTTTTCTACAACAATTTCATTTGGTAATAAAGTACAAGAAGGGTACAAGTAACAAGGTAGTCGATATGCTTTCTAGACCTCCTATTGTTGCTTCTATTATTTTGAAGAATACTTCTTTATCTCATGATAGCTATGTAGAAAAATATGCCATCAATGAATATTTTAAAGAAGTATATGACAAGCTAACCCATGGTGCACAGGTAGAGAACTATTGTCTGCAGGGAAAGTTACTCTATCATCTTGGGAAGCTATGTATTCCTACAAGTGAACGAGTCCATGTAATACGAGAAGCTCATACTTCTCTTGTATCATGGCATTTTGGGGTAGGAAAAACTATGGCTCATTTGCAAAGGTTTTGTTACTGGCCTCAAATGAAAGAAATTGTAAGTAAATATGTAAAGGGGTGTGTGATGTGTTCTACTTGTAAGCCCACTAATAGAAAATTGGGGCTATACTCATCACTTCCTGTTCCATCCCATCCATGGGAAAGCATTTCCATGGATTTTGTAGGGGGTTTACCAATGACCAAAGGGGATCATGATTATTTGTATGTCGTAGTGGATAGGTTTAGCAAGATGTGTATCTTGATGCCATGTAAAAATCATATCACTGTTGAGCAGACTACTAATCTCTTTTTTCAGCATGTTTGGGTTCACTTTAGGTTACCCACGTCCATTGTCTCGGATTGAGATACTCGATTCCTTAGGGATTTTTGGACTAGATTGTGGAGAATGATGGACACCAAATTGAAGAGGAGCACTGCTTTTCATCCACAGACTGATGGACAGACAGAGGTGGTAAGCAGAACAGTGGTACTTTTGCTTCAAGGCTACTGCAACAAGCATCCTAAGTTATGGGATGAACATATACCTTATGTACAACATGCTTATAATCGAGCTTTACATTCATCCACTTAGAGTTCACCTTTTGAGACATGTTATGGGTACCTACCAAAGGTTCCTTTGGACTTGATGTATGGGAGAGATGCCGATGTGAATGAAGAACGAACAGAGGACAAAGCTTGCAAGTTCATCCAGAGGATTCAACAGATACACCAGGCAGTCAGGGAACAGTTGGAGAAGATTCAAGCAAAGTATAAATCTCAGCATGACAAGCACATGGTTGATCATCAGTTCTAGGTTGGAGACCAAGTATGGATTCATATCAACAAGGAACGATTGAAGGGTGAAGGAAAGAAACTCAAGCCCATCTGATATGGACCCTTCACTATTTTGGAGAAAATCGGCACTAATGATTTTCGTTTAGATCTTCCACCTTATATGAAGATATATTCAATTGTGAATGTAGAGAACTTGAAACTTTTTGAACCTCCCATGATCATGGATCAGAATGAGGAAGTTTCAATACCTTCAGTTGATGAGTTTTCACCTCAGTACTTGGATGAGTTACAGGAAGATATCATCCTGGACAGAAGGATGAGGACTTCATGCAGGGGTGATGTTGATTATCTTCGAGTAGGCTTAAAGGGAACACATCCAAGCAAGGCAAAGTGGATTGAGAAAGATAAGGTGAGGGAACTCTTCCCTCACTTACCAATTGATTAATGAAAGATTTTGGTGGCCCAAAAATCTCTCAGTGGGAAGGTGTGATCCAATAAAGATCCAGAGAAGGTTAAGACAACTCAGAACGCATAGAAGCAAATCAAAATGCTCAGAATGGCTTCAGCAGACAACAAAAGAGAAAAATTTCAAAGTTCCTAGAACTCCGTGAAAAGGGAATAATTGCAAAGAGAGCGTCGCAAGCTTTCTAACGACGCAAACGGCTCGTCAAACAGAGTTACGGGTCAAAAGTTATAAGTGGTCAAAGTTTAGTCAAACTTGGTCAAACAGGGAAAAGTCAAAGTGATACGTGGAACCATTGCAAGGGTGACATGTGGCACAGATGATTTGGCAAGATGATGTGGTAGGCCAGACACATGAGCACGTTCAGTGATGACACGTGTCAACTTCACTGGTGAATCATATTGTGACAAGTGGCAGTTTTGTGGACCAATTATACGGTGCAACGTGGCCCAATCGTGGGATGCCACGTGGCACCCCTCCAATGGCTAGAATATGCAAAAGCTTATTCAACTCCCCAAGAGTCGAACTCATGACCTCCAAGTAGCCCAAAGGCCCCACACATTCGCGCCAACCACTACACCACACTATGGGTCTTGTTTGCAATGTGGTTTAATTATTATTTAAATGTAAAGTCTGCACTAATGCGCCAAAGAAAGGGGCTAGGCCTTCGGCCCATCCCCTGGTTACATATATTGTACCACATGACTATAATACTCCGCCCACCTAGGGGATTAACTCAACCATACACTAAATATATCATATTCTACTATATTTAGAACTATTCCGTCGTTTAACCGCCCGCCAAAACCTCCGCCAGAATTAGTGGAGCATGCTAACTACGCCCACCAAAACCTCCGCCAGAATTAGCGGAGCATGCTAACTACGCCCACCAAAACTCGCGCTAGAATTAGCGAAGCGCGCCAACAATATGCTAAAATAGGGAGTCCGTGGGATTCAACCCCAGAACCTCCCCAACAACCTATGCCTTAATTTAGCCTCAATAACCAATGCGCCTAACTTACTCATTATTGCATAACAACCAGAAAAATTATATAATAAGGGGTTCGGGAAATGCATTCGGGAAGACACACGAGAGCACAGAGAAGGGGCAGGTTGAGCGCATCCATACAATACAGATTTGGGCGCAGTTTTCTATATTTTGGTATGGATTTCGAGATATGTCAGTCATTTATTGTAGGAGCAGTGGTACAGAAACCAAGGCAGAGGTGTCTTTGGGGCCCAAAAGTGTCTAACTTAGATTGAGGCATGGAGACAGTCATTTTTAGGTAAACCGGTGCCACGAATGCAGTGGTGGTGTTAGTACTCTGATCTGAGCAAAACTTCTATAGATTAAATCCAGAATGAGGTATACTTATGTATTTTGTCCAATTCTTTTGTGGAGTTAATAAAAAGACCTACCCATTTGAGAGCAGGACCCAAAGACATAGTCCACCAGGGACGAACTCCGTTATCAAGTTCTTTGTGTTCATATTGCATGATTATGTCTCTTTCCTTTTGAGCTTTTCCTTCTTTATGGTGTACTTTTGTTTATGGTCATTTTATGCAATTCTTTAATAAGTCACTAGGGAAAAGATTCTGGATCAATCAGACAGAAAATAGATCAAGCTCCAAAACAACAGAACAAGAAACACATCCAAAAATCTATGAAGAAACAATCAAAGGGGATAGGTAGGTCTACAAAGAAAATTATAGGGACACTCCTCCAATGAGAAGATTTAGATTTCAGAATCAAGGACCAACAGAAACAGATAGGTCTCAGGAAGAAGAAGGATTCATAAGAGCACCTCCTTTTAGAAAATCTTCAACTCCCAGGTATCAAACTATCTTTTTTGGTTTATGTTATGCATGTAATAATTTTGGACATAAAGCTATGAATTGCAGAGCTAACAACAGAAACATAAACAACTTTGAAAGTCATACACAAAAGGGTTATCCAAGAAGGCCTAGTGAAACACAGAGAAGAAGTTACAACAGGTTTGAATCATTGAGCACTAAAGTGGAATGCTACAAGTGTTACAACCTGAGATTGAACAAAGTTGTGGAAAGCATCAACGTAACAATTGATGAAATAGGTAGACAAGAATTGAAGGAAGAAGAAAATGAATCAATGGAACAACTTTACGAAGAAGAAACATAAGATGAAAAAGAAGGGGAAGACAAAGAGGATCCTACGGAAACAAAAGAGAAAGTTTAGCATGTGACTCCAAAGACACCTAGCAAGAGAGTACATAAGAATCATCCTTCAGATCAGATTATCAGAAACAAAAATGCAGGAGTTGAGACTAGAAGAAGAATGTGTTCACCTGAACAAACGCACCTAACACTCACATCTGCGATTGAACCAATATATTTTGAAGGGGTCAACAATGATGAATTTTGGAATAAGGCCATGGATGAAGAATTGGATCAAATAGAGAAAAATGACACTTGGGAATTGGTTACAAGACCAAAGGATAAGAATGTGATCGACACAAAGTGGGTTTAAAGGAATAAATTGAATGAATATGGACAGGTGACAATGAACAAAGATAGATTGGTATGTAAAGGATATGCACGGGTTGAAGGAATCGACTTTGAAGAGACATTTGCCCCAGTTTCCAGAATGGAAGCAATCCGATTGCTTTTAGCTTATGCATGATCTAAAAATATTAAAGTGTATCAGATGGACATAAAATCATCTTTTCTGAATGGGGAACTTGAAGAAGAAGTTTACATTGAACAAGAAGAAGGGTTTCAGTTGTCAGAGAACACAGATTATGTGTGTAGATTAAAGAAGGTCTTGTATGGTCTAAAACAGACTCCTAGAGCATGGTACTCTAGACTGAATAAATATCTACAACAGGTAGAGTTCAAAAAAGGAAGTGCAGACAACAAACTCTACATTAAGATAAGTCAAGATAGTATTTTATTAATTGAAGTTTATGTTGATGATATTATTTTTGGTAGTGATGATGACAGGTTAAGCCAAAACTTTTCAAAAGATATACATAATAAATTTGAAATGTCATTACTTGGAGAACTATCCTTCTTTCTAGGACTTTAGATACATCAAAGCAACCAAGGAATTTTTATTTCTCAAACCAAGTATATCAGAGAAATGCTAAATAGGTTTGGAATGGAAGATTGCAAACTAGTTATCACTCCCATGGAAACTAGTTGCAAGTTAAGCAAAGATGATGATTCAAAGTCTACAGATCAGAGGCGATACAGGTCAATGATTGGTATCCTACTATATGTGACAGTATCCAGACCAGATGTAATGCAGGTAGTTGGACAGGTGGCATGATTTCAAGAAGCACCAAAGGAATCACATGTATTAGCAGTGAAGAGGATTTTCAGATATCTCAAAGGAACATAAGAGTTTGGATTATGGTATCCAAAAGGAAAGGATCTATCACTTATTGCCTACACAAATGCATATTGGGCAAGTTGTATTGATGACCGACGAAGCACCAATGGACCAACGTTCTACTTGGGTGAGTTTTTAGTATCATGGCTAAGCAAGAAACAATCATCAATATCTCTATTTACAGCTGAGGCAGAGTATATTGCAGCAACAACATGTTGTACAAAGGTTCTTTGGATGAAACAAACTCTGACAAATATACAAGTTGAGTATAATGATCCCATTCCAATCTATTGTGATAATACAAGAGCCATCATTATCTCAAAGAACCTGATGATGCACTCCAAGACAAAGCACATTCCAATCAAGTATCACTTTCTACGGGAACAGGTTTTAGAAAAGAACATCAGAGTTGAGTATGTGGGCACAAAAGAATAAGTGGCAAACATCTTTACAAAACCACCTCCATGGGAAGCCTTTGAGTATCTTCGCCAGAGACTTGGAGTTATTTCTACTCCAAAATGAATGTTTTTGAATGCTTATCTTATATGTCTTAGATGTACATGAGTAAGCACCATAACGAGGACATTTCAGTTAGGGGGAGCAGCCCTCAATGTAAAAATACATTTTCTATTGATGACAAAGGGGGAGAGATTTATCAGATGCAAAGGACAGAGGCATGGTTCAAGGGGGAGCATGAGTGATATAACTTCACTATTGCATGACATGATTTCAGTATTGCATCAAAGTGTTTCCATCGATGCCAAAGGGGGAGATTGTTGATTAAGGTTGGTTTTCATTGATGTCAACCCTTGAAGGAAGTTGGAGAACCCAGGTTTGGGTAATGGACCCAAGTTTGTTTGATGGATAACGATATGAGTTTTGATATATTTACAGATAATACTATTCTATATGGATAGTAAATGCCATGCCATTTCCAGGGGTATGTGGAACGTCACATAACTCCTCACGGTTAGAGAGTTATAGCCATGTGAAGTTGGAGAACCCTAATGAGTCATCTAGAAGCCCCAAAAGGTCAAAGTAGTCAAAGTGGTTTAAGAGATTTTTAGAAGGTAAATAAGAAAGTGAAGTGACAAAGTCAAATATGATTAATTAAATAACAAAGTGAAGTGACAAAGTCAAAGAGGATTATTTAAATAATAAAGTGAAGTGACAAAGTCAAAGAGAATTTAATTAAATAATAAAGTGAAGTGACAAAGTCAAGAAGGATTATTCAAATAATAAAATAAATGGAGAACTTTATAATTATGGAAAGTGGTTATAAGAAGGTTAACCCTAAAATGAGGAAAATGGGTTAAGTGTTCAAGTGGCTATTGGATACATGGACAAGTGGCAAATTGGGAAAAGTTGGACATATGTGACTATGTGGATGAAGTGGCTATGTGGGCAAAGTGACCTAGAAAATGCTTCTAAGGAAGCTACTTGGAGAGTATAAATAAGAGGCAATACTCTCTCATTTCAATCACACTTGAACATATTGAATACCTACAGGTGACTAAGGTAACCAAAGGATATCTAAGCTGAATTTCAGAGGGAAGGTGAAGTAAAGAAGGTCGAATTTCAAGGGAGGATAAATTCGTTTGATGATGCTTTCGAAGGTATGTTATTTACAGGTCATCTCACCATTTTCACAATATATTTTTTTTCTAGATTGATTCAAACCATGAAATTGATAGGGCATTGAGAAAACATATCCAATTAGTTGTGGTACTAATTTCAGCTTGTGGGTCGTTGTAGTTTTGGAGTTACACTCCATGGAAAATAAGGTTTGTGGCTAGTCCCGAAACTAGTCTAAAACATGTGTTTCGGGTAAAAACGTCATAACTTATTCATAATAGATCTAAATTAAGCAAGACTAAATGTGTTGGTTAGAGCACATTCTTTATTATTCTGTGTAAAAGTTTCATATCCACACAACAAATATTCCATGTGGGGCATGCTCTACAAGTTAGCTCTATAGAATAAGTCAGAATTCAACAAGGTATGCCATTTTTTCTATAACTCATTTTTTGAGAGGTTCCAAGTAATGAAACCTAGAGGAATTTCATAAAACACACTGAAGAACATTGTGTACTATTTTCAAGTCTTTATTCATTACAGGTACATAGTTATGATTATTTCAAGTTAGGTTTGTTGACTAATCCAAAACTAGTCATGTGAGACTAAAGGAAATTTTAATGAAAATGCTAGTCTCTTGTTGTTAAAGTTAAGGAAGGTTTGCAGGTATGTGATCATATACACTAGGTCTATTACAGAGTTAAAAATAAGATTTGGATGATGAAATGGATGAGGGCTTTTGGTTGAGGTACATGTTGGGTACATGGTTGAGACAAGTAGTTGATGAGTTGACACGTACATGAGATGTATAGTTGATGATGTTGGTAGACATTGATGAGTCATAGTTGATTATTAGTTGATACATGATTGGTACATGGTACATGGTTGGATGCACTTGTTTATGGTACAGGTTGATTACAGGTTGTTTGATATAGGTTGGTGCATGGTTGATGCACTTGTTTATGGTACAGGTTGATTATAGGTTGTTTGGTACAGATTGGTGCATGGTTGATGAACTTTTTTATGGTACAGGTTGATTACAGGTTGAGGTACAAGATGATGCATGGTTTATGCATGGTTCAGGTTTATTGGTACAGGTTTACAATGGTATATCTCACAGTGATAGTGTGACAGTGGTTCCATCATTCTACTTCTACTTCAGGGTGATTGGACGAGGCAAGTACAGGTGGTTGTAGCCACCTTCTGGTTGTAGTCATAGATCATAGGGGGTTGTAGCCTCCTTCTGGTTGTAACCAGAGAATTGGGGAGTTGGAGCTTCCCTCAGGTTGTAGCCTAAGAAACTAGGGGGTTGGAGCCTCCTTCCAGTTGCAGCTGGAAAAAAAAGAAAGTTGGTGCGTCCAATGAATGTAATTCTTCAAGACATATAAGAAAAAACATTCTATGGTTTTCTCCCACTTTGGGTTTCCACGTAAAACACTGGTGTATTGTGTATGTGTATGATTGTTCATTTGTTCATTTCTTATTTACTCTGCAATTATCGGATGATAATGCTACATTGATATAACACTTGGATTATATGGTTAAAAATGATTAAATTGCTCTATTATTGATTCAGGCCCCCTCTCAATAATCCAACAAAATCAATACAACATGCCCCTTTTCATCAAACTTGGTATACATATTTGGATTGCTTTTGCTCCTCATAAAACCCTCCTGAAGAAAGAAGAAATCTATCTTCTCATACCATGACCTAGGTGCATGTTTCATTCCATACAATGCTTTCTTTAATTTACACACTTAATGTTCCTAACCACTTTTCACAAACCCCTATGGTTGAGTGAGGTAAACCTCCTCCTTTAACTCCCCATTCAGAAAAGAAAATTTTACATCTAATTGGTGAAGCTTCCAATGGTACTTTGTAGCTAATGCAATTAACAATCTTATAGTATTTAATTTAGCTAATGGTGAAAATGTTTCTGCATAATCAATGCCCTCCTTCTATGAGTACCATTTTTCTACCAATCTGGATTTATATTTATCTATACTACATCTAATTTGAATTTAGGTTTGTATATCTATTTACATCCTATGGGATTTTTATCTTTAGGCAATTCATTCAATTCCCAAGTTTTGTTTTTCATTATAGAGTCATATTCTTCCTCCCTTGATTTTCTCCACTCTTCATGTTCATTAGCTTCATTAAAAAGCATGGGTTATATGACATGTGAAATATTACTCATCGGGGAATAATCTTTATACTTTTCAGGTGGACGAACCTGTTGTGAAGATCTCCTCAATTGGCTGGTGACTTCTTCTCTGTTTTGTGAAGATTCTTCTTCATTGTTGGATTTATCCATATCACTGGGTTCATTTTCCTGTTGATGCTTCTCGTCTTTGACCTCTTCATCTTCAATAAGTACATGCCATTCTTCATGATTGTTGTCTTCATTTTTTGCTTCTACCTGCTCATGGAAAATTACATTTCTACTTGCAAACACTTTGTGAGTAGATGGATCAAACAGTTTATATGATTTAAATTATGAATATTAACCTATAAAAATACATTTAGTAGCTTTAACATCAAGCTTCTTCATGTTCTCTTTTGGAATATGTGTAAAAGATTTACACCCGAATATCCTCAAATTATTAACTACTGGTTTAGAATCATACAAGGCTTCTTAAGGAGTTTTATGATCAAGAGACCTTATTAGACTTCTATTATTTAAATAAACAGTAGTGCTAATGGCCTCAGCCCAAAAAGAATTTGAGATATTCTTACCTTTCATCATACTTTGTGCACACTCCACGAGAGTTCTGTTTTTCCTTTCTGCAACTCTGTTCTATTGTGGAGTGTGGGGTACTGTAAATTTATGTACTATTCTATGATCTTTGCAATATTTGATGAAGTTCCCTAATATGTACTCCCCCCCTTATCTGAGCGGAGGATTTTGATGGAATTTCCTGTTTTCTTCTCCACCATGTTTTTAAATTCCTTAAAGTATTCAAAAACATCACTCTTTCTCCTAAGAAAATACACCCATGTGTACCTTGTGCAATCATCAATAAACAATAAGAAATAATACGCACCTCTTAGTGACCTTTTCTGCATTGGTCCACAAGCATCAGTGTGCACAAGTTCTAATAGATCTATTTTTCTCTTATCAAGATTAGATGGGAATTCATCTATGTGCATCTTTCCTAATACAAAACCTTCACAGGAAACATACTCATTCTTCAACATAGGGAGTCCTTCAACCATACTTTGTTTTTGTAATAACAACAAATCATGATAATTAATGTGACTATACCTTTGGTGCCAAAGAGTTTCTGTAGGAATAGTTGTAGAAGTCAATGCTTGATGATTCCTGCTGGTGACATCAAGTTTGTACAGACCTCCAACTCTGACTCCCGAGGCAACAATTCTGTAATGATCATGCAAGTCCTTCACTATACAATGTGTCTTGAAGAATTCGACCTTCAAATTCTGGTCTGTAATTGTGGAAACACATTTATCAAGATTTTCTTTATCCCAGGGACATACACAACATTGCGAATGTGTCTGATAGTACCATTTGGAAGTGTTACTGGAATATCTCCATGTCCCTTGATTTGATAAGAATGATCATCTCCAAGATAAATATGGGCACCATTATGTGTTTCTTTAAAGTTTATATACCAATTCTTGTTACATGCCGTGTGAATTGAAGCTCCAGAATCAACAAACCATGCATCAAAATCATTAGTTTCAACAGACAATGCAACATTAGACACAAACAATCTGAGATCTTTTGAATCAAAATTCAGGTTTTCTTCTGCAAAATGTCCTGAATGTTTTCTATTTTTATGCCTAGCCTCATCATTTTTATTCTTATAACAATATTTGGC
Organism: Picea mariana; assembly: GCA_032191745.1. Classification (NCBI taxonomy): domain Eukaryota; kingdom Viridiplantae; phylum Streptophyta; class Pinopsida; order Pinales; family Pinaceae; genus Picea; species Picea mariana. The sequence goes on along the minus strand of JASDQU010101434.1, from coordinate 87,535 downwards.
AAGATGCCCAGTCCTACCACAATAGAAGCAATTAGGTTCATTTATATTAGATGGCATACCTTGATATGGATTTGGAAATGACTTCCTCTGAAATGAACTTCCTCCTCTGCCTCCTTCTCCTAGTTTCCCTTTAGGGAATCTCTTTTTTGTCCATAGTGCTAAGTTTGAATTGTGAGGTTTCAAATTCATGCGCCTCTCTTCTTCTTGCAACAATATACCTATCAATTCCTCAAAGGTAGGAGCTTTCTCTCTTGCTGTAAGGCTTGTTATAAACATTTGATAGTCTTCTAGCATTCCATTTAGGGCAATTGTGACAACATCAGTGTTTGACACTTTTTCTCCTATATCTCCCAATTTATCTTTCATGTCTTTAATTCTCCCAAGAAAATTACAGACAGACTCATTTATTTTCATTTTGATACTTAGCAATTTACTCTTCAGAAAAATAATACTATTTGTATTATTAGTCTAATACAAATCTTTAAGTGCTTTCTAGGTTTCTTTAGAAGTCTTAGCATCTCTAATGTGAGGAATTATATTATCTTTCAATGCCTTGGATTTGTTCTCCCGCTTATACCAATCTTGGATTGTTTCCACTGTCGCACCTGTGAAATCGAGTCACGCTTCATCTCCTTTCGCAATCGTCCATACACCATAACCTTCCATCAAGGTTTGCATTTTGAGTTTCCAATTGACGAAATTCGAGACATCCAATTTATTGGCTTCATTGAGATAAGTTTCAGCAAGTGGATTCACCATATTTGCAAACTCATTTACGCAACAAATTCNTAATACAAATCTTTAAGTGCTTTCTAGGTTTCTTTAGAAGTCTTAGCATCTCTAATGTGAGGAATTATATTATCTTTCACAGACATTGTAATAATGCCTTGGATTTGTTCTCCCGCTTATACCAATCTTGGATTGTTTCCACTGTCGCACCTGTGAAATCGAGTCACGCTTCATCTCCTTTCGCAATCGTCCATACACCATAACCTTCCATCAAGGTTTGCATTTTGAGTTTCCAATTGAAGAAATTCGAGACATCCAATTTATTGGCTTCATTGAGATAAGTTTCAGCAAGTGGATTCACCATATTTGCAAACTCATTTACGCAACAAATTCTTCTTCAAATTCAAAACAGTGATCCGACGCAAGAATGACAACTTTACCAGGGAAGCGATCTGGACAATCTGGACGAGCAGTGATTTGGATGAGAGAAACGATCTCCGCCAACACTTTATTCCTTAGAACATGGCCCACATAACACCTTAATTATAGACTACTAAATGTTTATTCGAGGACATAAGATTTAGGTCAGAAACCCTAAAATTCCAAAATCAGAATTAGCGGCAATGGGTCGACCATTCAACAATCCGCACCCATAAATTTCTGCCAAAAACGTTTTTATTTATCTATCCAAATACCAGTAAGCTAGCCAACAGATGTGGTGACACAATTCAGAATGGAAAAAAAAATTATGAATAAATTATTGGATGTCCAGGACGTTTAGCCACCCCAAGAAGATGTGCGAATCGCCTTGAGATGCCCCTGTGATTGGCTCCACTCTCCCTAGATCAGCGATACCAAGATGGCGAATTTGGACATCAATACAACGCCCCTTCAATACAGGTAATTGACAGCAGCCCAAGCAACCAACAACGACCTCGATTATTCCCTCGGGTTACAGTTGCAGGAGGCCCTCTCAACCTTCATGGGAACAACCCAATACGACCACCACGAAGCCACTAACACTGCATCCAATGTTGCAATTCAGGAGAGGTTTTTCCAGAGCGAGGAGAGCGAGGTAAATTCTGTGCGAGGGTTTTCTAGAAGTACAGTTGTTTGATGTAAGTTATTCCAGCGATCCCATTCCAGTGATCTAATCCACGAGCATTTTCCAACAACGATATTCCAATAATCTAACATCCAGCAGTGATATTCCAGCGATCTCAGACAGAGAAGCGATCTCCTCTGGACAAACAACGATCTCCTCTTTATCGCTGTAATTGTGGAGATAAACGATCCAACAAAATTTCATGCACCAAAAAAAATTGAGAGCTCGGATAGAGCTGCTTCTAAGGCAACAACGCCTCTCGAAGGAGAATGTAACGATTCACACCGGTGAAATTATCTTTAACGAACTGTCCTTCACTTGCTTCAGATGCAGGAACCCTAACAAGCTTTGTGAATTCCTTCACGCCTCTCCTCGTCGGACGGGTTCCTTCACGCAGCCTTCAACAGCACCTGGCTCGTCAATGATCGACTCTTCACTCAAGCGCTCTCATAGCAACTTGAAATAGGAAGAATGAAATGGAACCGACTTCTCTAAGGCGAGGCAGCACCTGGAGACCATCAGAGCAAAGCCATGTTACACATTTTATTAAATCCTTGGACCCATTATTCATTTTAGACAACTAATCTTCATTATTTCATCAAACAAATGTTTTTTTAGATTGTATATCTTGGTCTATTTAGTGTGCATATAATTTATTTTAAAACTGATTAAGTTGTTAAAAAATTATAGCATAAATAAAAGATGTATATATTTTAGGATTCTCATATATTTGTTTTCATGTAGTTCATGACACTAAAGATCGATAGCTCGCTTAACAAAAAGAAGTATCATAGCATAAATAAAAAATGTATATATTTAAAAAAAAAAAAAAAAACCTGGTTCCAACTATGCCAATGATAGCTTCAAATGTCCTAGCAGTATTAGATATACCATCATGAAGAACTCCTCCATACCGTGAGGAAATCATTTGAAGATTGACAAGAAAACAAGCTTGGTTGAATGCACTTAAAACCAACCGTAGTAGTAAGTCAAGTAGATACTGTAGATAAACTTCATATAGTATTTAGACCAAGAAGTGTCATTTCCTAAAGATGCCATCATTTCCCATGGTATGGCACTGGACCATGTAGCTTGCTTGATATTTACACCATAGAGAGTATTGAAGTACACTCACATTCAAGAGAGAACGATTAAATAAACCTGATTATGCATAGAATTGGTAGCTAGTATAACTCATGTTGGTAACTTGGAAAGAAGTAGACCAAAAGGAGGTGATCTGCTAGAGATTTGGGGTATTTGTTATGTTCTAACCTTTATGGAATTTTCATTTCCATCTAGAATATATAGAAGCTTTGCCTTATATATTTGAGAATGACTTTAAGGACTTCTAGATATTGTTGGAAGACATACTAAAAGCCAAAGGAAAGACAGAAATTCCAAAGATAATGAAAGGACCAAAGACTTATAGCCAAAGGAAAGACAGAAATTCCAAAGATAATGAAAGGACCAAAGACTTATGTCTGTGTCATTATAATGGGTGAAAAAAATAAGCCTATAACATTGGCAAGATACAATCCATCCATTGAAAGACCCATTTCTCTTGCTTATAAAAACCACCTTGATACCATGTTTTCATGCATAGCATAGGTACACCTTCTGGAATGATCATAATGAGAAGCCTTACCAAAGAATAACTTGCAACCCGTGGATTAAGAAAGGTTTCCATTGACCATAAGGTCACTCCCCATACTATCCAATGTCTTCCACCATAACAATCTATCAAAGTTCCTCTGATAATTGGAGAGATAAAATATCCCCAAAGGAAATTTGATTGGACCAGGGATCAAATCTTGAGTTGATAAGGAGTAAGGAGGTATTTGAAAATATTTGCTAGAGAACTGTAAAATTTTGATGAATTTTTTTATGTTACAACACCTAGCAAGACCATTCTTCTTCATTTCATATATGCAGAGACTTCCTTACTCACTTCTAGGTTTGATATTTATTATCCTTTTCATTTCTCCCACCTTTTCATTATCAAATTATTGTTCTCTATTGAATGAGACTCCATTACCAATAGATTAGGCCTATGATCTATGATACTTACACTCTTTATTCTAGTCTGTTGTCATTCATCATCAACTCCATTTTTCCTTCTTTTTAATTCACTTAAATATGACACATATGCTTAATTGTTAGAATTGTTTCTTAGTGACAGTAATCATCTAGGGTTTTTAAATCATATGAGAGAGCCCCCTCAGGTCCAAGGCCCATATTAGATCTAAAGTTGGTTTAAATATGTCTTGGCATGGTTTCTAGATAGTCAAAAACCTTCTCAAGTAACAACATTCTTTTTGGCATCGTTGTCAGGGATGAAGGTTCAAGATATTTTCCCCAAGGTTTTATCAAGATCAGATATGGTTCTTGAAGGTGAATGAGGATCAAACACATGTCGTGTGGTTATTCACCTGGCGACTCCATTGTGATTTCATTGGTGACTCCATTGTGTGTCAATGTCAAGTTCAATTGTTGCTAAGATAGCTGCAAGGTATGCTCCTTTTGATTTTTTATATATACATGGCTTCCCTAATCCTATGCTTAACGCAAAATATTGCGTAGACTTCCTTCCAAGATTCAGAGAAGATGATGATGATTGTCCAACACAACATTTGATACATTTTCATGAATGCATTCATCAACTAGGTATTTTTCATGAGGATGTACTCATGAAAATTTTCACGATCTTGCTGGATGGAGATGCTTGAAAATGGTACAGATATTTACCTATTGCTTGTATTTCTTCCTTGAAGGATTTCCATATAATGTTTCATTCTCATTTCAAAATGTTTTATCTAGCTGAGCTTCTCTATGAACACTGTTGCAATGAAGAATTCAAGTCAGTAATAGAGAATAAAGAAATTGATCAGGATATTAGTGAACAAGAAAGGGAATTTACTGTTGAGAATGAGTATTCATATCTTATAACCCCTTCTCTTATTCGTAGTCATAATTTCATTGAACATAAGATATTTTTGATGAAGAAGTCTAGTCATTTAAAAGTAGTCTTCATGTTCAAGCAATTGAATCCTTTTTGACTTCTTTTGTTCAAAAGGACATGCCTCATAATATAGTTCCTATAAATTCATTTTCAAATTTTTGAATTGTTATTAATGAATATATTAAATTAGAAATACTATTGTCTTACATTCATTTTAGCTAGTGTTGAGGAAAAGCAACAAAACAGTGACAAATACTTCTAGTTTCAAGGGTCTGTTCATCGTAAACAAATGCAAATTGTTTTGTCAATACAAAGGAGCATACTTGTACATCCACATGTTCAGAAATGAATAATATTGGGTCCAGGTATAATGTGTATGGTGATTTGAATGAAGGGTTTCAGATAGAGGCATTATTGTCCCTTGAATATGAAAATACAAAGTGTGTTAATAATGAACAAGAATTAGAGATTGAAGAGCATCCTTTCATCAAGAAAGTAGATAGAATGTAGAAATAGTTCATTCTTTGTGACCAAAACAAGGTAATCCTTCATAGTCTTCATGATCATATAACAAATTATTTTGAGGTCTTTGTCCACAAAAAAAATTCAACATTTGTTCATTGTGAGTATGAGTCTTAGTCTTGTGTTGAGTTGCAACTTCACATATCACAGTTTATCTTATTGGCCAAAAATTTGTTCAGAATTTGGTCATTCAATTTAATGTTTTTATGGTTCCATTGGAAGTGGCATGTTCCCTGACCAGGATGATTGGGCTGTTGATTAGAGTAGGAGATCAATATATATAAATAAGCTATCCATATGAGCATTTATCTTAGTGTCATTTTAGTTTTTAGTATATTAGTTTTGGTCCACAGTTTGAAGACAAGTTTTGATTTCAGTTTACAATTTTTGTTCAATGTATATAAAGTATGTTTCAACTAGGCAGAGTTTCATAATAGAGGAGAAAGTTCCAGAGAAGGTACATGGTTACATGTTCAGGAATTTACAGGTTACAAAAAAGGGCAGAAGGCACATGGTCTGCAATTCTTTGGTGCCTTGCAGGGAGACACAATCCCCAATTGGAGCCAAATATTGTAACATAGAAATTTTTTGCCAAATTTTTTCCAAATTTTGCAAAAGTTGTTTAAACTCGCCTATTCTTTGTCATTTAAGGATTCAAATCCTTAGTCAATAAGGTCTCTACAATTCATACTTGTCCTTTAAACTCTCTGTCAAAATTAAATACCAAAGTCTTAGTATTATCCTGCCATCTTAGACCAAGTTAAAACTTAAAATTACTATTATTATTTGAATTTGGTCTTTTAATGAAAGGCGTATTTTTAAATAATAATTTTAATTAAATCCTAAAGTTTGTAAAGTGTCATGAGTATTATTTACTATAAACTCATTACCTTTTATTTAGATGTTTTATATTTAATAATGGTTGCATTTTTCCTATACATCCATTTTAAACTTACTATTCCTTTCCTAAGCCAAAACGATTTTAAACCATGTGCTAAAAAGTTACATAAAACCCTTTTCCAAAATTAAATGTACTCAGTTGATTATTTTATTACAGAAAACATCCATTGTTCTAGGATTTCAAGATCATGGGTTGAGGTAGATCGAGTACAATCATGTCAAATCCAGTGGCCCTTATTTGATTGTGCCCCCCTAGTGAGCTTGACATTTAACGAAAAGGGGGCGCAAAACTTAACCATGGTTTGGATAGATATTACATGGAAGAAGCAGGACAGCTGTGAAACCCTCTCACTGGTTTTCAAAACCATAGAGGACACCCCCCATAATTGTTCTGGCTGGTCGATTTAGAGGACACGTGTATAATTGATTGGACTAGGTTACCAATGTTGAATTTACGACTCTCTTGGTGTTATCCACGATATTGTAACTCTGGCCAAGGGTATTGGAAATGGCCTTCCTCTTGGAGCTATTGTAAATATTAAGACAACGATCTCACTGTGTTACTTTTGGTGGAAAGACAGTCTGCACTGTTGGTGGCTATGTCATGCTAATAGTTTTAGATAAATAAAAACCATCCCTATTTCTATAAAGAAGGCACTAAGCTCTCTCTTTGTGGCCATGTTCATGTTCAAGCATTTTCAATTATAGTTATGGCAACAACAACAAAGGATGGATGGAATTAGTGTTGTCTCTTACACAGATAGCAGTGAAGCGCTCTTGGATGAAGCCATGTAGTTTGATGAACGCTTGAAAAGTCAGATCATCATGAAGAGTTGTTAGTGCAAGATGAGCAATGATTAACATTTTCAAACAATGAGGAAAGTATAATTTTACTGATGTTCAAGCTTTATCGCTATAGCAAAAAGCCTCCAGGAGTATTGACACCGTGTTGAATTGGCAACATATGTCCATTTTGTTTATTTGTAATTACATCTAGTATTGAGTTCTACTCCCTAGGAGGAGATTCGAAGGTGTTGAAAGAATAAATAGCAACAAATGACAACAATGTTTTTCGCTCGCCCTCCAGGTTTTCTTCAATTATCTGAGATACACAGCATCCGTTCAATAAGTTATGGATTGGTAAGGCCAACACTTGGTGGACATATGACTCTAAGAGATCTAGCTGGGAGATGCATCGATATTCGAGGATTTATTTTATAATGGATAGAAAATAACTCGAGTCTTATAGGATTTCCTATCCTATATCTCAAGTGATTCCTTTGTCATTGATAGGTTTAACCAAGCAACGATTACCTTTTTCGTTTGTTGATAACAATGCAGGTGCAACTGTCACTAGAACCTTATTTTAAGGATGAAATAAAACCAATAAAAAATATATTTGAAGATAAAATATGCTCAAATATGTGAACGGAAATTAACTCTAGCCGGTTGCAAATAAATTACAAAGAAATAAATGCATCACAACATATTCCTATTTTTAGAAAAGTGGGACAGATGGCTATCTAAAGAATCAAATATTTCAAATATCCTTATCTTTATTTTTAGAAATCAGTTCCAGATTTAAAAAAATCATGCTAGGATCTCAATATTATAAAAGGGGTAGTTGAATATTTTCAAAGGGGAGAGTAGGTTAGGGAAGATTTTGGAAGAGAGACTATGTTCTCTGTTTTGGAAGTCCATCGGGTTGTTGTAAATTTTCTTGGATCAGAAAATCAATATATGGATTCACAATTCATTTCAATTAGAACCATGTTTTCTTCATATTTTTTGTGTTAAGCTTCTCATGTTTACATCTATGTTTCTTTTTCCTTATTTGAATGAAAATGAAAACAACAATTTTGTACAACCACCACTGTTGTTAATTAATTAAGATGATTTCATATGTCTGTTGTTGAATTTAATGTCAGGTACTCAATTCATTCATTTGATATTCTATTGGATTCATTTAGTTATTCCTAGGAAAACCATTCTTCTTCATTTCAAATTTGCAGAGACATCCTTACTCATTGCTAGGTCTGAGATTTATTGTCCTTCTAATTTTTTCCACCTTTTCATGATCAGCTTATTGTGCTCCGTTGAATGAGACTCCATGCCCAATAGATTAGGCCTATGATATGTGAGGCTTACACCCTTTATTCAAGTCTGTTGTCATTCATCTTCAACTTTGTTTTTCCTTCTTTTCAATTCACTTAAATATGGAACATGTGCTTAATTGTTAGAACTGCTTCTTAGTGACATTAATTAGCTAGTATTCTTAAATCATATAAGAGAGGCCCCTCATGTCCAAGGGATAGATTGTATCTAAATTTGGTTTAAATATGTATTGGCATGGTTTCTAGACAACCGTAAATATTCTCAAGTTACAACAAACACAATCTCACATTTCATTGTCAAGGTTGTGAGATAAGGAAGAAAGGCTCCAGAAGACTTTTGGAAAATGCATATAGAACCTCAAATGATGTACATATCCTCGATGAGATCAAGAGAGAAATTTCTTATATGGGACAAATAAATAAAAGTTGGTTATGGCATAGAACAATGAGCCATATGAACTTTGATAATATAGTAAAAATTAGCACTAAACAAGTAATGAGAGACATGCCAAAGATTTTTAAACCTTCAAACACTCTTTGCAAGCAATGTCAGCATGGAAAACAGAAAAGAGAAAGATTCAAATCAAATGAGTACTCAACAACGAATCCATTGGAACTCATAGATCTTTGTGATACTACAAGAACTGAAAGGCTACAAGGTGAAAATTACTTCATGTTTCTCATTGATGATTACTCTAGAAGGATAGGGTTACGTTTCTAAAAGAAAAATATGAAGTATTTGAGAATTCAAATAATTCAAATCCTTGGTCAAAAATAAAACTGATTTGAAAATAAAATTCTTGAGATCGGGCAGAGGATGTGAGTTTTATCTCAAATGAGTTTTGTGAGCTTCATGGAATAAAGAGACATTTTTCAGCTACAAGGACTCCATAGTAGAATGGAGTGGTAGAAAGGAAGAATCAAATAGTACAAGAGATCACTAGAATAATGTTAAATGAAGCTAAGCTATCAGCCAGGTTTTAGAGAGAAGCGATCAACACTGCAATCTACATTCTGAATAGAGGGAAAACCAGAGTCAATAACAACAAAACACCTTATGAATTATGGAAGGGTAGAGCAACAACAGTTAAATACTTCATTTTTTTTAAAACAAGTGCTACATAAAAAGAGATAATGAGGACTTAGACAAATTTGAATCCAGATATGATGAAGGTACATTTCTTGGTTATTCATCAAGAAGAAAGGCTTATCGATGTTACAATAAAACATTGGGAAAAATTGTAGAGAGTGCCACTGTGAAAGTGGATGAAGCATGGCATCGGAAGGTGAAATCACATGTTCAAATTGAGGAGCCAAGTTGTGAATAAGAAGAAGAAGAAGAAATAGAATGCCAAAATACAAAGACACCATCTAGATTTGTCCAAAAGAATCATTCAAAAAATCAAATTCTTGGTGATAAAGATATGGGAGTGCATACTAGAAGAAGATTAGCAAGTGGGCCAGAACATGCAAAATTCTCTTTGTTATATAAAATAATTCCTAAGAACTTTATAGAAGCTAGAAAATATAAGCATTGGATCGATGCCATGAAAGAAGAGTTGAATCAAATTGAGAAGAATGAGACATGGGAACTTGTTCCAAGACCAAAAGATAAAAATGTGATTGGCACCAAGTGGGTTTTTAGGAACAAGTTGAATGAATATGGAAAATTAATAACAAATAAAGCAAGATTGGTTTGTAAAGGCTATGCTCAAGTTCAAGGTATTGGTTTTGAAGAAAAAAATTCCATGATTGCAAGACTAGAAGCTATCATATTTTTTTTTGCATTTGCATGTTTCAAGAAATTCAAAGTCTATCAAATGGATGTCATGTCTGCCTTTCTCAATAGAAATTTAGAGGAATAAGCATACATTGAAAATCTAGAAGGATTCTTATTATTAGAAAAAAAGGATCATGTATGCAGATTGAAGAAAGCACTTTATGGGATAAAAAAATCTCCCAGAGCCTGGTACTCAATACTTGATAGATATCTATACCAACAAGTCTTCAAAGAATTACTAACAGTAATCTCTACATCAAGAGAGTAAGAGGAAATTGGTTGATTGTTGTGGTTTATGTAGATGACATCATTTTTGGAGGGAGCGTGAAAAAATGTGCCAAGAATTTGCAATAGAAATGCAAAAGGAATTTGAGATGTCTATGCTTGGTGAATTATCATTCTTTCTTGGTTTACAGATTTCTCAATTCGACAAAGGCATATTCTTTTCACAAACCAAGTATATCAAGAAAATGTTGAAGAATTCCAAAATGGAAGATTGTGCATCAATCAACACACCCATGGTCACAAGTTGTAAATTGAGCAAAGATGATGAATCTTCGGAAGTAAATCAAACATTGTGAAGGTCAATGATTGGTAGCCTACTATATGTGATAGCATCAAGGCCGAAAATTATGCAAGCATTAGAATTAGTTGCACAATTTCGATATGCACTAAAAAAAACTCATGTACAAGCAGTGAAAAGAATATTCAAATATCTAAATGGCACCTTGGACTTCAGCTTGTGGTACTCAAGAGGTGAATATTTTACTCTAAAAACATATACGAATGTGGATTGGGTAGTAATTGTTGATGATAGAAAAAGTACAAGTGGAGGAGCATTATTTATGGGCAACAATATAGTGCTTTGGTTGAGAAAGAAACAACCTTTAGTTTCTCTATCCACAATAGAGGCCAAGTGTATAGCAGCAACATCAAGTTGCACAAAAGTTCTTTGGATGAAGAATGCATTGAGATATATTAAGGTGGAATATGATCATCCAATATCAATAATTTGTGACAACATAACTGCAATAAATATTTCAAAGAATCATGTTATTAACTAAAAAACAAAGCATATTCCAATCAAGTATCACTTATTAAGAGAACAAGTAGCAGAACATAATGTCAAGTTGGAATATATTGTCACTAAAGAATAGATTGTGGATATTTTCACAAAACCTCTTCCCAATGAGACATTTGAATATCTTAGACAAAAATTGGGATTATTAATTTCCATTTCATCACTAAGTGGTTAGGGGGATGCACAAGCTTAGGGGGAGAATTCCTTTTCCATTGACGTCAAAGGGGGATAGTTTCAGATAGGGGGGGAATTATTTATGTGCCTAGTGGACTATGTGTTTCATTGCAATATTTTCATCAATGAAAAATGGGGAGATTGTTGGAATTGTTATCATTGATGTCAAAGGATTAATGTTGTCATTAATTTCATATTACAGATTTAGAAATACACACAAAATTGCAAAGATTGATTTATATATAGGTTTACCAGTATATTGAAAAAGGGGTGCATGTGAAAAAATAAAAATTGAAATGGGTTTTAAACCCATGGGTTTGGAAGCCATGGTATTTTCCCATGGTATTGGGAAAAATGGAATAAAAAAGGGAATTAATTATTTAATTAACAGGTGTCGTGTATTTTTGAATTAAAATGTCCCTTCAGGAAGGGTTATGATAAAGTATAAAAAGAGAAAGTATTGAGATAAAGTGTTTGGGTGATGTTAGTCCTCAATATGTTCTCAATTTTTAAGGAAAGATTCTAAGGATCCTTTGAGCCAAAACTTAGAAAAGGGTTTTAAGGATACCTTGATTTATCAAGGGTGATATGCATAATTGTTCAATCCTCATAGCTCTTTAAACATTCCAGATAGGACGATTAGTCATGCCTTCAACTAATAGGGGAATTTTCTCCTCTATGTATTAGAATTACTAGGGTAAAAAGGATGAATGATTGTGTGGAGGGAAGGTGTGCTTGCGAGGTATCTAATTCAGACAATTCTTACAAGGCTTTAAGTGAAGACTAACTTGCTGAGCATTCAAGAATTTAGTAGTTATAACAATTTATACATTCTAATTTGAATTACATTCATTCAAGCAACTTATTGCTTAATACCTCCACAAAACAAAGACTCTGCACTAATATGAATATTTCAAACAATAAATGAAACAATATTGGTTAGGAAACTAAAATCAACTTCATCCATTAATACATCCACACATATTTATAATAAATATGGAGCCAAAATGTTGCTAAGAGATTTTATTAATAAAGTTCAAAATATAATACAGAGATGGAAAGTATGGAACTAATACAACATAGAAGAAAAATATTGGAGTTACAGACTAATGCAACAAAAAACAATTGAATCCCTACACGCCTCATGTCTGCCCTTTCATAATATATATTTGTGTTGGAGATGGAATGATCTCTATACTTTGAGGTTCAGACACTCATCCTCTCTCTATCTACTGACAATGAGATAATGAGCCTAATGACTTATTTATAGCTTTTCCTTTATACGGAAAAGATTTATTCTCTATTATGATTTTATTTATCTTGCTTTAATGTCTTGGAAAAGCTTTATTTGCTATTATGATTATTTAATGTGGGTCATAATGAAGGCCCATGTATTATGAATAAATTAATATCCTTTATTACTGATGGGTCTATATTATATAGTACTTCTTATTACATGTCTTCCTAATATTAAAGTGAACATTTTGGGTCATCTTAGAACCTCATAAAATCACTCAATTTCTATGAGACTTCATTTACTTTTGAAATGTATATAATTTTTTTTTACAATAAACCAATATAAATTTCCAACAAGAAATACCTAATTAAAAAATGTGATACATGTAAATATTGTACTAAACATTTCACATCGCTTTTTTCCATGGGGAAATCGCTCACTTGGGCATGTGATACCATCTATGGTATCTCAGGAACCACTTTGTTGCGTGTCGACTTAGCGCTTAATTGGGCAACAAAGTGGATTACATAGGGACGCCTTTGCTTCCACCTAGACATCTACGTGGCCAAATACATGAGAAGACACATGTGCATAGTCATGTTGATCCATGAAATCACTTAGAGGTGATCGATGTTGACTGAGAGACACATGGCCCAACCAGATGCCATCTAGCTTTGATAAAGGCACAACCTAGACGACCACCTGGACCAATCCTTACCTACCATGTGTTTGTTGTACCTTTATGATATCATCTAAATTTTCATGCATTCCTCTGATTTTGAATAAATATCCAATGTGAAGGTGCCACATCTCCTCATATCATTCAAATAGGGATAAGGCCCAATTTTAACAGATTTTGTTGCATGTGAAGGCTTTAAAAAGGGTCAGAGTATCATTTGATATGATAAATCAGTCTTATCTATGGTAATAATTGATAATCATCTCATTCTCAGATACAGATGTAGTGTATTGAGATCATTATCCATGTATCGCGTGTTTCAATATCTGATCTCGAGTATAATGATCATATTTAACAAATCATTGGTTCTGTTAGTAAGATCTCCCGCAACACATTGGAACTCTATAAGAGTGAGCCACAGGGAAAGTTACAACCATCTGCAAGCACCTTCTCCTTACTAAATTCATTGTTCTGATATACTCTTAGATGGATGGTGATCTTCCTGAAGGGATTTCTTCCTCGGGTAAACCCTATTGGACATCTTGTTTTCAGATGTGCTGGAAATTATACCTTTTTTCACAAAGGGAAGGAAGGTTGCTTCTTGTTCTTGTTGGTTCAGACATAGTAGCATCAGGGCACTATGAAGTTCATCTTAAGGCATAACTGCATTTTCTAGCTAGCATTCGGTTGAAACAGACAACAAAGGAACTAGAGGCAGGATTGATATTTCACCACATCGTGAGGTTACTGTAGCTAAGAGGAAATGGATAGCCATTCTTCCAGCCACTTGAAAAAAATCAATTTTGCAGAAGAAAGAACCAAGCCCAACAGTTCATATGGAAGGATCTAGTCTGAACTAACTTATTTGGGTAAAAAATTTCAATCAAAGGACCTTTTACTCATACTTACCATTGTAAAATTTGCATGTTTCATTACATTGGGAATTTCTACTAGAAAGATAAGTAATATCAAGAAGTTGTTAAGCAGTTTAAAGAAACAAGAAGTGGTTTTCGTATGAAGGAAAAGCTATAAATAATCCATTAGGCTCATTATCTCATTATTAGCGAACATAGAGAAAAAGAGTGTCTGGACCTCGAAGTATAGAGATCATTCTAGCTCCAATAGAAAGACATATCATGAAAGGGCATCCATGAGGATTATAGGGATTGAATTATTTTCTGTTGCATTAGTCTATAAATCCCATATTTTTCTTCTCCACTGTATCAGTTTCATCCTTTCCATCTTTTCACTATATTATGAAATTTATTATTAAAATCTCTCAGCAACATTTTGGCTCCATATGTGTTGTAACTATGTTTGGATGCATTAATGGATGAGGTTGAATTCAGTTTCCTGACCAATATTGTTTCATTTATTATTTGAAATATTCTTATTAATGTAGAGTCTCTGTTATGTGGATGTATCAAGCAATAAGCTGTCTGAATGAATGAAATTCAAATCAGAATGCTACTAAATTATTGAATTCTCAACACGTTCTTCTTCACCTAAATCCTTGTAAGAATTGTCTAAATTAGATACCTCACAAACACACCTTCCCTCCAAAAAATCATTTGTCCTTTTTACCCTAGTAATTCTAATACATAGAGGAGAAATGTCCTCTATTAGCTGAAGGCATGCCTAATCGTCATGTATGGAATGTTTAAAGAACTGTGATGATTGAAAAATTATGCATATCTCCCTTGATAAAGCAAGGTATCCTTAAAACCCTTTTCTAATTGTTGGCTCAAAGGATCCCTGGTGTCATTCCTTAATAACCAAGAACATCTCGAGGACTAACATCTTTAAATAGTATTATTTCCGAGGATTGAATTGTGAAGTTATTTTTCCCTGGGAGATGACAAAGATCAACTTTGATTCTTGATGGTGAACAAGAATTATACACAAGCTTGTTTACTTCTCACCTAGAGACTCCATAGAGGAAAATATGGCATCAACAAGGAATAATACTAGAGTGAATCCTGATCCTACAAGTATTCTGAAATTATTAGATCTTGAAAAACTAATCGCTTGGAGAAACATCAGAGAAAGACTTCAAAGTAGAGTTAATCCTAATATTGAAATTTTTCCTTCTACTAGTCATGAAATAGATCATTTCAATAGGATATTAGGTACACCTCATGAGGCTCATTCTACTATACAATTTCCTAGTCAACCCTTAAGTGATTTCCAAAATTCCCCTTTAGGTTTTTATCATTCATCCAACAATTTATATAAGCTTTTATTGAAAAATCCCATACATCCCCTATCTACAGAAACAAGTAACCTAATCCTCAAGCATCTAATGGTTGAGCAAGGATGAGTGAATAGGAATCCATCACCACCTATTAATACTTGGGTGGAAGCTAGGTATGTCCCTTTGAATCTTCCCTAAGACACTCACAACTTACCAGAAAATTATCTTAAGTTTCTACCAAAATATAACGAGGAGAAGTAGATAATTATTGAAGAGCACATGGCTACTTTCCAAGACTTGAAAAACAACCTATTCATTAAGCATGATGATGTTTTTATGAGACTTTTTGTTCGAACTCTTGAAGAATATGTTAGAAAATCGTTCAGAGGGTTACCTCATGCCTGCATTAATACCTGGCAGTTTCTTGAAACCACTTTCATGAGGCAATGGGGAGAGAATAGATACCACCTTTACTATGTCACAGAGTTTTGGTCTTTAAAGAAGAAAGTTATATAGTTTGTAGTTGATTTTAACAAGAGATTCAATAAAATTTACAAGAAGATTCATGTAGATATTAATCCATCCCAAGCAGTTGCAAAGGTGACCTATGCTAGATCTTTTGAGGTTGATTTTTCCATAATGCTAAGAGAAAGAAGGCTTGCAACCTTCTTAATCATGAAAGATGATGCTATTGATATTGAAGGAAACATAAAATCTTTAGCTAAAATTAAAGTAAAAACATATCAGACTGATAGATATAAGAAGAAATTAAAAGAAGAAGTTGGTACCTCAGGTGCTAGTAAAAATTCATAGGAAGCTAAGATTGAGGAGATGTCTATACTCATTAGGAATCTATCCAATAAATTGTCTAGACTAGAAACTGAAGGGATTTCTCCAAATAAACCTCCTAATGAAGAAGGCCCTAGAAATCCTAATCAGCTTAGGAGACCTTTTAACACACAATTGTTTATAAGATATAAGAGGAATGAAGAGCAGCCCCTTAGACCTCCAATAAAGAATAATAATGAAAACAATGTTGTGGAATATCTAGGAGGTGAGGAGTTCATATATTTCTAGGAATAGATGCATTTGATTCAAGATAGTCGAGAAGATATGAATCTTACACAACATTATTATGAGTGATATTTAAATGTCAAACCTCATAATGTATACCAAGATGGAAATTATGGAGGATTATCACTCTCCCAATATATATTATTCTCTAATGCACTACAAGCTGAGATACACAAGAAATATGACCTTAGGCCTAGCCTTGTGGGGTCAAAAAATGATAATCATCTTCCATCTAAGAAATTTCCAACAACTTAACCTAAGGAAAAAGAAAAAGAAATAGTCATCATTGCACAAAAGATAGATTCCCCTAGTCAAGCTAAGGGAAGAACTTATCATAGAAATGTTGAGAAAGCTAGTCAGCCTTTTAACATAGAGAATAAATTAGGAAAAATCAAGATATCTATGCCATTAGTATAGCTGGTTAAGAACCCTTCCTATAAAAAAAAAATTGAGATGGTTATGCATGGATCCAATCTTAGAAACCAACCTAAAACTTTGAATATACATGATGAATTTGCAACTATTAATTTTGGACTACACATAGATAGCAAATAAGACTTAGTTGCACCTTTTTTTGTAACTTTAAACATTCATGAAAAACTATTTCATAACTGCATGTAAGATTTTGGATCCTCCCATAACCTTATGCCTAAATCATTCATTGAACATATGGGACTTGAGATAACTAGACCTTATCATGATTTATACTCTTTTGACTCAAGAAAGGTTAAATGTGAGGGTATGATCAAGGATTTGGTAGTTACATTAGCAAAACTCCCTATCAATAGTATCATGATGGATGTGGTTGTCGCCGATGTACCTGAAAACTATGGGATGTTACTGTCTATATCATGAGAAGGAACGTTGGGAGGAACTATGCAAATTGATATGACATATTCCATTGTACAAGTTTTTGGGGGTGAGCAGAGGATATTTTGTAGAGAAACCAAGTTTGCATATGTGGTAAGAGACTAAAACAATCCAGTAAATAATCCCATCTATGCTACTAAATATAATTTGGGATACTAAAACTTGTCCATAAATGAAGTTGATGAAGAATCCCCCAGACCAAAAAGTGTACTTTCTATTGATGAGTTGAAACTTGATGGAGTGTGGAAGTTACCATTTTATGGAGCTAATTAAAAAGAAGGTTCTGGAGCAGGGATAGTGATGATATATCCAACAAATGAGAAAATTATGTTATCTTATAAATTGGAGTTTTAAGCTACTAATAATGTGGCTGAATATGAGGCTTTGGTATTGGGATTGGAGGTTTCTAGGAAAATGAAGATAACCCACTTGGAAATGTTTGGAGACTCTGAGCTAGTGGTGCAGCAGGTAAGAATTATTTATCAAAAAAACACCCTAGGATGAACGCCTATAGGAATTTGATTTGGGACCTAATTGAAAACTTATTTCTAGCATTTAATATTACTGGTGTCCCTAGAGTTTTGAATCAAAAAGAAGATTCACGAGCTATAGTTGCTAGTACTTCAAAAAAACCAATAATTCTTCAAATAATGTAAGAAGTGGAAATGAGGTAAAAGCATTCTATCCCAAACAATGTGAAGCATTGGTGGGTTTTTGAAGATGATTTGCAGTTGAGAATATTTTTGGAACTGATGGATGAATTTTCGTCGAATCATATCGAAAACAAAGAGGATATAGAAGAGGGTTAGGAAGCTAGAGTGTGATGCTCAAACTAATACTCACTTCAACCACCACATTACATCCCATAAAGTGATATAATTGAAAAATAATATCATTCCTTAAGGCTTAGTTCCTTTAGAACAACTCTTTGATAAGAATGTTGTACCTATTAATCCTACTTTCCTACCAAAGGATGAAAACATAGAGGATTTTAATTTGGGGACTATTTAAGAGCCTAAATGCATTAAATTGTCCAAAGATTTGTCACCTAAACTCAAGAAAAAATATGTGGACCTGTTTAAGGAATATGTGGATGTTTTTTTTTGGAAGTATGAGGATTTAAAGACATATGATACATATATTATTCAACAGAGAATACATTTAAATCCAGGGGAAATTCCTTTTAGGAAGAATTTGAGAAAAGTAAACCCCATTTTGTTTCCCATTATAGAAAAGGAAGTCATAAAACTTATGGATGCAAAGATCATAATTCCTTTGAGAAATTTTGAATGGGTAGCTAATTTGTTCCCTATGAGAAATAGAAATGGAGAGATCAGACTTTGTGTTGACTTTAGAAATATGAATAAGTTTTCTTTGAAAGACAATTACCCTTCACCCAAGATGGATCATATACTTCAAAAGGTAGTTGGGGCCTCTAGAATACCGATGATGGATGGCTTCTCTGGTTATAATCAAGTAGCTATGTACTTGGATGACATAGATAATATTGCTTTTACCACTCCTTGGGGAACATTTATGTATGACAATATGTCATTTCGCCTCATAAATGTAGGGGCCACATTTCAAAGAGCAATGGATATAACTTTTGTTGGAGAAAAGGACCAGTTCATTGTAATATATCTTGATGACATGAAAATATTTTCAAAATATGATCAATATCATATTAAACATTTGAGACATACCTCCACTAAATGTAGAAGTTTGGGTTATCTTTAAATCAGAAGATTTTTTTTTTTTCCATGGAGGGAAAATTGCTAGGCCATATAGTATCTAAGGATGGGGTTAGGGTTGATCCTGAAAGAGTGGAGGCCATTAGAAAAATTAGTCTACCGATAAATAAGAAATAAGTGCAATATTTTTTAGGAAATATAAATTTCCTTAGAATATTTATACCCAAATTTGTTGAAATAATGAAAAATATTATTGATATGTTGAGAAAAGATGGGGAAATAAAGTGGAATATTGAGTCTAAGGGTTCATTTGAAGAAATTAAAATTGATCTAGGAAAATCCCCATTATTAGTTAGCCTGGATTATGATAATCCCTTTCTAATATTCTCTTTTTCCTCAGAGAACACCATAGAATTTGTCTTATTACAGAATAATGATGATGGTCATGAGAAACGTATTGTTTTTTTTAGCAAGGGATTGAGAGATGTTGAATTGAAATATAGTATCATGGAGAAACAAGAATATGATTTGTTTAAATCCTTAAATCATTTCATGGATTATATTATGAATTCTAAGATCATATCCTATATCCCAATTGTTGTTGTTAAAGACATTCTTTTTCATCCTGACAATGAGGGGAGAAGAGGTAAGTGGATAGCTAAGATACATGAATATGATCTGTAAATTAATCCTACAAAATTGGTAAGAGTCCTATTGCAAGGTACTGAGAATGAATATGATATCTCAAGCATTGACGACAACTAAGCCACAACTTGGAGATATGTAACATCCTTTGCTCCATGTAGACCTGTAACGGCCCCTCCGTTACGACAACAAACAATGATGTATAAGGCATTTTTTTTTATGCATTAGAAAATTAAAATAGTCATGACATAATTAATAACATCACAAGCTACCATCATCATAATTTAATAACGACACATTCAATGCATTAGCATAATTAACAACGACGCATAATCAACGCATAAACATAAAGAGCGACACAATTCAACACAACACGATCAACTGAAGAAAGTAAAATAAATGATCAACCAAGTCACTGAGTAATAAAGAAATACCCACCCTACCTACCCTGCAAGGTTAGGACCTCCAGGACACATAAGCAATGCTCAAGCCCAAGATTCATCTGATTGATTTTGACCACTTAAGGTCTTAGGGCCGGCAACTATTCTGAAAAACAAGGAGGTATCTATGCCCCCCTCAATCAATCACAACCCATGAATCTAGACTAGATTATCAGTCATACATCAACATAATTTCATAGCGCAAGAGAATATAATTACTTAATCAATCATACATCACACTAATTCCAAGGCGCAAGAGTAATCATCAATTTTATTCCATGGTGAAAAAGAGATCTAATCACATAACCAATCATACATCACATCAATTCCAAGGGGCAAGAGTAAAAACCAATTTAATTCATGGCGCAAAAGAAATCTAATCACATAACCAATCATACCTCACATTAATTCCAAGGTGCAAGAGTAACAATCAATTTATTTCATGGCGCAAAAGAAATCTAAGTACTCAATCAATCATACATCAATATTATTCATGGCGCAAGAGAATCTATCTACTCAATTAAACAAACATCAACATCATTTTAATGGTGCAAGAGGATCTATTTACTCAATTTTATTTCCACAAGATAAGGTGATATATCACAATTTTATGTGATACTTGTGTATCTAAGCAAAAACGCGTACATGAAAATCCTTTTCTATGTTACTCGAAGTTGCACCACTGGTGCAACTCCTTATGAATACTAAATGTGCAAGCTGCATTAGGTATTCTATTACGATTAAGGTTTAATCAATAAAAAAAAATGTTAAAATAAATCACTAATAAAGGAAGATTAGAATGGAATGTCTATTCTATTAAATTCATTGTTACATCATATTTAAAGAATACGAACCTGAACGATGATAATATTATCATTTCCATGTACTAATCTCATTTCAAGTAATATGTGTTAGGTAGTACATTTAGGAACACCAAGTAAGTTATTAACGAAATTCAAACACTACAATAAGTAACTCTCATTCACAAGTTTTTCTAATGAAATCCCTGCTATAGTGTTAAAGAATTAAAACCCCTTTTTCCACAAGATCAATCAATGACCTTCTCTTTTATGACTGACATTGGCCTTAGTAAATTAAGATAAACATAAATTACATTGCTCCAATAAGGCTTTAACATTTTCTGGAGTAATTTAAGGTAAAAGATTACTAAAAAAAAATTGTGTGTTCAAGGCGAGGTAAAAATTTGTATCCTTCCAAAAATAATTCAAACCTGTCAACTTTAGTCATTTTAAAGGAACCAGAGGATAATTTAAGGAATTAGAGGCGAAAGACGATCGCGTCCTCGCCAAGTGATGGTTCAGAATCAATCATCAATTAGCACTTATTACCCCTGATATTTTATGGGTGGACTTGGACTCCCACTGGATGTCCAGATCCATTTTCACTCAGTTAATCTTAAAAATCAGGACCAACGCCGGGACATTCACGTCTTCGACTGTGAAATCCTTGAGTATAAATCGAACGCGATGATGCTCTAACTGTTTGGTAAAAAGACAAGCGGGAGCGGTACAAAACTGACGGGAGTCCAACCCTTCTAACGGGAGTCCAACCCTTCTACTCGCGCAAATTACAGTGAGGAGGTAATATGTATATGCGTATATTTTTAACCAAAGGCAAGGTCGAAAAAGAGAGATAAACTACGATATAAGCTCCCGAAACTATCCTAGTCACAACACGACGTGGGATTAAAATAACTGTCAGTTCGAACCTCGGATCTTGCGACCTGTCCAAGGAACGACCGACGTTACCAGAACCAACAACTTCAACCCTAACAAAAATTCTGGCATGGCTCTTAACATAGATGGGATCCTATAATGCCAGGTACCAATTCACTCAATTCGTAGGATTGCATAGGACTGGTGGCTCCCAACCTCTCGTCGAGACACCACGGACACCAAGGATCTTGGCTCGAAAATTAGAAGGGATCTTTTGTCCCGAATTCACAACCACACAGTGCATGGAATGCTCATATGCGGGACAACCGAGGTAGAAATCGATCCAGAAGACCCAACTCTTAAAATGGGGGGGCAAGAAATTCACCAGGGAGATCGAAGTGATGCCGAAAGGCGAAACTCTCCTGGATGGGAAGGGTAATAGTGTCGCTTCTCAGCTAAGCGCAGACTTCTTAAGGATAGATCCAAAATTAAAATTTAAGAAGAGTTTGGGTTAGATCCAAACTTCTTAAGGCCAATCGCAGGTAATCAAAGAGCCCTTCGGAGAGTGAGAAGGAAATTGAAGATTGGTCGACCAAAAGATGAAATTTGGTACGACAAGGGCTGAGGAAATAACTTGCAGAGATCTAACATAAAAAGAAATTTATTCAACCAACCCACTCGCGCACAGTGTCTCAACAAAATATGCAAACCTCTGAGTTGAATCTAAGGACTACGACCAGGGAAGGTTGACGTCTAGCAATCACAGTTTGCATTTAGAATAGAAGAACGCCCCAATGAAAACTTAGTATCAGTGAACAGTAAAGTGACATTCCAGCAGAAGATCCAAACAAAAATTTCAACTATATGGAAGATCGACTCAGGTTTCAACAATTGATCATGAACACGAGGCAACATCATTCATTCTATATTATATTGCGTCAACCGACGTTAAATAGAAATGCAACATTGTAATTCATCATCATATATATGCGTAGACATAAAACATATCACCATCCATATTTTCTTCATTACAAGCATTCAAATTTTACAACTGTAGAATTTATTACAATAAATAACTAGCAACAAAAACACTGTAACCGATCATTGTAACCGAGGAGTGGTAGAGGAGGTTCTTTAACAATGGCACTCCGTCTGAAATCTCGCTTGCTAATCTCTGAGACTTCACCGGTACCTCCCAGCCAATGCTAGGGGTACTCTTCTTCCCCCTTAGCCCCTCGAGCCGCAAAGGGATTATGCACACAACCATAAATACTCTAGCTCCTAGCTTGTCTCGTAAGGTAGAGCCACCACTCTATCTCAAGACGTGTATCCCAACTCCCACAAGTAAAACAAGTCAAAAATTATGCAACATAAATTTACCTATAACCAGTTTGTTTATTTTCCCCTCTTTTCCAATTACTTTATAGGAGTTTCTTTAATGACACCCCCCACTTGCACAATTAATTCACGTTTTAATTAAATAATTTAAAATTATTCCCCCCATACACTTGTCACCATTTCCCCAAGTTGCATAAGTAAATTCCTCAATTTATTTTAATTAAAATCAATTTCTCTCACCTTTCCTAAAAACGCTCGTTAAATCACTCCTAGGTGTCTCTTTATTCCCCTTATTCCCAATTAATGACTGACACCTTACTAAATCTGAGTTGAGTTAAAATATGATTCTTCTCTAGTTAAACTAGACTCTAGATTCCTTTCTATGCATACACATTCTCTCATCTTTGTTTCTTTCTTATTTTAAAAACTCTATTTTAATATTTTCTTACACATATGTGCCTTAAATCAAATCTTTAGGATTATGTCATTTTACTTAATTCTTGAATTTGTTCACCTCATTCCCCTTTTGATTTAGTTAATAATTTAGTTTTAGTCTTCTCACCTAACTTAGACTCAGGCTTAATTTTTGAATAGGCTTAAACTTTCACTTGGGATTTACAATTAATAATTTCAATCCTTAGTTAATTAATTAAATCTAACAATACTTAAAGATTTTACAAGGTTTGATTATTCGCTCAAGGTTTTCTAGGCCACCTAGATTCATTGACTCAAGTTTTATTTTTGCGACATGCCCTTCAAGACGCACTCCGTGCTCCAAGAGTGCCACTCGCCCTTGACTGGTTTTGGTAGTTTTCCAACCCCTGGAGTCAACACTTCATTCATGCGACCTTGTGAGATACTAAGGGCTTCTAATTAATAATGACCTTGCCTTATTAAGCACCCCTTAGAAATCTTCGTGAGTGACTGTCTCGGTCTTCCCTCAGGACATTGTGGACCTCTTGAACTAGGTAATCATTAACCTACAATTCGAGCCACATAGAGAGTGCTAGTGGGATGTGACAGGGAATCTGTCACACCTCTCCCTCAATATATGGTCTATGTTCATGGCCCCTTTACTCCTTATGAGAGTCAGATTAGAAATCAATCCTCAGCCTGCATCCATCAACGAAACATTGTCAATGATCTATATACAAATTCATACTATAATCGATCATATGTCACATATGCATAAATGAAATACTCAAACCAATACAATCCACTCTGTGACTCAATCCGGAGTCCTAGGAGGTCCATTGTTGCCATCGACATCCACACTCTGTCAATGTCCTGCACACTCAGGGAAAACTCGTCAATAGCATCTGTCAATATGCATATATAAATAACTTGAAATCATAATCCATCAACATCATCATAAGAATCCATAAGCAAAACAAACAACCATGTACTATAACTGGATCACTTGCACGCAAGTGTCCTCAAAGAATAAGTCGATAACATGTGCTCACAAGAGCGAGATGTTATATACACCCCCTCTTGTTTTAAACTTCATCCCGAAGTTGTACATTATATAAAATGCAGTAATTAAAAAATTTTGACATGATCTATACGTCTAATCTATCAAATAAGTAAGGAAATTGTTGGCGTATATCATATGCGTCCTCCCAGGTAGCCGAGTGTGGACTATAATTGTCCCAATTTACCTTGAATTGATCGACTGTTTGACATTGTAGCTATTGAATGCGATGGTTCAGAATGTGGATTGGCTCCGCCATGATTTCACCCTCGTTTGACACCTACAGAGAACTCATGTCAATCATATCTATAGGATCACTAACATAATGTCCCAAAACAGATACATGACAAACATCATGCATACGCCTCAAAGAATTAGGCAAGGCTAGTCGATAGGCCACAGGTCCTTTATTTTACACAGCTTCGAAAGGTCCCACAAATCTAGGATATATTTTAGCACCCTTTCCAAAATTAATCAAACTCTTCTGCGGTTTCACCCACAAGAAAACTCGGTCGCCCACTTCATAATTTCCATCAACGCAATGGGAATCAATATAAATATTCTGTCGATCTTGCACTCCTTTAATCCTTTGTCTTATTTTTTTCATTTGTTCTTCCATCTCGTGTATCGCTTTTGGTCCTACCAGGGCCCTATCCTCAATTTGATCCCAGCTCAAAGGTGTACGATACAGTCGTCTGTAAAGAAACTCAAACGGTGCCATCTTAATGGTACTTTGATAGCTGTTGTTGTATGCAAACTCTACCAGTGGAAATAACTCTTCCCAATGTTTATGTTGGTCCATCACATACATACGCAACATATCTTCCAAAATTTGGTTCGTTCTTTATGTCTTCTCATCTGTCTCAGGGTGATATGTTGTACTAAAGTTTAGTTATGTCCCCAAAGCCTCTTGGAAACTGGTCCAAAAACGTCATGTAAACATTGTTCCTCTATCGGTTATGATGCTTTTTGGCACGCCATGTAATCTCACAATATCACTGATAAAAAATATAGCTATGTCTGGCGCCTGATACATTGTGCGCACATGAATAAAATGTGCACTCTTCGTTAGAGTTTCAACTACCACGAAAATCGAGGCGTGCCTCCTTTTCGTCAGTGGCAATCCAACAGTAAATTCCATTGAAATGACCTCCCATTTCGATTTCGGAATAGTGTGTGGTTTTAGTAATCCTGTCAGATGTCTATGTTCAACCTTCACTTGTTGATATTCTAGACATCTCTCCACGTAGCTAACTATGTATGCTTTCATTCCTTTCTAGAAGAATAAAGGCTTAAGGTATGCCCTCATCTTCATGACTCCCAGATGATCCATGAACACTGCTTTATGAGCTTCGCGTAAGATAAAACTTCTCAATTCGTTGTTAGGCGGTACATAAATCCAGTTATTATACCTCATCAATCCGTCGTTGTCCAATGTATAACCTTCAAACCTTGGTACACTCATGGTGTCTTGTCCAATATTTTCCATAACCTCTTTATACCAGTCATCGTTGAATTTTATAGTTAAAATATTTTCTCGAAGATTCATCTTAAGAGGTAGCACTGAGAATATGCATGGTCTCCGACTCAACACATCTGCCACTCTGTTCACCATTCCTTTAATGTACGTAATCTCAAAATCGTATTCGCTAAGTAATTATGACCAACGCCTTTTCCGCGCGTTCAAGTCACTCTGCGTAAATATGTGTTGCAATCCACAATGATCTGTTTTTAGTTCAAATTTTTGTCCAATCAGATAGTCTCCACACTCTCAAGGAATACACAATGGCCAACAACTACAAATCATGTGTTGTTTAGTTCTCCTCATGCTTTCTTAATTTCCTTGAGATGTAGGTGATCACTTGACCGTCTTCCATCAATACTCCACCTAAAACTTCCTTGGATGCGTCTGTGCATACCAATAAATCCATGTCCATGTCGGGGAATTTCAGTATCGACGTTGTCGTCAAAAAATACTTTAGCCTTTTAAATTCTCCCGCGCATTTCTCGGTCCATACAAACTTCTTGTTTTTCTTCTGCAATTTCGTGATCGGATTTGCTATCTTCAAAAAACCTTCGACGAACCGTCAGTAATATCCTGCTAAACCCATAAAGCTACGTACTTATGGTACATTCATCGATGCAGGCCATTCCATAATAGCCTCTACCTTTGTTGGATCCACAGTGACTCCTTCACCAGATATAGCATGCCCTAAGTAATGAATCCTTGGTTAGTAAAAAGAGCATTTCGACAGTTTCCCATATAAATTGTTTTGTCGTAAACACTGTAGTACTAGGCGCAAATGTTTGTCATGTTCATCTATCGTCTGAGAATATATCAGCATGTCATCAATGAATACTTGAA